>OZ026815.1:7833788-8184093 GCA_964023185.1 Macaria liturata | reverse complement strand
AGTCGAACTTGAATGTTTGATAGATATCGAATCCGTCGGATCCTATGAGATTGACGAGCAAGCTCGCTTGTACACAGAATTTCTCCGAGTGTACCCCTGACGCCTTCACAAACAGCATGAATTGTTGTCTCCACCGCTTCCAAGCCTCAGCTCGGCCCACCGGCCCGCCGGCAGCGTCCATGTTCAGCTCGCCCGGCGGCCGCGCGTGTTCCATTTTTTACGTTTATATTGCACTGTATTTCCCCTAAATCACATTGAAAAAACACTTTGTGGGTGTACCTTAATACTTTAACAACACATTTAACACTATTTCACGGGTTTATCACGACTAATGGCCGGCTTTTAGTGTTGCCAACCTTTTACATTATTCACACACGACGTGCGTGGTAAAGCTTACTCCTAGTATAATACAGGATCAATTTTGTAGTTTTGGAGATAGTGGGTCGGGATTAGGACATTGTAGCCTTTAGATTTTTTGTTTACCTATGTTTTCTAATATCATAACTACGAGTATACTTATTTTTTTCTGCACATTATTTTCAATGATACTTTAAAACAACCAAACAAAAAATGAAAACTAGGGCTACAATGACATTTCTTCTATTTGCCAATGTTATTCTTAAGGTGTTTATATTATAACGTGTATAGAACGTGTGTTATCACACGTTATTTCTCTTTTCTCTTCAAATAGTAGTTAGTCGTAGCAGCAGTAGTAACGTCGTAGTAGTAGGAGCAAAGTCACCAAATTTTTATATGCAGAAATAGTGAGGTCGTTCTATTTTACTATAGTACACTAAGTAGTATTTATTTATTTATTTTGTCGCATGGTGTTAGGGTTAGAGTAAATAGAGGCACGTTCTTTCTATTTCAATAGATTAGTACACTAGGAAGATACCGTTTAGTTTGTTTTGCGTGATTAAATCCTTGCAAGGCTCCGTCGCTATGAAGTGGCTTCGCACTAAAGCAGGAAAATGGATTATTATATTGGAGCGATCCACTAAAGCTTATCTACGAGGACCTCGAATATGGTTTTTATAAGTAAGAGGGATCGGAAAACGTGACCCATCGGATTTGGCCCTCGGCTAAGTTGGCATAAAACGTTTTTAGAATACCAAATCATATTGAAGCATAATATTTTGACACTATTTTTGGAATAAATTATGTAGTTATTTGAAAGGAAAATAAACTTCCATCGCTAAAAAGTGTGAACAAAATATTTGTTCAGTATCTGATATAATAAAATACAGTTTTTACTATTCGTTCAGCAAACTAGATTTATGCTATGGAAATAGATAAAATAGATATAATACCCTATTACATTCGCTAAAGCCTACTTCCACTTTGATAAATATGTTTTCAAGTCCTTTAAACTTTCTAAAAACTCAGAAAAAAATAACGTCAATCTCTTTTTTAATTTTTGATTGCCATCCAATTTATTCCTGAACATTTTTTAGGTATTATGAACTTTTTTTGAAGTTCCTGAATTGAATGCCAGCAACTTTTTCATTCCAAGTACACGGCTTTATTTAATTAATTTCTTTGAAGTATAATTCGAACTGTAGAATATTTTCTAGGCTGTCACGATCAGGTTTTGGTTAACAACTCCTGACAAATGAATGATTGAAAATATTTCTCGGTTGAAAGGCGAAAAGTTGGTAACCACTTGAAAACAACAGTCAATCATGATTAAGTTTGCTGTAGGAAATATGAAAAATCAGTAGGGATTTGTAGCTACGAGAACTAAAAATAGTAAATCTCACTATATGTATATTTTATGGTTAGTCTGGACGTCAAGATGGATAAAATAAGGACTTTCAAAATTTTAATGCATATTTGCCGCTTTATACATAACTAGCTGGTGCGCGTGACTTCGTCCGCGTGGAATAGTTATTACCATAAAAACGGTTCTAGTGAGTTAACCTTAAAAGATAGACATATACTGTTGCGGACATTTTGTTAGATCATTTCAAGAAGAATAATTCTTTTATACACATTTTTTTGATATTTTGAACCGTTTTCGCAGCGCATGCAACGGAAGCCCTCAAAGATGAATAATTTTCCCCGTTTATTCAACCTTTTCTTATTTTTTTTCGCTCCTATTAATTGCAGCGTGATGTTATATAGCCTTAAGCCTTCCTCGATAAATGGTCTATTCAATACAAAAAGAATTTTTCAATTCGCATCAGCAGTTCTTGAGATTAGCGCGTTCAAACAAACAAACAAACTCTTCAGCTGTATAATATTAGTATAGATAATATAACGGCTGTTCATTATATTGGCTAATTCGCTGGTGATAATTTTAAAAGAGAGTGAACAAGACATAACATTATTAAACTATCCAGTTGAGTACTTAACTATTCATTAGTTTCATTATAAACAAAATCACACTTCTTATCGTATTTTACGTTTGAACTTCAATCATATTGTAATACACTAGAACAGCTAGCCACAAATTGATACGCGACGACCCAATTGCTAGAAAAAACTTAAGCATTATCTAGCATAGCAACCTACTATTATATATATAAAACTCAAAGGTGACTGACTGACTGATTGACTGACTGACTGATATAGTGATCTATCAACGCACAGCCCAAACCACTGGACGGATTGGGCTGAAATTTGGAATGAAGGTAGATGTTATGACGTAGGCATCCTCTAAGAAAGGGTTTTTGGAAATGCCACTATTAAAGGGGTGAAATAAGGGGATGCAAGTTTTACTTCTTAACGCGAGTGAAGCCGCGAGCACCTACTAGTTTCACATAAACTTCAGCCTCTCGTCTCAAGTCGTATGTAAATCTCGTCTTATTAGCAATTTCGTTTCAGGGACAATGTCCAGCGTCCCTGTATGTATACGTATCGAGATTTTACCATTGAAATAGGTTTCGTTGCCAACGAATAACTTTGCCTGTCAGAATAAACAAATGTAACGAAAACCTACTCTAGGGTTCATTTCTTCGAGGACGGTTTGAGTATGTGTTTTTGGAAGGTTCGGCTGATGTTTTCTTGAAATCTTTCTGTTTCATATAGTGCGTCATTGTTTAATTTAAGATGTATATAATTTATACATATATTGGTTTGTTCACGAGTAAAAAATTGTAACATGAAAATTGAGTTTGGTATGGCGTAAACGAGTATCGAGATAGTTTTCTTGATTTTTTGTAAGGTTCAAGAGTTCTATAAAATAATTGTAGAAGAATATTATATAATGTATTAGTACCTACATGCTAAGACACTCATTAACACTAGTGGGGCTCACGGCTACGCTCGCATTAAGAAGTAAACCTTGCATACCCTAACACCCCTTCAAAAGTGGCATTCACAAAAATCTTTTCTTAGCGGATGCCTACGTCATAACATCTACTAGCATGCCAAATTTCAGCTCGATCCGTCCAGTGGTTTGGGCTGTGCGTTGATAGATCACTATGTCAGTCAGTCACTCACCTTCGAGTTTTATACCATATTTAGATTTGGAAATTACAGTAGCTTCAAATCTACTTTGTTGTCAAAATATATTTAATATCTTATTTTCGTATCCAACAACCCTGAATCAATTCAATATATTGAAATATGTATGAGATATCAAACATTACATAACTTAGATATTAGGTTTTGATTAAAACTAGCTATCAGCGAGTAGATAGTCACGGAAACGACACTTTTGATTGATGGTTTCAGTAAACAAAACGAGGGGCTTAACGACTTCAATAATGGCCACATTAAAATTTCAGCTGTTTGCTGAAACATTCTCGGTATTTATCGTCCATTTGGATTTCCATTTCTATTTGCTGTTGGCACGCGCTGCTTAAACATAGCTCAATATAGACAACTTTCGACTAGTTTATGATTAATTTAACTACAAATTAGCAGAAAAAGTAGATTCTGATACCAGAGTTAGCTATTCTCATACGTACTTATTTGTTTTAGTACCCACATATAACCATACCAAAAATCACATGGCTAGTTTTGTTTGGGGTTTATAAAATTATGGGTTAACAAAATAAAATAAGTGAATGTTTTTTTAGCGATGCAAACAGAACACGTAAAGCAACGAAAAGCTCCCAGAGAAAACTTCCGCGACAACCGTGTAAAAAGTTTTATGGATTATCCGAAACTTTGCGTCCTATTCCCAAAGACTCGGAGACATCGAAATCCCCAAGAAAGTTTCAGTAAATCAAAGACTCGACCAATCCCGACTCCAGAATCTTCCAGAAAATTCTTTTGTTGAACCACCGGATTTATCATTTCATTGTGTTTCAGCTTAACGAAGTGGAACATTGTTTGAATTCAAAACCAATTTGTTCCGCAATCGGCAGATATTAAACCAGTTGAAATTCCGATGGGCACGAAATGGCTTGTATATTTATTTCTAAGACTGAATATGACACGTTTGATAGGCAATTATATTCAAAAGATATAGGTGATCATTATAAGTAGGTAATATATTATTTAAAAACCATATTTTATAAACCTTGAGTCTTATTTAAAGATTGTATTTACTAAACAAGCCCAGTAATATTAACGATACTCGTGAAGACAATTTAACAGTTTATTTTCATTTGTATATAGAAGCCTCCAACGAAATCCCTGAAAATATTGTTTTAAAAAGCCCGAAGTAAATAAGTCAAACTTTAAGCAAACCTAACAAAACATAAATTTAGTACCTTACAAGAAATTTAGTTGTTAAACTGTTCCGGCGCAAACGATTAATTTAATATTTTGTTGCCAACAACAGATTTGTGTTTGTGATCATTGAATTCACAAAATTCTGTATAAAATTTCTCTCTCTAAGTGTTGTGCCAAAAACTGTCACCTCCCATTATCCAAGGTGTCACGGGGCTTTCAACAATTAAATTTTCTCTGTAAATGTAATTACGCGAATCGCAGAAAATTTGATTACACCCCAACCGAAGGCTGAATAAAATTAACGTAACAGTCGTAAAGTTTTACCTCTGTAATTATAAGACAGTTATGTCACTTGATACGAACCAG
This sequence comes from Macaria liturata, assembly GCA_964023185.1. Classification (NCBI taxonomy): domain Eukaryota; kingdom Metazoa; phylum Arthropoda; class Insecta; order Lepidoptera; family Geometridae; genus Macaria; species Macaria liturata. Next base: position 8,179,101 of record OZ026815.1, on the reverse strand, counting down.
GCTTTTGAGTTTAATTTTGTCACACTCGGTTTTAATGTAAGTTGATTGTTTTATTCAGAGCAATGCTATACAATTTGGGTTAAAATGTCGCTTTTGCAAAAGGATTTTATTTTGCGATTTCAATTATACAATCGCTGTAGTAAATTATCACAACAAACATACCGACCAAATTAAAGCAAAATTTCATTCAACTATGACAGTCAGCAGTTTAAAGTGAGTTCAAAAGGACTTCTCAAACAAAAGGATATAATAGAGAACCGTGAACAAATGAGAATCTAATTTGTCCCAGTAGCAGCTACTATATTGATAAGAAGAGACAAGGCTAAGTTTCCCCGAGGTTGCGGCAAGTATAGACCAAACCATGAACGCAAACTTTCAAGACTTTGTAAATTGTGATTGCAGCACGACGCTTTTTGACTGTACTGTTTTATAATTAGTTTCTCTTTGACACGGGATTAATAATTTGCTTCTTTGTGAATTCAACAATAAAATTCTTGAATGGATATGAACGTTTGCTTTTAGTAATGCCTTCCGCGATTTAATTAAACTGAACAGCTTATAGGCCTATGCCCAGCAGTGGGATAGAGAAGGCTGTGGATGATGATGATGGTGATGAACAGCTTATGGATAATCCAAATTGTACGTATAAAAAGAATTTAGTCAATTAATGTAAGAATCTCTCTTTGAGTCGTATTACCTCATGACTGAGGGTCGTGACTCCCCCGCAGAATTAATTCGTCAGGGAAGATTTCTTGGGCAGATACATCGTGGTGGGTCCAGGTCCTTCCACGGAAGACACATGTCCTCGGATATTGTGGTCTTCAAACATGTCGGTTTCCTCACGATGTTTTCACCAACAATCAATCAAGAGAAACATCATATCAACTTTAAGTACCTGCTCAGTTAGAGCTCCAGTTTTATTATTCGCACAACTCAAACTTAGGCAAAGTGATAAACATGCCCATAAAATTAAGTAAGACCCTAAAACTAATGTGATGTAACCGCCCTACTTTAACGTGCTAAAGTTAGGGGCGACGAGTTACATTTCTACGAATAGAGGCTATACATTGTAGATTTTTTGAGTTTGGATTGTTTCATTCTAGCTCTAAGCTGAGACTCCTGCTATTCTAATCCATTCTATAAATCTAAATTCAATTACTTAAATTATTTATTAATATTCTGTCTGGGCAAAGAGCCGTGGTATATGTATGTATATCTCTAGTGTATTGTGTGTATTAAGTTAATAAGCTTGGGTGGTTAATTTGTCTGTACCTTATGGATTATGTGTCTGACAATAAAGAATTTTATTCATTTATTTTATATATCAAATTACTTTCATATTTCTGCGGAATTTATTAATGAATAAATTCTGCAAACATTTTAAGTCTGGAATAAAGAAACTATGTATTCATCCAGGATCTAGTCTTCTTTACAAAATATGCAGCGTAAGGCGTCAAGACGGAATAAACACATTCACACACGCTCAAACTATCCTTATTATATGAGTGATATATAATGAGTAATAATACTTTTTTCTCTGTAGTAGCCCCCTAGATTGTTGTCGGAATGCCAAATGACCAGCATTATGTTTTAGTTGAAGCAACACTAGCATAATTTCACATTAAGCGCAAACATGCTGAGTGCGGCAGTTTCGAGCACAAAACTGATTATTTTATTTAAGAAAAGTAATCTTGATTTCTATATCTGCCTAATTATGATGCATATAACATTTTTTACGTTAATTGTAGACATAACTCAATTAAATCTAATTTCTAAAAAAATAAGTTACCACGGATTGCGGAGTAAGTTTTTCTTTATATATTTCCTAAGCTGCTTTACGTGTGCGATTTGTTACCTAAAGCTTTATACATAAACCATGGTTTTACTCGTACATCCATGATTTATTTATACCTATGCTCCCTGTACACCGAAACAAAATAAATGCCTACCGCATTTGATAAAACGTAAACATTTTGTAGGAAAACTTTTCTAGCGGCACATGCTTGCCAAACAATTTACTTTGCTTGCATAAAAAATGGCTGTGTCTGAAAAGAGCCAACTGAGGGGATAAGATGGTAATAGAAAAGATGAGTGTGTACGTTATGAAAAGGATTTCTTGGCCCCACGCCGCGCGGAAATATTTTTACAAAACTAGAAACGTTGGTCCAAATGCGCGCGTTTACTATAACGGTCACCAAACTCTTTTTTTCTTAAGCAAACAGTTACATAATAAATAAACTTTTTCCTCATGATTTTATGGTATCGTGAACCGAACGGAATGTCTCTGAGCGTAAGGAAGATAAACAGGAATCCCATTTCCCTAAAAACGGTCGTTTCCCATCACCATTTATTACATTACCTTTACTCATCCTTAAAAACGTTGGTATACGATACGTGTGACACGGAACTCATAAATAAAGTACTTGTATTGTGCGATTTACGCAAGGTGACTCCTTTCCCGGGAAAACTTAATAATTTATGAGCGTCTTATGTTTTTGTGCGTGACATAGCGTGTTAGCGTATTTCGTAGGATTTGTCGCTACATGACTTGAATAAGCATGTAAAAGGTAACGTAAGCCTGTTACTTCGCAAACCGCACTTTTACAGTTTCGAGAGTGCTGCGATTCGAATTCTGAATGACAGAAATATGTAAAGTTGCACATATTATCTATGTCAGTCAAGTTTAATATGTTCAGTTTATACAACAGACATACACGCACCTACGCTAGCATGCTACGGTACAATTAAAAACTAAGAATATGGAGATAAATGTATGTTATTTATTTTAATTAATCAACACCCACAACTCGAACACTAACTCGGGCCAAATATCTGTTTTCTTGCTAAGTGTTGTGGAAGGTACTTGAATATAATAAATAGTGAATAAGTATTGAAGGTAGTTAATAAATCAGTTGTTGTCTGCACTTACGTGTTTCACTTACATCGCAACATAACACAGCGTTTTAAATTGTATTAATATAGCTCTCTGTACTTAAGCGACGGAGAACAAAATTAGGATGGAGTAAATATGGTACCTAAACCGTTTAGAAGTCACTTAGAATCGGATCAAAGCTCTAAGATGAAATCTTAATATCTCTATATTATATAGTTTTCAGATGAAACGGGCAAATTTCTATTTCATCATAATATGTATATAAAACTAATACAAGACCAAGATATGTTTTACGTTGATAAAGTCATCTTAACAATCGAGCCTAAACAAAACTTAAATTAGTTCCAAACGTAGAACCAACCACTTAAATAAAAATAAAAAATCAATAAAAGCCAAATAGTATCAATAGCCAAAACAAACATTGTTGCTCATATCTCTTTAAAAGCCTTCCTTTTTATTCGAATTTGATGAGGAAAGGCCAATCCATTTCAGCGTAGAGTTCTTAAAGACAAATCATAGCTAGCGAGGTCCGGTGAGCTCTATGAATTATTGGTACTATAGAAACGGAACTAGGCCAAAAAATAATACTTTGAGATGGTCAACCGCTATCGTCGTGGTTGAGTTGGACAAGGCTTTAGTGACCAACTGCGACCAAGCATTCAGTAGCATTTGAAAGATGATAAGGATGGCCATTTAGACTAGATCAAATATTAAATAATGTCCGCAATGTTTTCTCTGTTTTTTGGCAGAATGATGCAATCAGGATGGTATTAGTGAATAAAATTAGTGCTAATTTTCGTTTGTTGCTGCGATCTGCAGTTGAATATCTGCCTATTTCCAGCATCGCAAGCAATCACGAACAAGTTTTTTGTACGAGGGTTGTGTGGGAGAGATGTAAAATGGAAGTATTTTTGATCCAAAATTTGTGAGGAGTTACAATTCTATAGCATTAATTATTTGTAGGTTGAGTTGAAGTAATTGAATCATCCGTGAGGCCTACAGACTTGATCCCTAGTGGTTTGCGGTGGATTGCTTCTAATATTACACTCAAGAAAAAATATGGAATAGCCGTGGATATGGAGTAGCAGACACGGAAAACGTTAAATTGTGGCAGTGATAAAATTTAGTGGTGTATTCTTCGTGATGTCAGCATGAAAGTGGTACTAGATTTGTGAACTCGCAGTTTTTGTGAATTATGATTACATGTGATTTTTATGTTACGAGTTAAACTTGAAATTAATATTCGTAATTTTAATCGCTTGCTAATTATGATTAATATCATATTCCATCGGTATTTTATACATTTGTACACGCAAAATATGGGTATTTTGTTGACTTACTCACTCACTATAACTAAATTAACTGCTTATTCGTATGTATTATGGTACGTATAGGTTTTTTGTAAAGTATTTTTTTTATTTTGTATTAACCATGTCCCGGTTATGAGATAAGTTAATCACCTTCTTCTTCTTATCGAATTAGAGTGGCTAACTTTGGTGTCGAGAGTTTATCAAGCCGCTCTAAGGGCCTCTGATATGGCTTAACGACTGAAGTGCTAGACAAACAGCCGGGACCTACAATTTAACGTGTCGTCCCACCCACGGAAGCGCCAAAAAAGTTAATCACCTTAAAAACATATATATCACACACATATCCAAAACATTTCCAAAACCAGCAAGATACCAAAAACTAATAAAAACTTAAAAACTTCTTAGTAAACAAAACATTATCCCAGGTTATTCGGTGATGAGGTTTGAATAATAAAGTCGCGGAGCGCCGCTGTGTCCATAACCAGGATTAGGGGCCATAAGCAGGCGAAGTTGTCTAGAGCTCATAGCGATTTAATATTCAACCTTGCACTTTGCGTTTGAGTGTTTTGGTGTTAAAAAGTGATTTTCTAGCACATGCTTCTGAAGGCTGCAAAAATATTTTGTGTCACGTAAATGTGTGTATTTATTTCGTAAATGGTGTAGCTATTTCATACAACTAGTGTACGAGTAGTATATTTGTTGTGTTTTTATTATCTAAATTTATAAAACTCAAAGGTGACTGACTGACAGACAGAGTGATCTATCAACGCACAACCCAAACCACTGTACGGATTGGGCTGAGAACTGGTATGCAGTTAGATGAAATGGCTAGGCATCCGCTAAGAAAGGTTTTTAGGATATGCCATTTTTAAAGAGGTGATTTTTTTGCAAGTTTTACTTCTTAATGCGAGTCAAGCCGTGAACACCCACTAGTTAAAAATATAAATTAAAGTTACATAGATGGCCTACTTTTATCTAAATAACTATATTAATATATACTGCTACTTTACTTATAGACTAAACTTCGCTTCAAATTTTTTGATGTGATCAGTGTTTGTTGGACAACATCTCCGACTTCTAATCTAATTTTATGTTTTAAATGCAAGAAATGTGTTTGTTTTTGTTTTGTATTTCTTAAATAACTTACAATGATCAGTTTTGTGTATCATATGTGTAGTAATAATGATGTGAGTAAGCCTACGTTAGTTGCACACCGAAAGGTAAGCTTGTGGCGAATGTTTCTGTATTTTTATGTATAATATGTATTTACCATCTGCATAGCAACCCATGAGTGCAATAAATGATTTTGAATTTGAATTTGAATTTGATTTCTATTTGTTGGTGGATTGATCGACAAACATACAAAAAAATAATAAAAAAAAATAACTAAGTTTGTATATAGGCTGGCAAAGTTGCCCCGAGGTTATTATGATTTAATATGCAACTCTCAAAGCGAAGCTTACACTTTGCATTTAAGTGTTTAGGTGCTGAAAAGAAATTTTCTAGCATGTGTTTCTGAAAACAATCATGCTCTTTGATACTTTCATGAGTAACAACTAGTGTAGTTGCAAAAATATATTAGGTTAATAAACTTATTTTTAACAGAAAAATACCATACTTAAATAAAATTCTAAATCACACTGATTTTTAAAACACACACTTCGTCATAGATATATTGATGTCACAAATTTAATGCAATGAAAGTAGTGATGTACGTACTGAACTATTGAATTTTCTCTTTTCCCGAAACATAACATGCATTCCCTTAAAGTCCCAGCTGCTTAGTTTCTTTTGCTTAGGATAAAAAATTAGCTTATTTCAAAACCCCGGACAATTATTTGAAACCTCTTGTCACATAACTCTCAAACGATAAGAAAAAAATCAAAGATAATAAAATACTCAAAAAACTTTCCTTTCAAAAATACCTACAAAAAGCTTCGAAATGCAACGAAGGTCCTACGTGAGAGCGCTATAAATATCACATTGTTTACTTGAGGGCCTTTTGGAATGTCTCATAAGATGATGTTTGCAGGGTTTATTCCAACGACATCACACTCAATAGACGTTACATTGTGTTGAAAATTATCAAAAGTAGAAAGTAAGTGACTCTTTTAATTTTGTATTTACTTCCTAAACACTGCATGCAACGAAGTACAGAATTACTGTTATTTAGTACGGAAGTAGTATAATCTATATGTATAATCTAAATCTAATGTGACCCGTCACAATGTGCACGAGGGCGAAGATTTTCGAAAGAGCCTCGTAACTTAAATAAAAATAGTAACTATTATCTTTTTCCCAAACTATTTTGAACTTAAAATGTATCTGTGTTACTTTGTCTACGGTTTATTCGGAGACATGTGAAAGGTACGACAATCTTTCAACGGAGACACGGTATGAAATGGGATGGAAAAGGATGGCGCTATGCAAGGAATGATAAAGAGGAAAATCTTCTGAGAAACCTTTTATGATGTAGTCGTGAACATGTGAACCAAGATGAAGTATACATGGACGGAGTATTATACATTTAGGTTACACTGTAAGATACTTGAGCTGGTTTTTGCTAGAAATTTAGTTGTGGAATGAATGATTAAACTTGATAAATGTACGGGCAAACAAACTGGTGCGCGGATGGAATGTACAGGCAAACGATAATCCAGCGACAATATATTTTTGATGAGATCGGCCAATGTTATGGTCGCTGCGATCGAGCTGCGACATTCACTATACTTGGGTTTGCTTGGTAAATTCAAGACAGATTTCTACAAAAATGCAATAACAACATTATATTCTATGCTTAGTTACTAAGCATAGAATAGAAACTAGTTTGTTATTGCATTTTTGTTGTATTATAGGGAGGTTTTTTTTTAAACGGAATACTCTTTTACGTTTGTCTGCAGCCTGCCTGATGTTAAGCACCACTGTAGTCTAAGATGACTACAAAGACTTATATTTTTATATGTTTCCGCATGAAAGATATAGATCTACTAGACCTTTACGCTTTTTTAAGGATTAAAAGGTTTATGTGTGAATGTGCTTTTATATTAGTGGATAAGTATGTAATAATACTAACTACAAAAGCACAATTCCATGTACGCCTACAAATGAAATATATCAATCGTTTTCAGTAATCTTTTATTTCCGGTTAATTGTAAAGTAACCAGTTCGTAATTGAATTGAAAATTTAGCACTCCGTTGAATTCAACAAGTGCTACAAAAGACTTTATAAAGAAATGCCGAGTCTTCCGAGAAGGAATATTTTTGCAATATTGCCTTTCAGTCATCACCTCCAAAGACGCAAAACTTTTAAATTGGTAAGTTAGGTGAATCGTAAAGTTTTAACGAAAATATTTTTGTTTTGCTTCCTTCAGTAAGGCGGAAATGATTTGGCAAAGGCTCGCAATTTGCTTGTACAGAAACAACTTTTGTTTAGGCTCCCTAATTATGTTTAGATTTGGAATATTGTTTGATTATATTCCAACTAAGTCAATAAGAACACTCTACAATGATATACTGGGTTACGAGGAAGTAGTATTACGCAATTTCTTGAAAGAGTAAATTATGACATGAAACAATGAGAACTACTTTTGGAAGTTTATGAAAAACAATTATTTGTACTGTACATACTTATATATTATCGAAACTGCAAAAAAGCGAACACATAAGCCCACATTTTAATAAAAAAATAATAAGTGACTGTGTCATAGTGACAATGTGAATTAGTGACCTTTGTAGTTATGTATATTATTGTATTGCTTACACCAATTATGTTGTAATTTTTTCTATTATATTCTTACCAAACATTTATGATGTTTTTTGTTTTTGCTTACAACTTTTTTTACTATCTTAGCGTGAATTATCAATAACATGGTGTAGTGAGTATTTTAAGTTCGACCGAAAACAAGTAGGTAAATAATGCTTAAACAAGGGCATTGTACATACTTAAATCTATAAATATGGTTTTCATCAGCAGTCATATTTACTGGATATTCATTAAAATAATGAATAAATTTGTTGTATATTTGGTTCCACAGAGAACAATATTTTATCCCACACAACATTTATTTTTGTTTTGCGCTTACAACAGTAAATGGCGGTGAAAAAATTATCTGTGAATGTATTTTTTAAGTATCAAGGTAAATTAATTATTGTAATATACATTATACTTTTTTCAGCATAGGTATCACTATTTACGTGTAGGGAGTTGAGGGAAACCTTTGCTTAGGAGTGGGAGACAATAGGTTGATAAAAAAAACATTGTGCATTACTCATTGCAAAAACGGATCAATGGCGAAAAGTTTTGAAAAAAGTAAGAACTTTGCTAAATAGATGATACGTTACTTTGAGAACGCTTCTTGGACTATTATATACAAGGCATTATAATAGTTCAGTAGCAGAGCCTTAAATCCATTGAAATAAACAAGTAGGTACCTACGGTAGTTTTCTTCACTCAGTTAAGTCACTCCATCAACGTAGGCTACATTACATAGCTCCCCATAACGCTAGTCTTTCTTTCCTAACCTCTTTTCCTAATACGCCTAAATAAACACCACATAAACTGCAAAAGGACAAAATGTAAAGAAAATAACAATTTCAGCGCAAACCCTGGTTCGTAATGACGTATTGCGACACGACGGCAAGTGAGCATAATGTCTGCGACACGCTCGTTAGGCACGCCATACAAAATGTAACTAGGCAATGGTTTTTCTAGCTCTGGCAACTGAAAGCAATCCGTATCGTAACAGCTAGTAGTTGGTGGCTTGCAACTTTGTAAGGAATAAACATAGCGTTCATTACTTAGAAATTGTGTGAGGTACTTTTTAAGCAAGACCGGTCTCACTTACTCAGCAAAACGTCCAGTTATAGACAAATAAAATTGACATGACAATTATGTTTTCACAGTGTAGTGTAGATACATAACTATGCGGTATTAAGCTAGTCTTAAGCAGCGCTCGTATTGTGCTTTTGAGGTGCAAGACGTAGGTATGTTTTTATAAATTAATAATGTTAAGACAATAGAAAACTCGCTGTAGCCATCTGAGTTAGTAAAGACGGCGTACTAAATCAGCACAATGCCATTACAATTTGTAGGGCATCTGGCTTAAATAAACTTAGCAAACTAACTAAACTAGCAAATAAACTAAGCCGCAAATAAACTTATTGAACCATAAAGTAAAATACAAACTAGTTTACCACCAAAAGCAATCAAAGCGTTTTTTCGTCTTTGACAACAAAAATCAAAATATACCATGAAGGTCACGGTCATTATTTCAGACCCGGTGTATGTGAATTAAACTAAATCAGATATTTAGACACTTGCACAACTACTAACTACTAAACTATTGTTAACTACCTAAGTAGTTGCGTTTAAGAATCGTTGTCATTTTATTTAAAATGCTAAATATGTTTAAGAGGTGTTGCACAAAATATGAAATTATAGATATGGATTTTTGATTGCAAAGCTGCATTTAACGAATTCATCAAACATTCATCCTCGTCTACGAATGTATGTGTGTACAAAAGCGAACGCGGTTAGCATTCTTTAGCCCGACGATGCGAGTGAAATGGGACGACCACTGTCATGTGGACTCAGCCGTTGGATGACAAAGGTGGACTTCTGTTTGTTAATGCAAATGCAACTGAGTGCTTCGAACGGTTTAAACTTCACCATTTCACTGCTCGAAATACTAAATTGATTCGTGCATTTGCGTTTTGTCGAAAAATATGATACAAATTACGCAGGTGAAATCAGATCCCGATTTTCTGTTTCGTTATTAAAATGTATTTTTTAAATATTTATTCGGGTATTTTTGAGAGGTGAAATATTTTGATTTATTTTGGTAGCTGAGATTGTGTAAAAAGATAAAAGTTTCACATGATACGCTCGGATACAAATTGGTATATATATATGTTACAGCTAATACCCGAAGTGCGGCTACACCTAGTTTTAGCCGGTTAGAACTAGGTGTAGCCACTTAGTCTTGGTTAAACCCCGAATCGAGACATGTTTTGAAAGAAGTTGGCTCCTCGCTTCGCTCGTCGTCGCATGTGCGTGGTAGAAAGCAACCTAACGAACCTAATCTACCTTCTGTCACAGACAAGTGACTTCGAGTCCAACACTTGCACTACAACAGGACTTGAGACCTAGTTTTACCCGAAAACAATCGGCTCGTACTAGGTTTAACCAAGAGTAAGTGGCTACACCTAGTTCTACCGGCTAAAACTAGGTGTACCCGGTCAGAATATCTGTGCACCTCGCTGGAATGCGGCGCCTCTCCCGCTTCCCCTGTCACCTCTCCGCGCACTCCCCGCTGCGACAGTACGGTTAGCATTAATAAAAAATTTTACATCCATATTTCTCGAAAAAACTTTTTTTCACACCGTATTTAGACCGCCGATATAACGTCACGAGGTCAGGTGCACAGATATTGTGATCGGGTTGTATACTTATATTTGCCTGATAGTTAATCGCGTTCACACATAAAGTAAATAGTTACGGGAAATAGCTGTAATATTTCCCGTTTATACTATTTATATTCAGAAATACCTTAAAAAACTAAACAATCCAATTTTTATTTCAATTTGCTTTGTTGTAATTATGCTATTATGGATAAACAAATTAAGAGTTATACACAACTACTTCTGAAGGGACATAATTTTATAAACATCACTATAACCTTGATATCACATCGTTATCCCAGGCCATTTATCGGATTCCCAACTTCAGTAGTCATAAAGAAGGTTCCATCAATTTTGTGTCCAATAACCATAAAAATACCCATTTCGGTAAAACCGTTCCTCAATAATCTATGTTTAGTATTGACAGACAGGCCATTAGCAAAAGAATTATTATTATCATAGTAACTTGAACTTCGTCAAGGTCGCTTTTACGAAGACAGTGTCCATCAATTCACATTTCGTTGGACAGTGACTTACTTACTTACTTTCACGAGATTTGGTCGCCACTTGAGAATTACTTCAAGAGTTACTAGTTTGTGTTCCTTTGAAACGGGTCAGTCTCTTGATAGAAGAACACTAAAATAACTCATGATTGCTATTTATACAACCTACGTATTTTATTTTGAGTAGAAACATATATGTACATTATTTTATTGTTACGGAAGCGGGTTCAGGGATAGGGAAGAAACACCGTATTAATTTTCCACCACGTCGAGACTCCTCGCTTACGTTCGCTCGTGTTTTCTAAACACTTACTCTCGCCGAAACTGACACTATTTTCTTTATAAATAAACAACAAAGCAAAGAGTTCCTACATCTAAAACATGCAAAGAGGTTATGTGTTACAATAATAACAAAAAAAAAATTCTCAGTAGAAAATTATATGAAACAGAGTAAGACAGTAAAATATGGCATGACAATAATAATAATTGTAGTCCCACTTTAAACCGCTCAAGTACCGCTTAAGTTCAAGTAAAAAATGGCATAGAAAGGCGCTAGTGTTCCATTTTAAGATTTCCAGCCATGCAGAAAATAGCAAGAAAGAAAAATATTATATATGTAGCTTCATAAAACCCACAGAATTATTACCTATGCAAAATAGTAGTCGTATAATATGAACAATCTACAATGTAGTTCTGAGAAATGGTACTAATACGACAAACAGGCTTAGAACATTCTTTGAATATGAGTAATATAATAATGTAAGCCATAGCAAAACCTTGGTTGGCTTTATAGAACATTTTTTTATAGAAATCTTGTGAGCATATCCTATTTGAGTTGGATGTAGCCCACCTACACAGATCTGATAAAGCCCGCATGACGACAAGAAAGCTGTTATCTGAGTATTCCAGATTCGAGCTGAGGTAACTGTAATGTTATTTAAGTAAAATAAGAAGGTTGGAAATTGGAACGATTTTTTACGTTTATTTCATGTGTTTGCTAATTATTAAGCTGTATCGGTCAATTAATGGAGTTGTGTTAACCTTCCTATACTCGCGCGTTGGTCTGTGAGACCGACGAAACACATTTTCGTAATTATTTTTATGCAGGTAAATCCTAAGAAGTTGAGTTCCTTGCTAGCTGCCGGATTTGTGGCTAACTTCGTTTTAGTGCACGCCGCGCGTTCGGGCGAAACACACGTGTTGTAGCACTCGTCACCAATCGGTCCACGAGACCGACGCGAGTATAGGTGTAACTTTTTGTGTAAGTATTAATATTGCTATGGCGAGGCTCAAAATTAAGTCAAACATAGATAAATATGTTTATTGATATGTTTGTTGTTATTAATAAGAAGTTTAATTTGTTTTTAAAAAGAAGTTCAGATTTTATTTTAATTTTTTAGTACTTAAGAAAATAATCTCAAATTTTAAGACTGATTTGTGATAAAACTATAAGTTGGTAAAATAATTAATAAAATAACTTTTAGTTATACTGTTTTGTTTCATTACATCCTAAACTTTAAAATAATAGTAATACTTTATGTGTTTCTTGTTAAAAAAAATATGTTGTAGGGGTACAAACTATCGGTCTGTGACACCGTGCGCGAGTATAGGTGTTACAAAAATTGGCGCGAGTATAGGAAGGTTAAGCGTACATTTTCTTTAAATTGTATGTAATAATTCAAAATAAAGTCTTATTTTACCATAAGTATAACCACCAAAGAATACTATGAATCTACTGTTTTGTACTATGCTAATTGTATAATCCATATATAATACAAAACATTAAGGAGACTGACTGACAGACTGACTGACTGATATAGTGATCTATCAACGCACAGCCCAAACCACTGGACGGATTGGGCTGAAATATGGAATGAAGGTAGATAGTATGACGTAGGCATCCGCTTAGAAAGGAAGGAAGGATTTTTGAAAATGCAACTTTTAAATGGGTCAAATAGGTGCAAGTTTTACTTCTTAATGCGAGCGAAGCCGCGAGCACCCACTAGTTGTATATAAAATAGATGACATTTAAATAAAATCTTTTCTTAAATACTTGCATAAACTGGACTTTACATTTTCATATCTATACCTACATAATAATAAAGCTGTTACAGGTCGGTGTCTGTACATTGAAGATAAATGAAAAAAAAATAGATGAGGGGTCTCCATTGATGCAATAAAAAACAAAAATCATGTTTCTTAAAAAAAGTTCTGTTTGTCTGTCTATTTTCTTACCTATTTCCATAATTCTTTTCACATCATGTACCTATATATATCAATTCCTACCTTCCCGCTTCTACCATTCTATACTGCCATATTCCCTTTTTATAAAATAGTGTAACAAATCTATTTTCTGTTACCCAACGAAGTCAGTTTAAAACGCTTCCTCGTACATTCTGTAGCACCTCACACGATCGGAAGCAGAATCCGATTATCGGATGCTCGGACAGACATTGTGCATTTCACGTAGATCATGATGCTCATTCGAATAGAAATCCATTTTACAGGATTCTGTTAAGACTTTTCCACACTACTCTGCGTTTTTTTTAATGTTGGAGGAAAATTGCGGTCTTTAGAGGTAAATATGGTATAACACACGCCTTGACTTATGAAAACTACTGGAGTGATATTACGAAAATTGATCATCATTTTTGGACGCGTAGTTCATTTATTGTATATTCAATTACCTAGTATGGAATGTAATTTTCTCTAGTGTATGTAAGTAGTAAGTCACTTAAAGTAGTAGTTTATAATTATTTTACACTAGCTGGTGCGCGCGACTTCGTCCGCGTGGAATAGTTATTACCATAAAAACGTTTCTAGTGAGTTAATCTTTTTTTGATATCTTAAACCGTTTTCGCAGCACAACAAACTCTTCAGCTTTATAATATTAGTATAGATATACATAAGTGGCTGTGGACAGAGATTATGTAGAGCGGAATGGTCGGAAGTGACAATATTGCATCCGCCTTACGGCTGTAAGGGGCATTATATAAGGTAGGCGTGAATATTATTGATAAACCTATCTAAGCTTGGATTGGAAGCTGAAATATTACCAAATTCTGTAAAGGTTTGATGATAATCTGAGCCTGATGAATACATAGGTACGATTTTTTTTTGTTACTATACAACTAAATATGCCCACGGTGCATATCTGTACCTATACAATTTGTAATATATATAATTGTATAAACAAAAAAAGACAAAGAGGACGAACCATAAATATTACATAATATGAATGGATCGTTTCAAAAAAGGAAGGCAGTTTTCATCCTTTTATGGTGCAAAAGATTACGAAATACATTTTGATTTCAATTAAGTTAGAGCCAATTCTTTTTACATTGAATAAACTGTAGAACAATGTATGTAAGAAAATGGTAATAAATAAATTCATATTTTGTTGTTTCGTATTTGTAACAAAAACAACAAATATGTTGGTACATCGAAAAAAGATCGTTACAGAAACATTGCTAGAAAAGTCATGTTTCCGATCTACATGACAAAAATGTGGGTATTTCAAAAAAAGATCGTTATATCATTTGTTGCAAAAAAATCTATATTTACGATCTATTTGGTATAGTTTTATAAAATATATAAGATTATACCAAGAAAATTAAAATCAATGATGAATAAATGCAGTAAGATTGCTTTGGTAAGTTAGTAGTTGCACTAACCTTTATCCTTTGAGCTGGTTGATGAATTGCTTAGTTTTTGTACCAAACGTCGAATTTTCGACGTTATTTTAAAATTCCAATGCTCCTTTTCACTTTTCTATGCTAATTTACCACTTAAACACATGAAATAAACACTTTTTTCCACGAAAAATTCAAATAGTAAAATCAACGGAAATTATGATGTTGCGACGCCCGCACACAAGAAAAGAATAAGGTTTGACAGGAGGACGGCGCTGCAGGCGCTACATTGACAGTGATATTTGTTGAAAAGTTTTTTTTGTGTTTTTAGTTTTACAGCTATAAAAAGTGTGACGCCTAGTACAACAGAGGTGAGACTACATAGTTAATAAAGAAATCTCTTCGCATGTAACGTCGTCTCGTATAATTATGGTCGAACTTCACTTAAGGTAAGTTCGTTTAACCATTAATTATATGGGAAAATTTTGAGGTTCTTATTGTGGTTGATATTCTTAGTAAGCCTGTACATAATTATATATTTGCATATTCGATTACAGAAGGTATTCATAGTGGTGGCGTTCCCAGAAGCTTGCGTGCTTTAGTAATAGTATGTTGTAATTATATGATGTTACATCCTAGTTTAAGATAACTATTAGTAGTGATACAGTTTACAGTCACGTATACAAATACATCCTTTGAGTTGATACCTTATACTTTGTATCTATCCCAATTATTACGTAAAAATCTAAGTCAGAAAGTTTTTTTATTACCTTTATACATAATAAAAGGTTTAAAAAATTTACTCAAAGCGCTTGCTCAAATAAATAACTCCATTTTAAGTCTAGACAATATTTATTTTGGACACAGTTTGTATTTTTTATAAAACTATCTGGAATATTTATTCGCAGTGCTCTAGAATTTTTATTTGACATTCATTCTTACTTTTATCGTTTTCTAAAATGCTTATTGTTGAAATATTGAAGTACAATATACCACGAAGATATCAAGTTTGTGAGTTTATCATTCTAGTCGCGAAAGACGGTTGGCATTGTAAAATTGATGCAAAATACCCCGAGGTATGAAGATATAAAAATATTCCAGCTAAAAGTTTGAGCTCGACAATCTGTCTGTGGTTCAATTTAGCTTTACATACTCGTTGTTTCAGGTCACATACGAGAGACACTATTCGCAATTTAAAAAGTTATTTGTTTTGTTGTCACACGTCACGGATGAGTTTAAATTATGGACTGTTGCGGAAAATATTTGGACTGTGATCAATTAGATGACCGTCGAGTGAAGAATTACTTTTATATTTAACTAGCTGGTGCGCGCGACTTCGTCCGCGTGGAATAGTTATTACCTACCATAAAAACGGTTTTAGTAAGTTAACCTTAAAAGATAGACATATACTGTTGCAGACATTTTTTAGATCATTTCAAGAGCAATAATTCTTTCATACACATTTTTTTGATATCTTGAACCGTTTTCGCAGCACACGCAACGGAAGCCCTCAGAGAATAATATTCCCCGTTTCTTCTACATTTTCTATTGTTTCTTCGCTCCTATTAGTTGCAACGTGATGTTATATAGCCTAAAACCTTCCTCGATAAATAGTCTCTTCAACACAAAAGTAATTTTTCAAATCGGACCATTAGTTCCTGAGATTAGCGCGTTCAAACAAACAAACTCTTCAGCTTTATAATATTAGTATAGATTAATTACTTTTACTGTGTTTGAGGAAAACACTATAGTTCAGACAATTTAGGCAAAACAGAGGTTTTGCCTTTTTTGACATAGGTAGGTTTTGCATAGAACAACTTGAATAACTTACTCGTCTAATTTTCAGTCCGTAGAGTAGAGATATGTAGGTGTACATACATAGGTTTCAATATGTTCCTATGAAATATGTCAGAGAAATCCTAAAGTGACTCTGCTTCTATGATATTAATTCGTACGCACTTAATACATTTCATTAAAAAATTAAACCATCAATGAATGAGTCTAGAATATAGAGTTTAAAAGACAATAATTGCATCCATTTCTTGTGTAATTGTTGGTTGTTTGACTTCATTTCATTCGTTCCTTAATAACATAATAAAAACTAAGTACTTATTATTGGTAGTATCATGTCTCAATTTTATTATATGTACCTATATATTTATTTTTTATAACACGTGAAGTAATTGGAAAACATCAAACATAAAGTTGTCAACAATCAAGCCAATCAGCGAAAGAAAGCGAGCAGTTAAGAAGCTGTTACGCCGTTTTCTCATTCAAAAAGCATTACGTAGCCATTATTTTGCAATTCTTGGACATTTTGGCAGTCGAAAGTCTCAAAAAAATATGGCGTGGATATCCACGGCCGTACACAAATTGTTTGTTAGGTTGTTATCAAAAACTCGTCTCTGCTCTTGGGAATACAATTTGGTTCGCACCGGATTTCCCTCGAAAACAGATTACCCATTCCAATAAAATAAATAAACTGGCGCTTGTCTTTATTGTTACTAAATGGAGGTGAACTGCTAGGTTCGTAGATCTCTAATATCGTAGCAGAATGTCTTTACAAAATAAGGTCATTTAAAAATGCGTTTCAGTTTAAATAAACATTTACGCTGGCAGAAAAAAAATTATAGGAACAAAAATTTATAATATGGGATAAAAAATACCTGTACTACTAAAATTACTTCTGCCGCATTCATTTGTTGCACACAAACATCATTTATTAGATTTAGAATAAACAATTTTTAATTATAATATAAAACCTTAAAATACTAAATTTTAATGAAAACTTTGTAAACATTCTAAACTAGTTTCCAAGTGTTTTACATAATATAGCCTTTATTTATAACTAGTGAACGCCCGCGGATTCGCTCGCGTTATTTCGGGATAAAAAGTAGCCTATGACATTTCCGGGACCTCATACTTAGGTACTACAAACCAAAATTCATGAAGATTAAGATTCGTTTGATTTTGCGTGATGAGCGTTTAAAGAAACAGATAAACACACAAAACTTCTATAAATTGTTGGAACGTGTTCTGTTATCAATTCTGCGTACCTACAAAGTATTTCTTAAATATCTTCAGTGTTCAGACTTACGACTATTATCAACTTTATTATATTCAATTATTGATAAATAGATTTTAACTAAAATCAACAGCAAAGGTGTTGCCAGGCTTTCATCACTGAAGGTGCCAAAGCCAAAGATGAAAAACTGCATCACTATTCACAATGAAAAAGTTAAACGCGCTAGTGTTTTGTGAAAGCCGTAATTTCTAGTGCTGGCCTTAAAATACACAGTGGTTTTATTTATATAGTCCACTGTGAAACATGGTCCACTGGTTCCACAGTAAGACAAAGAGCTCGGCTTCGGTAAATTAAACATAGACTTCTCAATAAATGTGCAGTTAGCTGCAGTCTGGGCAAATCTGGTCTATTTCAAGCGCAGTTCACTGGAGTTTCGTTATGTTTATACTCTTTACTGGTTTAAAATAACAGAGCCTGAGATGAGTTTTCTTGTTACTTATTTATATGCTAATGTTAAGTAAATTCGTCTGATGTTGAGGTTCGTTGTAGTCTTCAATATAGCATAGGAGTAATTGCAAATCTAGCTAAAATTTTCTGAATGAGATGTAGTCTTGAAGTCTTGACGGCTATTTAGTACAGAGCCATACTAATCACTAATCTTTATAAATAAAAATGAATTGTTGTTCGTTAGTCTGATTAAAACTCGAGAACAGCTGAACGGATTTATCTTATCTTAGTCTTGAAATGTTCGTGGAGGTACAGGGAAGGTTTAAAAGGAAAAAAAAAAAAAAAAGTTTAGGTCACAGTATCTGAATATATATCAGTCACACGTAGTCTTATCTTACGATCGTTAATATGTACAATACAATATAAGCTTGGACACTATGTAGCTGTACACGATATTATATGAATCATATCAAAATATAAAATATCAACGTTTAACACATTTTCAAAATTAGAGTACCTAACACGAATATATTGATTTACTCTCGGAAATAATTTTGACATCCCCAAAGTTTAATGGATTTTAGGCTACGCTGTATCAACATGTACATTGAAGTATTAATTAAAAAAAAAAACATCAACTTGTGGAGGGTTTTTGGAAAACTAGTATAATTACGAGTATGTTTATTCTATTTAACCCGACTTTTCCATAAATATTATAGTATTTTTACATGCAACTAATTAATTAAATAGTTTCGCGTTTAAAAGTTTCGTGTTTTCCAAATTTTTTGGTATTCTGTTTGCAACCTAAAAAGACCTGAAGTAACACTTAAGCAAATTGGTCTCGCACTAGCATGCTGGCATGGCGAAAACTTTCCGGTGAGCTTTTTACGTCCACTTTCCGGGCATTTTAATTAACTAGGTAGTTAAATTAAATAGCGGTCTGGTACGCTTAATTTTTATAGCTGATCTTTATAGCTGAAATTGTAGCGTTGTACAGACCCAGGTGGTTTTAACGGAGCCTAAAGTTGCATCTTTCGACCCGCCAGTTCTTGAGTGGGTGATCGTGACTGGCGTTTTCAAGTACACGTTATTTCAGATCGGTGGATACGAAAACCTTCTTTGGAAACGAAACTGGCAACTCATTTCGATGAGGTTTAAGTTTTGTTTCAACCCTTTTTGTAACAAACTTGCTTATTTTGTTGCAACTGGACAAAGAATATAGAATTAAGAAACGTAACTTCGCATTTCATACAAATTAATGTTACGTTTATGAATCGTATGTATTTTTATTAATTTACTGTAAACAACATTTGATATAAAACATGTGTAATGTAGAAATTACTAGTATGTTACTTTATTGCTTTACCTAACCTAACACAATACTCGTATTAAAAAAATTGAATATTCTTAATATTGTAGTGTATTATGTAAGTAATATGTAATTTATTAGCTAGTAAATTTAATTAGCTAATAAGTTTCTTAAGAGTACCTTCAGAAACCTCCTAATAGCATAGTATAAGTACACACTTACGGACATCGTAACACTAATTTCAAGGCTATTTTTTGCGCTACCTTTCTTCATATATCAAGGAAGCAATAAAGGGGCCGGGGCAATATATCCGTGTCTGAGGGCTGACACCAACATATTGTGGCTAATGATACCATATATACAAAGACGATACAACCCACATACTCCTCATATTTGATGTAAGTATAATGTATTTGTCTCTCTCTTGAGTCGTATTTTCTCATGACTGAGGGTCATGACCCCCCCGCAGAATTACGTTTCGTTTATTCGTGATATTAGCGCTATATCATTTGCTATAGCAGTACTGAGCATCAAACCGGCCACACGCAATGTTCTTCTTCTTATAGAATGAGAGTGGCCAACTCTGGTGTCGAGAGTTTATCAAGCCGCCTAAGGGCCTCTGACATGGCATAACGACTGTCGTACTAGACTATCAGCTGGGACCTACAATTTAACGTGTTATTTTTTCGACAAGCTATGTTTTTAAGGCTTCTATGGGATATGATGTTACATCCAAATAAAAGAATAGCTTTTTAGAATTGTGGACACGTAGCACTTATTGTTCGCTAAATGGCCTCTTCCTTGATGGAAGTGTTTATTACATTTTGACAAATTGTGAGTAGCGGGCGTTATTACTCTCGATTATATTGATTCACATTATTTGAGTAGGAAGGTCAGATTTTCATGGTTTAATGTGAAACATTTTTTCGTTTCACATCAATTAACTTCAGCTAGTATGCCTTGCTTTTAAAATTGTTGCACAATCACATTTCATCGAAAAGTCGAGTAACGTTAAAAAGAAGAGACCCTTTTCCTTACAAACGACTTTTGATTGCGAATAATTAATTACACTTTTTTATAATTTCCTATCCGGTTCAGGATTGTGCTTTTTGTTGCAAGAACAGGTGATTTTTTTTTAATTTTATTTAAAATTGTAAATTTTATTATATTTTCTAGTGCTGGATGTGTATTTTATTTGTAACGGGCGATTTTACATGTAAGATTTTTTTTAAACAAAATGTACATTTGTTTTGAAATACATAATTTTTTTTTTTTAATCTTCTTTATTTAAGGGGGTTTTTTCAAAGAGAAAATGTCACCCCCGATCGAACTTAATACAGTCTCACCTCCTCTTAATACCTATTTTTACAATTTTATATAGTGCCCTGGCCGCCCGCGATAGCGGGTCGCCCAAAACACTGTTATACCATCCCATATCTATTTTTTTTAAACTATAATTTAGTAAAAAAAGCTGCCTCTCAGCTTCGTTCCGGTCACACTCTGCCAAGATATGCACAATGTCTTCTACCAGTCTGCACTCAGCGCATAAGGGGAAATCAACTCGCCCCATTAGGAATGCGAAACTATTCAAGGGTATGTGGCCAGAACGAAGCCTAAAGGCAGTTACAAAATCAATTCGGCACATATCCGCGCCCACGAACCAGGGGGAGCGGGAGAGGCTTGGTTGTACGGTCCTGTACCAGATCCCCTTGCACCTGGACCTCTCATCGAAATACTCTCTCCACATATCCACACACTTGTCGCGTACATTTGATATTAGATCACTAAAATATGTTACACAGTCCATATCTGCTCCCTTTGTCACAGCTTCTTTAGCCATCCTATCTACAACCTCATTTCCTAATATGCCTACATGGGATGGTATCCATTGCAAAACAATTTTTTTGTTATGAAGTTTACTGACAGAGTCCAAAATTTTGTATGCAATCGGTGCTCCTCGAAAGGTCGAGGTGCAGCGAGCAATGTGCTGCAAGGCACTTTTGGAGTCTGTCAGTATTACATAGTTACCAGATCCTAACGTTTCTATGTATTTGATAGCCTCTGCAATAGCTAAAAGTTCAACATACATAATACACATCTTCACATTAACTCTGAATTGCATCGAGATTTTAGTTTGAGGATCGTATATAGCTAAACCCGACGTGTTCCCTTCTTTCGACCCATCTGTGAAAATGGTGTAGTATGTACAATAGTTTGTATTTATGTATTTGTCACAAATTAGTTTTAAATCAAGAGTATTATATTTATGTTTCCCTTTTTTTATCTTATCTATATTAATTCTAACACAATCCGTAAGATCCACACCGCTGACCCATGTGTCTAATGTATAGCGTTCTAAATTATCCGAAGAATGTATACGTTGTGTAGCAAAAAGCTCAAAAAAAGTGACTAAGATTGGCATCTTTCTACGTCTCCAATAATAGGTGTTATTAAGGTCATATAATTGTTTTAAGAGTGCAATACTTTCGTTACCCTTAAGCGAGTTTGCTTTCAGCCAATACTTGCCCGCCAAGTAATATCTGCGAATATACAACGGTTGTAGATGCAACTCACATTGCATTACATGTACAGCCGTGGTCTTTATAAATCCGCCTATAGTACGCATGCACTGGTTTTGAGTTTTATTAAGTTTGTCAATGATATTCTTAGAACCGTTATTATAGAGAAAACTACCGTAATCAATCTTAGACCGAATAATTGAAATGTATAGTCGTCTTAAATGAGCCGGGTGCACTCCCCAGCCAGGGCCGGCGAGTACTTTGAACAAGTTAAGTGACCTTGAACATTTTTCTATTAATTCATTAACATGTTTGGACCATTGAAGTGTACGATCTATCCACATACCTAAATATCTCACGTTGTTTACTACTTCTAACGGAGTATTATTCACAGTTAACCTAATCGGTTCAGGTTCTCTTCTGTAACCTCTCTTAAATATACAAATTTTGCTTTTTGTAGGTGAAATTTCTAAGCCAGCTTCCGACAAAAGTATCACTAACTTATCTAGCGACTTTTGCAGGACATTCGCACCATTTTCTACGTTCTTACAAACCTTATACAATACGTAATCGTCTGCATACTGTGAAATATATACACCTTCATCTATAATAGCCCTACATATTTTTATAGTACATAAGTTGAAGAGGAGGGGGGAGAGGGGGTCCCCCTGCGGTAAACCGGTTCCGGTGGTGCGATATACAACAGATGTACCTACTGTGATTCTCAAGTTCCTTTGTTTTAAAAAATTCCACAAATATCGGCATATCATGGACCCCACCCCTAATTGATCCATAACATGCATTAAAGCGTCGGGATTTACATAATTGTAAGCGTTATCTATATCTAAAAAGCATCCTATTGTTGCGTTATTGTCCGTAAATCCAATTTGAACTAATGTTATTAAATTCACTAAGTTATCTAAAGTAGATCGACATTTTCTAAATCCGGTAGTATGAGGCGACAAATAGTTATTTCTTTCCACAAACCATTCAATTCTATTAGCTAATATATTATGAAAAACTTTGCATAAACAAGACATCATCGAGATTGGTCTAAGCGACGACGAGCTCTGTGGATCCCGACCCGGCTTAGGTATGGGAACCACTGCGATATCTCGCCACTGTGCAGGTACAAAACCGGTTTTAAAGATATCGTTGTAAATAGATAATAGGATCGTTTTAGCGTTGACTGGTAAATGTTTCAGCATTGAATACGATATATTATCACAGCCAGGGGACGTATCTTTGTTACGGATACACCTTTCAAGTTCTTGTTTGGTAATTGCCGTTTCCAATGTTAAATTTGACGATAAAAACAAAGGGTCTTGTGGTGTGACGTGATCCGGGGTTAGTTTACGCAGGAGCAAGTACGCTTTATCTTCATCTACATATTGTTTGCTACTACCGCGACCTTTAAACCATCGAAGTTTTTGCCACATCTCTGCTTGCGTTATTGTACCTTTTATAGAATTGCACATATTTTGAAACGATTGATTTCTTTCATTCCGTAAAAATTTTTGAGTTTCATAGACTTTATTATCAAGTGATTGCAAATTATCTGGGGTAGGGTTCCGTCTAAATTTTGTTAGTGCTAATCTACGTTCGGCAACCAGTTTCGATAGATCTGCGTTCCAATACGGTTTCGAAATAAATTTACTAGTAGGGTTCATACAGTGACGTATATACGGAATATGTTTGTCGGCACCTTTGTTTATACATGCAAGAAAACAGTTATATTGTGTTTGAAGGTTTTCCGCCCTGTCAAAATGAGAAAATATTGATTCAAGTGATTTTTTATACTCACCCCAATTTACTTGTTTGAAATTTCGGCGTCGGATGTATGAGGGTGTAGTATTTATGCGTATGTTAATTTTGATTATGAGGTGATCACTGCCGAGCGTTTCATTAAGTGTGTTCCAATCAAACAATAATGCTACATCGGATGAAACAAAGGATATATCGGGCGCGCTCTGCTGAAGTTGGTTATTTACCAGCTTAACGTAGGTATAGTTTCCGTTGTTTAGTGAAATAAAACTCTTATCTTGGGACATTTCATAAATAAACTTACCTCTTTTATCGGTCTTAGTTGACCAGGTAATGTGGTGCGCATCAAAATCACCTAAAATAAGAGTTTTCTTGTTATTAAATGAGAATACCGTGTCCCAATCCTTGAGTTCGGTACGTACCGCAGATGCACAGTAAATACCTATCACGTGTTCAATTTCGCGACAGTTGTACACTTTAATACCTATAATTTCGATGCCAGAATTACATGTATTTATATCATATAGTTGAGTATGTAGTGATTTATGGACAAATATAGATACTCCTCCGTAAGCTGTATCTCTGTCCTTACGATAGATATTATAGTTTGTTACCTTAATTTGAATATCTGGAGACAGCCACGTCTCAGACACGACAGCGATGTGAACCTTTTCTTTGTACAAAATATTTTCAAAATCAAGTAACTTGGGTCTTAAACTTCTGGCGTTCCATTGCAGTATATTTAAATTAACTATATTTTTGTCTACTAATCTATCCATAAAAAGTCCAAAATATTTTTAAG
Organism: Macaria liturata; assembly: GCA_964023185.1. NCBI lineage: Eukaryota > Metazoa > Arthropoda > Insecta > Lepidoptera > Geometridae > Macaria > Macaria liturata. The sequence continues at coordinate 8,154,498 of OZ026815.1, read as the reverse complement.
TACCGGCCAGTCCGACAAATTTTCAACTAAAATTAATGTAATCCACTCAGCACAACGTTTCAACACCTGTTTAGCTTTCTCTTGATATGAAAGGTCCCTCATAAATATAATATCTTTTAAGCGACGTAATAACTCGCTGAATCTTCCTTTTCGCTCCGCGCTGTTGGATTTCCTCGGCTCGTCTCTAGGATTTTCTGATGCAGTCTGATCTCCATAAATAAAAGGTGAGTTTGTTCTCGATCGTCTCGTGGCTGTTAAACTCCGTCTGTTGTTTCGCTTCGAACCTGGCTCTTCGTGGACTAAGGCCTGTGTCTGAACAACCTTCGCATAACTTGCTACATCCTGGCTTAGGGATTGGGAGGCGGGGGGTGGCTCGTGTCTCGTCAGCGGGGGGAACTGCGTTGTAGATGCTGGTGTAAAAGCGGTTTTGTTCGTAGGTCTATTGGAATTTGTCTCACGGAAGGAATATTGTTCTGCATACAAATTAAGCGCTTTTCTATAAGTAACATTAAGTTCTGCCATGATATCTCTCAGTTTCTTCTCCTTTAGAAAAGCTGGGCATCCTTTGAACATAGCCATGTGAGTACCTCTACAGTTGACGCACTTAAATGATGTGGTTTCACAGTTATCGTGATTGGCGCCACACTTCGGGCATACAACTTTGGTCATGGTACATCTTTTCACCGTGTGGCCCAGCTGCCAGCAGCGCGAGCACTGTGATACTGGGAACACATAGGCACTTACTCGTATTCTAAGGCCGTCCACCAACACGTAAGAAGGTACTTCGTCGCCTTTAAAGCAAAGCCTTACAGATTCACTCTTTGCCCACCCTGTACCTGAGGTACCTTGGCGGCGGTTCAAGCGAAACACAGACACTAGCTGCACTGGGGATGTTATTCTTTCAAGAATATCTTTCTCGGACATTTCTAAGTCGACGTCTCGTATTACTCCATACGATAAATTTTTCTGCAAAGCTCTTTGTGTGTGCCATCCTTTTTCAATAAGCACCTTACAGGATTCAATTTTACATGGATCCGATGAAACATCAAGCCTTACTTTGAAAGGATTGATATACTTAACCCTCTCAACTCCCGTAATCCCGTTATCTTTAAGCAATTTCGCTAGCGCGAATGCTTTGGGTAATAGTTCGCCGCTCGTAATGTACATTTCTGTTGTTTCCACTTCTACTCTAGTTTTTTTCTCCTTTGGCTTCACGGTGCTCCACCCCTCAGACTGTACTCGATCTCTCTTTCGTAGTGGTACTTCCTCTTCTAAAATAATATCAACATCCTCATCGCCTTTCGTGCTCCCCTCAACGGAACTGAGGCGCTCGTCGTCTTCTTGAATGCTATCAGTTCTCGAACTCGAACGCACTTCTTCGCCGGAAGCCATGGTGTTGAACCGCTGGCGGCGAGGTACCCTAACACTAAGTTAGGTATACCTGCGCCCGCGCACCGAAGTTGCGCACGCGATCCTCTAACGGTAGGTATACGCGAAATAACCTGCGACGCGACCACTCCGCACGGTTGCCGTGTCGAGACTGAAATACATAATTGTCGTAGTCCTTGTTGTATTGTTAGATTACAAAATTATTTAATAATGATACTCAATTCCTACTACTTTTATGACCATGTATAGAACATTACTGGAAAAACCTTTCGGATTCAAACTACTGAACTAGTCCTGCAAACAATCCTAAATGTCAAGGCCAGGGTCAATGAAGACCTAAGAAAATTGACCTCTATTAACGTTGTATAGAGACCAAAACCACGTTTTTGTCATCAGATTTCTGCGAAAAATCTGATAGAAACTAAGCATTTTGCTTGCAAACGGTCTTCAAATTGGAAGCGTTGACCGTCACGTGATAGGAATATTCATGAACTGTAAAAGAAAACTTGATTACGAAAAGGGTAAGGAAACCAAATTTACCCACATTGTTCGCCAACATCAGATACTTTTGGAAAAAGTAACTTACATTTTGTAAGAGGGCACTGCTTATTGGCGTCATTACTCGTAATTTCACAAATATACAATATTTTAAATTCCAACATTATACTACTATCTTAACGAAGTTAAATATTTGCTTTCAAATTTGCTTTGTTTTTATCTGGAGTATAAACCTTATAGAACGCCACATAGTGCGTTCGCGAGCCTTTTTCAGTTGATTATCCAATTAAAAACACATTAAGTTTGATTAATTAAATTGTTGTAAATATTGCTTTGTTAACTACGAAAAGCGGCCAATTATTTTCCAAAGATTAATTTACCAGAATGTATGGTTCAGTAAAAAGTCAACACACTCGTTGTTAGTTCCGTCAAATCCTCGTTTAATAAAGGCACAGCTATATCAGTCGCATTGGACAAAACACACTGGTTCTAATCTGACTGTTGTCATCCGTAAGCCATTCAGAAACATCTAAAAATGCAAGGTACTTGATAATTAGATTTTACTAACATTTTTCGTTTTGTATTTAACTGAAGATTTCTGTTATAGCTCAGTTAAGACGTGGTTCGTTTTGATACAACTCTTTGCATTAATTTGGGATTATTAATTATAACAATTAACGCTTTTACAGTGTCAAAAGCGCCTGCGGCGGCTTGAATACTCTCGATACTGTGTAAATACATTGGCTGTACAATTTGCCTATACAAAATTAATTACTGTTTTTTTTTTCTTATTAGAGTATTAAGAAAAGATGGACAATAGGTAATTTACTGACCAATGGAAATATTTTTTGGCATTATTGTTTGTATAAAACATCGCAATATTTCATTCAATTGAATTGAAAGGATACAACAAATCATTCATTCAATATAGCACTGTATAGTTCGAGCTCCAATTTTAATAACGACACGACTTTTGTTTCTGCGCTATTGTCAGTCGAGGGAACTAACGAGCGATATGTGTGTTATATATGTTGTGTACATGTAGTATATGAATAGTAATAACCAAATAGTTGTATGCTAGTTCTGTAATGTGATTTATGATAATAAATGTGCGTGGTAGGTATTAGAATTATTATTTTGTTTTCATATTATCTCATGCACTCTCATCTCGGCACCGACAACAAATATTACGGATTTCAATAAGAATACTTATAGGATTTTTATTTTTTTTAATTATTTATTTATTTACTTAATTAAAACGGTAGCAACCAATTACATTAATTAAAAAATGAATTATTCACTTAAATAGCAACTTAATTAGATATCTTTAAAATTAATAAGTATCATTACGTTCACAAAAAGATAACAATAAATTATAAATTTAATTCAATTTGTCACACAAAATATCACACGCGGGATAGATAGCGAAGAATGCGTTGAGGCCACTATTAACTCGACAGATCGGGCTGAAGTTTCGGGCTATCGTATGAGCGCAGTCATTATGAAAGGATTGTAAGTATCAACAAAAAAAATCACAATCTTTACATAATTTTGAAGTCTCAAAAATGATAATAAATTATTAATAACTTTTTAGTGACACATGAAGTAATTTTATGATTTTTTTTTAAATAAATTTTTATTATGTTTAATTAGATTAGGTATTTATTTTTATAGTTACTATATTTCTTATTATTTACTTACAAGTATTCTGTTACTTAACATACCATTTAACTTTTACCGTTTGGGTACGGAACCCTAAAAAGAATTATTAAACAATTTTGAATGTCTTTTGCAAAATGTGCAAGTTAATTACCAAATAATTGTAAGATCTTTACGAAACATAAGGTTTAAAAAAACACAATACTCAAAACAAATATACATATGTCTATGTAGCTAACATGGTGTCTAAATGATCACACGCGGTATATCAATAACAGGACCAACTATTCTAGCTCTGAAAACCTTTTTTGCGCACAACTTTTATTAAATAAACCCAAAAATCTGGAATAGGTAGTATTTACTTTTAGTAGTCAGTTACACGAACAAAAACTATGCTATCTCCACACTAGATATTCCTTTTACCGTGTAGATGCTACCACCAACAAAAAAATATAATGAAAAATATACTACAATAATACTAAAAATATACTACAATAATTTATGCAAACTCTTATTTGTGCCGATTCTTATGGGGTAAGCACGATCCATCAAACTATGGCCAAGTGCAGAGCATAGTTTGCTTGATGGTAAGTAATGACAGTGGTTTACTTTGAACAAAAAATAAACATTTCAATTGTGTCACATTTTATTAATATATTGTGGTCCATGATAATTTAATATTTTATATTATTAGTTAACCCTTTTAAAATTCATATAAACTGCATCACAAGTATGTATTCATAACACTAGCATAAATAAACTAAACTTAAATAATAAACTTAAGTAATAAAATTGAGGACTAAAGAAATTCAAAAGAAACAAAATACATCTTGTCGAGTTTAGCTCTAGTTTGCTAACTAGTATTGTGAGTGAATGAAATAAGCTTGTAAACCAACTCGAACAATGGCCGATCGCGAACATAATAAGACTACTAGATTCAAATAACAACCCACCTACGGCTTCTATAGCTAATTGAATTACAAGTGTTATTTGTACGGCTTTCCAATTTGGGTCCTTTTCGAGTTCACCTTTCCTTTGTACAAAGTAGATAGACTTCCATTGAATTTATTTAATAAAATTGCGGTTTGCGGGAGTTCAATTCGTTTTTCATTCATGTGACTGGATTTCTTTTGGTATTTAGTGTTTATTTTAAAAGCGCCTTACTTCTTTTTAAAGCCCACGCCAAACGAATACAAATTGTAGATAAATAATATATTTTTAAGAGCTTTTTACTTTATCAATCATTATTTTATTTATCATTTCTAAATTGAGATTATTTTTTAAGATTTTATAGCAAATATCTATTTTTGACTATTTTTCTAAAGTTTGTTCTCTACCGACGGTTACGGTTGCGTTTACTATTTAGTTAGACGGGGATGGAAAGAGAAAAAATGTTATTTCAGAAGTCAGATATAAAATTTTACGTTCCACCAGTTTGTCATAGCTCAATTGATCAAAAGATGTCAAACCTGGTTAGCAAAGACGCCCAACACCAGACTCGACGTTCACATATGTACATGCAATTTCTAAAATCACTCGTAAGAATATGCAAATTGAATAACGTTTTCACAAGACAAAAATATGCCTAAACTTATCCCGTTATAAGGATATAAAATTGTTAGAAAAGCCAACTGTGCAATTGTTGTATCCTCCAAAGTGGTGCAGACAAATCGAGATTGCGTATTCACTGCAGAAGGCTTAAAGAGATTGGAATTCAAGTAGCCTTCCGACTCTTCTATCGGAAAAGCGTTCGACCCTATCTTATGAGCTCAGTTTTTCTTAAAATGCCTTTTTACCTAGACTTTATTGAAATTACTTTCAGTCATCTCTACAATGTAAATTTTGTATAAAAAGTAGCTTATCAACTTCTCGGCTACTTTTACATCGAAATAATGGAATCAAATTTTCTTTTTAATCAAATGATTAAACAATCGGCAAGTGAAAGGCTTTCGGAGAAACATAAGTAATTAAATATTTAAGTCTTTTTTTTATTCAAGTCACCTTTCTCACATATTTCACCTTTCAGATACATACAATAACTTGGTATTTGTGTTCGAATTACGAGTATCTAATGCAAGCTTGACATTTTCCTTTCACCAGACATACAATTTAAATTCGTTATATTTACATACATAAAATCTTAAATAAGGCGACTCACAACCCTGTATGCATTGTGTTTATTTTCAACATGGCTTTCTGATCTAAGGTTGCCAGTTGATTTGATGGCAAGCTCTCAACCAAATTAGGTCAATGGACTTCTATGTAAATAACGTAATTAGGTTAAACCAATTTTTTCTTTTACACTGATTTTCTGGTGAACAAAAAACGTTTTTTTATGACAAAAAACTGGTTGCTTGAAGGTTGTATAATAGGAAAAAATATTATCGTTTATTTAAGTCAAATAATTTAGTTAGTAAAAGTGATTCTTTCTCACTTCGAAGATCGCTCAGTTGTAGTTTAGCAGGATACTAAGAGTTGTGCAGATAATTCTACAACTTGGTAAACTGCAGAGTATCAGTACAAACATATCGTTTGTTGATCTTTGGAACTTAAACCGTGAAAAGGTTAAAGAATTGGTAAATTTTATCAAGTTCTTTGTTTTAAGCTATCTACTATTTTTCTGAACCCTGAACCCGTTTCTTCCATATTCTTGTTGCGTAAAACTTGCTTTCCCAGCACTCATTCTCGTAAGCACAGATAAAATCGTGCATGCAAAGATAACATCGCTGACTTAAATGAAATTGACGTTCTTTGTTCTAGTAAGATTTTCACTGAATTTTATTTATTGTTAACATATTTTTTGTAAGCGCAATTAGTAAAATTGCGTAGTTTTTTTTAATAAGAACAAGCTAAATAGTATAACATTATTAAAAATATATCTGCCCTATTGAATTGTATTCTTACCTATACCTATATAAGTCTAAAATCCCTTAGTTAAATTGTTGAAGAAAAGTTGTTGTATTACTAAGGTTTCATAACTTTATAATAACAAATATGTCTATGGCGTCGATTCTAATCAATTATGAAGGCATTGGAATACTAACTAGTTTTCTTACTTCAATGAAATTGATAGGTACTTGATATCTCATCCATTTTATCAAATGGGTGACCACTGGCATTTTATATGTTACTAGTGGGTGCTCGCGGCTTCGCTCGCATTAAGAAGTAAAACTTGCATCCCCTATTTCATCCCTTTGAAAGTGGCATTTCCAAAAAACCTTTCTTAGCGAATGCCTACGTCATAACATCTACCTTCATTCCAAATTTCAGCCCAATCCGTCCAGTGGCTTGGGTTGTGCGTTGATAGATCACTATATCAGTCAGTCAATCAGTCACTTTTGAGTTTTATATATTTAGATGTAATATATTATATCTAGGTTCACTGTGTAGCCTGAATAATAAACCTCATAGTTCAGGTACTCTCGAGATTCTACAAGATCCACTACCGGATTTCAGCTACTTTTAGACTAAATCCCTCGATTTTTCTGTTTTGTTCTTATTAATTATGCTGATGATGTTATTATGAATTATGGTTTAGTAAATGACAAGTTTGAATGTCAATTAAATAACACATGAAAGTGCATTAGCTATGTCACTTTAGCGGTCATTTTGAAACACACATTTTCATTTAACTTTATTGGTTCGGGGATTGTAGTTAAATAATTATATTCATTGTTCTGATGATACCTAATGGTTGTGAGTTTATAAATATTTAATGTCTTATATTTAGGTTAAATGTACATACTATTATTTTATATTAGTGTTTGTATATTGTTTATTAGTATTAGTGAGTATAATAGTTTACTGTATAGTTCTTATAATAAACGTCAGTTTTAGTAAATCCATGTGTAAGTATTGTAATATCTTCATAGTCTTTATTTCGCAAAGTTTCCCGATAAGTTATTGATGTTAAACATTATTAATGGATTCATTATTTGATTTAAATGAAAAAACTTTTACTTTAACTCTCATTTCAAAATGGATTTAAAATTATTTTTAAACGTACAACATACACTCTTAAATGATAAAAATCTATTCAAAGAAGTTAGAGATGTCTTGGAACAAACTCATATTTTTAGAATACATAGTAGTTGTTGGACAAAACGTTTTATTACTTTAAATGTATATGTGTGTTTTTAGACCCTTAGGGTGGTTTAAAAACTTCTTCACCAGAATTGGCTAAAAATATTAATAAAATAGGTAACATAATATTCTTATGTAATTTTGAGCTCTTTGGATATTAAATTTTCTAATCTTGAAAAAGTTTAAAGTACCTGCTTAACTAAGTACCTTCACTAGTACATAACCTATATTAGTATCTTATATCAGAACCTCGCTAACTAACCATTTCAAGTACAGGCTTAATTCAAAACCAAGACCGAAACTCTCGACATCTCAATTAAGTTTTACGATGTGTAATAAATAATAAACATAGATCTTGGTAAGACCCTTGCAAGTTGTGCTTTCAACGCCAGTTGGAATTTGAATCATAAATTATGTCAAGAAGTTTTCACGCAAAAACGCAAGTGGAAACAAAAGATAAAAAGAACTCACAGTACATACGAAATCAATATAATAATATAATAATTAATTAGTATTTTTTAAGTACTCATGACAAATCCTAATATTTATTACTGTTTACTGTCAATTTTATACAAAAAAGTGTTTTGTTTTTTCCAAATCAATTAAATAACTGAAATAAAATAAACTGATAATTTTCATTCATAATAGATGTAAAACTTGTTATGAGACGCCCCGTAAAATATAGACAGCATGGCGATAAAACCACCATTTTATATTTTGACTTTGTAGTTAATCTGTGTTTTGTTACGATATCACAATCCTTCTACTTGTATCATTTTTTATTTATTATTCATTATTCATTTTAGGTCTCAATATTGCCCATATCAAACAAACAAGTTGACACACAATCTAATTCAGGAAAACAGAAAAATAAACGTCCAATCAAATCAAACCGTCTATTTTCCTCAACAGCAATATTTGAAATTATGAAATTGAAATGCGAACGCTAACGATGCTACGTTTCTTGAAACTGAAAAGATTATTTTGAACTGCTTCCATTCTTAGCACGTAGAGTTGCAGTTAAAAAGTTATCACAGCTCTTCCAAGTAATATGAAGGTAAAATTCCGGGCACGCAATAACTGCAAAATGCTGAAGAATCGATTATACGTTTTAAAGTGTTTCGCGATGTTACACTATCTTTTTTTTGCTGTGAATTGAATTTTAAACTTTAGTTTTGTGACTTACTCCTGAGTTATTTCTGAGCAGTGTTTTTATGGCTCTGGAACGAATAGAAGTTTAAAAATTTGGATTAAATAGCGTGTGTGTTTAATTTTTGCGATATTATTTCAGTATAAGTAGTGTAACAGTGTTTTTGTCATCCCTTCATTAGATATCATCATTATGTACATATGTGGTTTGAAAGGTTTTTGTTCAATCTAAATCAATAAAAAAACTTAGCAATGGAGTTTTGTTTCCCAAAGATAAAGTATTATTTATATCACATTTTATTGGTAAATTTAAGGAAATAACCATAACAAGAACAATTGTTAAATCATCAATCGATCTCAGTAGGTACGAAGTTCATTTCCACAGAAACTAAGTTCATGTTTAGTACCAACATAGTGTTGTCAATTACTTGTATTTGTCCCAAGGCTGTGGTTCCTCCAGTAGGTACTTCGCATTTACGACCCTCGAGATGCGTATCTTTTTACGAACATGCCATTACAATCTATGCCACCGACAATAAAAGAGTGCCAGAGGTTTACAAGGCAAAATAGTGCTAACACATAAACTCGTGTCCTGTCAAAATGCTTTCGAATATCTCAACATCGTATTGCTTTATTACCACGAAATCGTATTTAGTCATTTCTGGAAAAAGACTCGTTATTTTATTTCAAATTGCTGGATTTGTCTGAATGAAAATGTTTTACAATTTCATTTGGTCGTTCATGTTCACGACACGTTTTACTATATAAAATCACAAAATAATTTACATTTAAGGTTGTTCGACAACAAATATAAACACGCAGCTTGTGTTATTTCAAATTAGCTTTTTAGAAGACGATCAAAGCTACGAGCGACAAACAAAGAAATCGAAACAATCTATTTCACCCAGTTTTGTTTATTGGTGACGGCAATACGTGCCACCATACGGTGCCAACTCACTTCCACGAATAATTTTCGTTCATATAAATGTACGATAAAGTCGAAAATATGTCGATCCCTTTGAAGTCTCTCCGCGTCACAACTCCAGACGTGTAGAAGTTAAATTGGAGGATTCCGAAACCATAAGAGAGAATCCACTTGCTCAATATCAATACATTGAACAAAGGTTGCGAAATCTCGAAACAGATATCAAAGGCTAAAAGACTGTGATCTCAACACCTAAACAATGTGTAGGAAACAACATATTTATTCTGAAAGGGAACGAAAAGACGGTTCTAATAAAAAATAAAGAGTAGGCGCGTGAGAAGTTTTTGCTCAGGCGAGAAGCTCAGTGCCGAGTTTGCCCATTAATTTGGTCCGTTGAATGTTTGACAGACCAGTGGGCATGTCGTCAACGAGTGGGTAAAATTATTTGCGAAATTTCAACACAAGCGCCGGGTCAACTGGGTCCTTTGCCGGGCCTTTGTTACTTGTGGTCGGTGCGAACACGACTCTACAAAATAGTATGGCTGGTTCACTTTTGTGCAGGACTTTCTCGCTTTTTGTCGCTAGTCAGTAGCACGTAACCGGGACGGACACATTCGGGGTAGTGATTCAGAATGTGCGACGACCATTCGTGTCTCAATCTAAATTATGGCCCATGTTACTTGGAACTTGTACGTTCCTAAGTTGGCAACGTCTGCTTGTGTTCTTGGAAGAATGAAAACTTATGTTACTAATATTATACCTACTGAATTCAAAAGCATTTTTAAGAAAATTTTACATATCAATTTTACTGCGAGATTAAAACATGATTAAATCTTGCGGTACCTAAGAATAAATTCTTATCTACTAGGTGTGCTATTCATCACAAAACTTATTCAATAAGTAAAATTTAAATTTTTAAAACCTCTAGTGGCTTCATTCAGAGCTTTTTGAATATCATTTAGCGCCAAGTACCAGCAACTGCAACTAAAAGAGAAGATTTGCAAGTAAAAAAGTTTTTCAAGCTCTGGAAGGTGCAGAAGAAATTTACCATTTTTACAGGGAAATTATTTCTAGCGTTGTTTTTTACTGAATTGTATGACCAAAGGGATTCGATTCCTTTCTAACGACATTAACTGGCCGACCCTGATCCGAAAGTAGCGCTTTCAAAACTTGTTATTTGATCCCAAATGTTTGAGAACAAAAAGTTTCGTTTATTTTCAGCCGCAAAGGTCTGTTTCCTTCGATTTTAACTGAGAATTTGATGTTTCCGTTCTCGTTTTGACGCTTTTTTCTTTGTAACAGATAGTATTGCAAAAATTTGCGGTATTTTTTACGGAAACAAACACGTATTGTGTTAGTTGTGTCACTCATTAGCGTATGAATTCAATAATATCAATGGAAAAGTATTTTATTATAAATCTTGAGATGAAAATAAGGCAGGCATTTGGTCGTTTCTTTTTATTTCTCCTCGTAACTTGGCCTCACTGTACTGCAAATCTCTTGTTTATATGTTGTACATTAAGTTGTACATATTGTTCTATATCTACAAGCCTTTTAGTAAATGTTTTTGTCTAGAAGACTTGGCAAGCGCTCCGTGTAATAAACTTGAGAAGATAAATGCGTTGTCTGGGGATCAATCTTAACTAATGATCGTTGAATGGTCAGTAATTTTCTTAACTTTTCTCGTTAGAAGATATTATGTTTGCTAGTAGAAAATATTACGGAACTGGTAGTCCCGCAAAGATTTTTACTATTCTAGATGTCAAGGAATATGTCCAAAACTGTAGATGTCTCTTTCCGTACACTACTTATGTTATGAGCCTAGTTTTTGAAGCAGTAATTTCTAGCGTTCCGTTTCTGTTAAGCTTGCAAGTACCGATTTTATTTTAAAGAAAACTAATATCTTGTAAGTAGGTTCTCAAAATGATAGATAATACAGGTCTTGATTGTTTAATTTGTGTTTGTTTGAGAGATTTGATTTAAAGTTATTTATAGGTACTATTTATCAACTTTAGTCAATTATTGAGTTATAATCAAAGTAGTCTACTTGTTAATCCTGGATCTCATCCATCTCAGTACCAAATAAATAAATAATAATAATATCCTGTGACATCGAATTGAAACACTTTGAAATCTAAATATTTTCTCTTTGTTTTTCAACTGCCTTATTGTAAGTACATAAGTTCCACTTTTGATACCACTTTGACCACACTATAGCTTATTACTTAGAACGGCCCCACTTTACAACATGAACTAAAACTGCTGAGTTCATCTACAACATAAATAACTAATGAAGCACCCACATATTTCAATTACGAACTTTTAGCAGAGCCCTTCATAAGCCCTAGAAGCCTAATGACACCAAAATGGTCACCGATTTTTCTCTTTCGTTATCCCTAAAAGAAAAATGGGCAATTCAATGAAAATACAACCTTTAATTTAACATTGTCGTTGTTTTCTTCAGAAAAGAACATTTAGACAACGATATGAAAAAAGCGTGAACGTCTAAAATGTTCGAGTTTAATTTGTGAAAAAAAATGTGAACAGACCGTTTTTACTTAACTTGGTTTCAACTGGATTCAATTAGATTTTACCGGCAACTGAAAATTGTGTCGATATTTTCAGTTTATTACTTCATTGTTTTCTTTGTAGGGATTCACTCAGTGGAATATCGACATGGTTTCCTCATAACAAGTTCTTGTTACAAACGAGATGCCGACGAGGTGCAAAATATTGAAATTGGAATATTTTATTGCGATACTTTTCTAACAAGATATACGGGAGTTGTGAAGACAGATTGGCACGAGGCTGGTATCATCAATATTTATGTATACCTATAGGTGCCTTAGTTGCTACAGGAGGTGTATTTTTATAAGATGTAATTATACGTACATGTATGATACTTTTAAGTAAGTACTCGTAGTTTAAGATATGACCTGTAATACATATTATTATGAATAAATTGAACTTGAACTTGAACTTGTACAAAATTGCTTTTACAACTTAATTTCGTGATCCACTAACGCGACATGACGTTATCATAAATTATTGATGCATTGATATCACGTATAGCAATTGTTTGAGGATATTTGAATAATGATCAGCAATTTTGCAATAGCGTCAAACAATTATTGTTAGATCAGACACTATACAGTTTTAAAGAATACTTTGAAAATGACTACAGTCAACTAGCAACTGATTCTAATCTTGCTTAGAAATTAAGTAATTAACTACTAGGTAAGGAGTGTGATGCCAAATTGTCATTTTAGCCCCTATACAGCTATAGTGACAGTACCAAGATTTATTTAAGTTGACATATTGTATGATTACATACCTATTATTATGTTTGACATGATTTTAATAACAAAAATTTTCATTATTTGATTAATAAAACTAGACATATGTAACTTCTAAAATTTTATAAAAACTAAATGTTATAAATTCAATTTGACGAGATATTGTAATTTGTGTAGCATATTCTGTGATATTAGTACTTATACCTATACCTATGTATGTTACAACTTTACATTATCAATAAAAAAAAATTATCTTATCTTTTATAACTAAAATTGGCAATTTATAATCAATTTTCACAAATTACTTCCAAAGTAGCCAAACATGGCTTGTAAGACATTATTTTAATATTGTGTACGCGTAGTACTACGGCTCCGAAGATGAGGATAAGGAGATGAATTATTGTAGATAAAAAAACCATAAATGTTGAGCATTGGCTTTAGTAAACGCGCAAATAGGTCCACGTGACTAATTTATGTATTAGTGCATTTGAATTACATCAATTAAAGACAATGACAGAAGAAAGTATATTATGATAAACACAACAATAAAACAAGAACATAACATATTATCAAGCTTATTGGTATGAGTGGAAACATGCCACAAAATATTCACTGTCAATTTATCCATTTTTATTCACCACTCCAAGCCAAAGCCGAAAAAAATTACTCAAAATCTCGTCCCTACATTATCAATCCCAAATCGATCCCAACATACATATAAATAGGTATATCGTTATGATCCTCTCGGTCCGGTACCGTACTTGTGAGCTTACGATGATATACTCCGTAGACGTCTCATTATAGTGAACGAAGAAATAGGCATACACAGAATAGTTAATAATTAGTTGACTGGCCTGTTAGCTTAGTTGGTAGTGGCTCTGCCTTCTAATCTAGGGTTGCAGGTTCGATTCCCGCATGACATAGGTAATTATTAGTAAAAACCGATTTCTATGTATAATAAGTAGGTATGTAATTACAAAAAAAAATATATAAGTATTATATACGTTATATCCGTTTCGAGGGTACACAAGCTTTGCTTAGTGTAGAGCTAGATTGCACTGTGTGCAATGTCACGGAATATTTATTCTTAGGCTAAAAAAATCACCATATGTATGTAATTGATAGGTCCTATTTCCGTTACGTGTTGGATAGCTTTCAGTATTATTTATGTTTACATTTTACACATGATCCACGTGCTAATTAGTCAGTTTCCAATCTTATTGTTTTGCCGTCTTTATCCACCAAATATACTTTTGTTCCTTTGTTCAAGTAGTTAGTTTGTATATTCAATCTTAAAAGTATATTTAGCGAGTGTGGCTCAATAGTTTAAGCGTTGCTTTTCTTCCTGACGCACCATAATTCGAATCCGATGACTTGTTAAAAAAGTTATATGTGGATTTCGCCTTCCGATATTTCTCGCAGTGAAAAAAAAACATCGCGAGGTAAACGACAATCGACATTTTCGAGGACCACAAAATCCGAAGTCATTTGACTTCCGTAGAAAGACTTGAGTACCCACCATGTATCTTTTCCATAGTTTTAAATTTTTCTTTTTATTTATCTCTAACTATATTGTCTACGTCCCGAGCTTATTTTACTGCTCTTTTCAGACACTCGCATTTTTTTTATCTGTTTGACCGATCTATTCCACACGTCCTAGATTGGAGTTTATCTAAACGACGGAATACACGTGAAGGGATGGCGAATAAATCCTTTCATCTCGCAGGTTTTTGCGCAAAGGCTGCTTTTTCGGGCTTTTTTCTACTTGAATTCAATTTAGTTGAACGCTTGCAGCCTGTCTCGTGGCTTGATTGAATCATCCATTTTGAATATGGACTACAAAGAGAAAGTGAGAAAGCGAAAATCGATGTGAAGAAATGTGTATTGTGATACGTGTTTAAATATGTTATGTAAGAACGGTCAAAGCATACCTAACTGAAAAGTGGTTATAGTAGAAATGTTTCTTAGTTAAATTTAAACATATATATTTTCAAATAATACTATTTAATCTATACAAAACTTCAAAACGCGCAATGTACATACTCGTATACACCTATATTTGTTACCTTATATACCTACTTGTTGTTTGTTACCATATATATACCTACCTCATATTGTTACACGATCCTTTGAATAAATAAATGGAGTTTAAATTCGAATTTGTTTGATATTACATGGATTAGTTATAGCTATCGCTAGAAAGGAAGAAAACTACTTTGTTTACCACGACAGGACTATATGAGATTCTTCATTTGACTTCCTCCCATAATGCAGGATAATGGAGCCAATAATCCAGCCCCATATTCTCAACCCATTCTTTCTTTCTTCCTAGATAAACAAGACATTACAAAACCATGCCAAACTGCTTTAAAATGAGTCTCTAGTGGTTCATTTAGAACTTAACTGACATTTTCACTAGTAAAATGTCTTTGTAATTTATTCAGGCTTAACGTCAATTTTTTATCAAATGTTTTCAGTACTTACTACACAAAATATTTATATTGGTTTTATTAATATTGATCAATTTGTTTTAGAACATGTCTTTCACTATTCTAGATAAACAAGACATCGCAAACAATGCGAAACGGCTTTTAAAATGAGTCTGTAGAGGTTTATTTTGGATTTAACTGCCGATTTAATTATTAAATTATCTTCATAATACTCAGTCACGCTTACTAAAGAAAATACTATCAAATTATGTCTGAGTAAAAGATTTAAAGATTATATTATTTATTATTTATTATATTATTTATTTTTAAAGATTTTCTAAGTGACCCTTTTTTGTAGTAGTTAGAAGTAGTATGTTTAGTTTTTCTTCCCTTGTTTTCATATTTTATTATTGTAAATAAATTGTTGTCTGAGTTTATAAATATTACTGCACAAATATTTTTGTATATTTTTTGTTTGTTACTAAATAAACTACATACTTAAAAAACATGTTTATGATAATTTTGCTGTCCAAGCTTAAGTTACTAATTAAATTCAACAACCATTTTTAAGGCATGTCTAATAATATGGTTCATTTCATTTTATAATATACTTATAGATTGTTGTTCTATCTGTTTGTATTCCTCATACTCGTGTTTACGAGGTAGGGTATAACTTACTCCTACGATCATATTTGTAGAAGAAATAAATCGCAATTGCACTTTTTCTCCAATAACGGGCAGATAAAATCGTATAAATTGCAAACGCGTAAGTAGAGTAGTCTACCAATATGGTAGTTTCAGATTTAGTCAGAGTTAAAACACTTAGCTGTGTTACATAAATTTGTGCTAATCAGTATTTGCTTTAATTTAAAAATCAGTCGAAGAATCATTTCTTTAATTTTATTTTCTCAAAACTGCCTTAAAAACTATGTTTATTTCTATACGTAATTAAAACAATACAACAAAAAAAACTAAATATTCATCGAATCATTAAATCACTCCGTAAGTAAACGTATAAATTAATTTACACTTACCATTGCTTAATTCCAAACATAACTCGAATTATCCGCTCTGACGCACTAACCTCAATTTACATCTTATTGGCAAAACTTAATTAAATTTGAAACTACAAAGTCACTCACACTTTACAAGTTTTAAAAGTCACACGCAACTTTGAATGTGCTTGAAACAGTTTAACTCAGTCCCGAAGGAACCCGATAAATTTATTAGTCCCACGAAAATTTTACGGTGTTGAAATTTTGAATTTCAGCGCCATAAATTTACGTAAGTAACTGACGAAGGAAAGCGAAGCCCGGTGTTGCTTCAACAAGCTTTCAGTACAAACTGGTGGTTGTGCTAATGCTGTGAGCACGCATGCGCGAACGCTGTGCTCTGACATTATCAGACATAGAGGACATAGAGACCTAGGTTTATGACTTGGATCATAACACTTCATCAGACGTCGTAAATCTTTAAACAGTTGACGATATGAGATGAATTTGATAAACAATAGACAAGTCGTAAAATATGAAGGTGAGAAATATATCATCTTTTTTGTTAGCTTATAAGCAAAGGTTTTTTTATTACTTTTACAGCTACAATATAAAATAAAAACAATTAACATTTTCAAAAGATTTATTTGTTGACGTGAAAATTTCATTGAATTTTTAGAGACATGTTACGCAGAATTTCATATGAACTGCGGTTTCATTTTCTATCTTAGAAAAGCTATTTTGAAAATAATAAGAATCTTGACATATCAAGACATTCTGCAAAATTGCTTTTTGATACCTACCAGATTTCTTAGGAAACCCATAGAAGGTAGAACTAAAGCAGCAAAACTCGGCATAATATTAAATCATTTATTGAAGATTTAAAGAAACCACTTCAGACAAGAAATAAATTTGTATAATAAACCAGATACTTTATTTAGTATAATGTTCAAAAGGTAGTTTATGTGTTTTCAAATATTATTCTGTATTATCTATCTACAAGTATCTTTGCATGTAACAAAACTAAAGAGGGTCAACAATCTACACATAGAAAATATTCGGAAAAAAAATGTTTGGGTATACCTACTTTATATTGACAACAGAACACGTTTCAGCAGTTTTTAGAATTCTTGTCTGCTTATTTAAGGGCGCATCACTCAAAAACGACAGAACGGATCATGATAATTTTTTGTATGTACATACATAGATAGTATGAGGACATGGAAGTGACATAGGTTTTTCATTCCAAAATAATGCAAGTGCCGCCGCAGGCTTCCACTTGTCGATAGTAAAATAATTATAATTAGTTCCCGGATATATGTACTAATTAACTTACAGTTTTATTTTTACATAAACATTACAATTCGGACAGGCCTTTAATTAGGTCCAAACGTAACACTCCAGTTATTGAATTATCTTCATTAATACGATAAACTGTATTGACAGTAAACTGGTACCCTGGTAATAAATACTGCCAAAAAAGTTCGGCTCGTATAAATGCAAATGGCATTGGCTGAAAAGCGTAGGTATTTAATTCATCCAAGATCATAATTCCAGCGACAATGGCTCGATAAAATTGGATTTTAAACTTGAAACGAAACTGTCAACGGCAATAATATTTTTTTGTATTAACAATGCAAATGTCTTTTTTATACAAACTCATCCCGTACTAATTAATCTCATGAATAATATCAGAGTTTCATACTTTAATTTCCTGTGCGGATTGTTAGGAGCTATTTGGTTTGAATGGGTTTTAAATTGGTTTTTGTCGTGCATTCGCATGATCGCGCTTATCGAGATCTTTTTTAACGCTTTCGTGGAATATCAGACAGTGACGTTTATTAGGCATTGATTCGTTATTTTGCGAGAAAAGAGCAAAAACCAGAGAGTGTAAACGTATTAAAGTAAATTGGGCTTATTGGGTGTAATGGTATGACAGTCGTTAAGCCATGTCAGATGCCGTTAGGAGGGTTTTAAAACTCTCGGCAACAGAGTTGACCGCTCTCATTCAAAGTAAAAGAGTATACAAGTACCTATGTACAAGTAACTTGATATTCATAATGTTAGTCAAATTGGTGTCATCTATGTAACTACAGTTTATCTTTATTTTCAAGTAACAAAAACCAATATGTTCGTGATCACATTCATTATATAATTTTTGTTGTATTTTCAGCGATACTCAGGAAAATTATGTAATACAAGGCAATACTAAACCATAGAACCTTTTTGAAAATTGTTTAATACTAACACAGACTTTCTTTTGTTTCTTTCTTTCATAATAAAAGTTAAATTTAATATGACTGAAACACCGACACTGTCGTCTCTAGTATGGTTAAGTCAGGATTGGGTAATATTGAATTATTATGTTTAAGCGAAGTAAATCTACCCTCCCGATCAGCCGGCCTGGTTCCTAATTGACTTTATCAGCGAATCTAAATTCAGAATAACCAGTCCAGTGTACATTTTTATTGTGCGCTCATTTTATTTTATTTATAGCACCAATTTATTTGCGGAAGCTTTTTCTTTTTTGTGTAAGTACCTACTCACATAAAAAAACAAAATAATATGTTTTTACATTATATATTTTATTGCATGTCATCGCGACGGTAAAGTGACAAAAATAGCATAATAGTATTAGATTTTTTCAGGACTATTCACTATTCAATCAAGGAGGGTTTCAATTTAGATTTAGAATTTTATGTTGTCTGGTTTATTAAAACAAGCTCATTTTTTATTTTCCCTCACTTGATTTGACTTTAAGTGTACACTTGTAGATCAAAGTATTAAAACTCAATATTTTCGAAAATTGACCAGGGGAATTAGCCCATAAAAATATATATCTCGACCTTATAATAAGTAACGGGAACAAAGTTGTCACGCCTGTATTTCCCCTGGGTACAGACCTATTTTCAACATCAGTTCCGGTCTATAATAAAACAAAATGATAAACTTGCGACCTCTATTTATGAACAAGTTGATTGACACAGCAATTGATCAAATATTATGGACTTTTCAATATATTTTTTTAAGGAAAGTGAGAAGTGAGGCCTTTGCCTAGCAGTGGGAGCATATAGGCTAATAATAATAATAATAAATCTCATATCAACTCTCTGTATTTTTTTTATTATTTAGGTATTATATTGTACAAGGCCTCTCAGTGTTGGCTACGGCCCCACTGATGCCTTAAATATACCGGCTGTAAGACCCGTGGTTCTGTAAAGATGAATAAAGTGATAAAAATACTTTATATACTTTTTGATATGTTTATAACGTTTTTTAACGTGTATACTAAAAAAGTAGGTATTTTGGTCATGGCACAAAATGTTAAAAGTGCTGAAATTTTAATACAAATAATTAGAAAAGACTTGCAACGCCTGTGACCAAGAAATGATTATGTTTGTCTTTCTCTCCTTGTAACACTATGCTGCACGCAAGGATTTTCATCCCTTTCTTTCTCTCATATAAAATCTACTTGTCTCTCTCTAACAAGTTTTTGGCATTTTGAATAAATATTAATAGTAGTGCCCTGGCTTAATGTCACCCTGAAAAACAAGTCGTTAGTTTTGAAAATCCTGTCAATTTAAAATAAAGTTCATAGAACCCAATTTCACACTTACTTTCGGCTCGAAAGCATTGTGCGTAAAACTCGTAATCCCAATTTCACGTAATCTCAAGATGAAGTGGATTTTGCTCAAAAGTTTTTCTCAAACTATTTGACAATAAATAGGTACCAGATTTATTTCTTAGCTCTCTTTATTTATTTTGACTTATTTCAAAATAGCTTGGTAACTTATATGCGTTTTTATTTGAGTATAATTAGCGGTTCTAATGTCTTGTTTTTCATCCTGACGCACATACTGGTTCATTCCAAATTTCAGCCCAATCCGTCCAGTGGTTTGGGTTGTGCGTTGATAGATCACTATATCAGTCAGTCAGTCAATCAGTCAGTCAGTCACCTTTGAGTTTTATATATATAGATAAGCGTGGTACTCGACTCACAAAATATGACCGGTATTTTGTCGACGTTTCAACCACTGCTAGACTAATCTGAGCACTGAGCTGGGAAGTAAGGTTTTAAAACAACTTTATCTGATCCACTTCCAGATCCTTAGTACTTGGAAATAAAGACTATATTTGCACAACTGGTTTGAACAATAGAAAGCGTGGAAAGGATATTATATATAGGCCCCTATTAGAGCTGTGGGACATCAAACAATTGATTTCTATTAGCAGTTCCTTTGTCTATTATGATACAGTGGACACAAGAGCCGTGTGATGCCTGCCTAGTAATATTTCAAAGAATGATAGTAACATATACCATATACATATGTAGTAGTTTATATCTCAGTCGGCGGATTACCAATTTTAAGCAAATTTCGACGCGTTCGGTCCTTGGATGGGTGACCGAAAAGTGGCATTCTATTTTGGTCGTTTTTGTGTATCGAATATCACGTTAAATTGTAGATCCCGGCAGTTTGTCTAGTACGGCAGTCGTTAAGCCATGTTAGAGGCCCTCATGGCAGGTTTATAAATTCTCGACACCAGAGTTGGCCACTCTATTTCGATGAGAAGAAGAAGCTGAAGAGAGTCAAAAATCTGAACAAAGACATTAGGAAAAAACGTTTGAGTATACTTTAAATCGATAATAAAACACATTTCAGTAGTTTTTACAATTATTGTCTGTTTATCTATTTCTTTGTTTGTCTGTTTATTTAATCGCTCATCACTCAAAAACAGCTGATTTGATCATCATGATTGAAGTCCTAGGAGTGACTATGATTAGAATCTATAAATGAAACGTGACTTACAAGGCACAAGTGGCATAATGCAATATTGTACTCTACAGTGTTAAACGACTACTATACATCGTCCGCTTTATAAAAACACGACACGCGCCCTGTCTAGTTACACATTTCAAAGAATAGTGAATAAAACTAAAAAAGAAGTTATTCCCAACTGTGAAATCGCTCCCCACATCCCCGATATAAATGTTAAGTGGGCTATTTAAATGTAAATTAACGTTTTCAGTCGCCATCGATTCTCAGTCCAGTTATCTTTGAACAAAATAGAATTTAACTTAATTAAGGAATAGCCGGAAATGGGAGATCTTCGTCTTAATGGTGTAATTTGCTTTACGAGATAATTTGATGGTATTTTACCACTTTACTGAGAAAATCTTAATTTAAACCGTTTCAGGGGTTAAGTTTGGGAAATTTGAATCTTGCGGTGAGTAAACAGTCAGGGTAAGGTTTCTGCAAAATAATTAAATCTGTTTCGGTCATAACAATCAAAGTGAAGGTTTTAAAGTTTACAAAAGACAAAGTTTATATTTTTTTTACATGGTTCTTTTTGTAAATGAGCAGCGAAACTTTCAAGCTGGACATGTCATTAAATGCACATCGTAAGATTATAACATTAAAATAAGGCTTTACTCAAATGTTATTTAAACAGTTTTGAGGTAAAAAATCGTACGAATATATGGTGAATTAATAAAAAAACCGTTATCTGCCTATGTGTTCTAAAAATTAGCTTAGATGTCAGCATGGCATTATCACTGAGAGACCAAATGTAATAATGCCTTTGTAATTTAAACTATGTAATTTAAAATAGGCACAGTTAAGCTTTGAAAGAGTGCTTTAAAACCAAGCAGTATAAGCAATTATATACATACACACTCTCGGGTCCTAAAACATGAATATCCATAACACTTAATTTCACTTTTAAATACATATTCCTTCTGAAATTCAACACAACATCATTTCACAAAAATCACCCGCGGGTTGTATTCATTTTAAAAGTCTTTTCGTGCAATAATTAATGAACTTCAAATACTTACACAAGGACAAATGTAATATATTTTACATTTGGTGAAATATTTTCATCAAAATGAGATTATATTTTCATTTGAACCGTTTCTATTCAAAACTTTAACTTGAAAGTGAGTAATGCCCAGCTTAAATAGAGGTTTCTTCGAGTTACTGCTTTCGATGGTAATGTATGGAAATGAGAAAATGGTTGTGACACATTCTTTGGGGTCGTTGACCCTTGGCTGGCTCCCAAGTGTCAATAGCCTGAGATATAAAAGATTTTCAAGATTCTATAAAGTATGTTTCTATGTAAAGAAGGTTGGGATTGTAGCCCCTTATTTATTTTATGTTTTCATGCCTCAAATACGTTTGAGTTACGAACGCGGGGTTGAATTGGTTGGACCTTTGGGCTTATATTTATTTTTTGCTTGAGCAAAGTAACGATGCTTGCCCATACACCTGAACATTTTACTGAATTGAAGTACAATCCACTCGTATCATGTTGTTTGTTCTCTCGGAATTATTCCAGTTGATTGTATTTGATGGATACTTTTGTATGTGTAGCTTTTCATAGGTTTGGTATTTGGTATGATGTACCAACCATGAGTCTGTTAATAAATTAATCTAATTTGATTATTTGGAAATAGTTAACGCTTAGTATTACATATCCCCTTTATTAAAACTTGGCTTATCTCTAATACTATAGAATTAATTTAAATAGGTATCGAAATATATAAAACTCTAAGGTGACTGACTGACTAATATAGTGATCCATCAACGCACAGCCCAAACCACTGGACGGATTGGGCTGAAATTTGGAATGAAGGTAGATGTTATGACGCAGTTATCCGTTAAGAAAGAATTTTTGGAAATGCCACTTTTAAAGGGTTGAAATAGCGGATGCAAGTTTTACTTCTAAATGTGAGCGAAGCCGCGAGCACCCACTAGTATATAATAAGATTATATTAAATTATATAATAATGATGAAAAACACAAAATGCTTACATGCAATCTACCTTTAACCATATAAAACACCTCGTCTATCATTGTACTTACGACTGATCCATGTCAGATTCGGATCCGGCAGAGATCACTTTTAACTAACTAAAAGGTCGCCAGTTAGGATACTAAGTAGGTATAGGTTTTATATTTCAATTAATGTTCTGGTGAACTTTTTTTTTTTTTTTACGTGGTATAGGTTTACGTTTGACTACAGCCTGCCTATCTATTTGTCTATTACATGTTGATTCAAAAGATGTTACCCTTACCATAGTACATATTATGTATCTCCATGCCATCCAATCCTAACTTCTCAAGAGAAGTTCTGACTAACATGGCGCGCATAAATTTCCATAAATCAAAGCATATTAATTATGTAAGTATCAATCAAGGGCTTGATAGTTCACCTCAGCTCTCCAAGTTAGCAAATTCAATTACTTATCAAGTTGGTAAAGTAATTAAACTCAGCTTTCAAGGTCAATAGATTGACGTTACCGTTACTTACTTAGAAATTTTCAACCATAATGAATGTTTGAAAACTTGAGGCAAATGTTTTCTGGAAAGTAAAGACTACTCGAATTAGGTGTAACTTAGTTTCAGGACAAGTGCTCATAAAGAAATAAGTGTATGATTCATAGTATTATACATATTAACACAAGAAGTACCTACACTTTAAGTAATAAACGATACCTACCTTGTTTATTGCGTTTATCACTGACTAGACTGCAGAAAAGCTTACATTCAGCCGTGTTATATTTGCAAATTTGTTGTTACTATACTAGCGTACACGTTTGACACTTACATTTAAAATAAAACCTTTTCAGAGTGTTTGCTAACAGAAAAATAATCCAAAAATCTCGTAAATACAAAAACCTTGGAACCGGTTTGCGGATTAACTGTAACATCTGACCCGTTTTTGTGTAAGTTTTAATTCATCCCAGACCAACACAAAAGGAAAGAACTGGGTTGAAACATGCTCCCGTGGCTCAACTACAAACAAACAAACTTGCAAGATACTTCTTACAAAATAAATTACGGAAAGAATACAATGATAGTTTAATTTATGTGCTATAACTTCGTTTTAGCTTTATTTATGGACAATTGTATATTTTGAAGGAAAAAATAAGATTGGTTTAGTAGGTAGATATATAAATGTTGAAAAATTGTAAATTAATACCAAAACTAGAGTTAACTATTCAAAGAGCCGCGTAGGAAACAAAGTGATCCATAAAGATCTTTGTTTTTTCCTTTGGAACTTTAAAAACAATAAGAAAAATGCATACTTACACTTATTTTTTGTGCTATAATTAATATCTCTTGAGTCGTATTTCCTCATGACTAAGGGTCGTGACTCTCCTGCAGAATTAATTCGTAAGAGGAGTTCTCTTGGGCAGATACGTCGTCGTGGGCACCAAGGTCCTTCCACGGAAGACACCATGTCCTCGGATATGGTGGTTCTCAAACAGGTCGGTTTCCTCACGGTGTTTTCCTTTACCGTAAGGGAATGCAAATCCACACTTAACTTGAAAATACAAGTCATTGATGTAGGCCGGATTCGAACCAGGGTGCGTCTGGATGAAAAGTAGACACTAACACCGCTGAAGATAAACGTAATCACGATATGAGTTGGCAGTGCCCTACATAGCTCTCTTTCATAAGCTGCATCGCCCCACATCGCAATGCAATATGACAGGTAATCCCAGGTCGCGCTCGCTATTGTATTTATAATGAGCGCATGAATTTAGATTCTAAGCCGCTGTTTGTATCATATGTCTATTATTTGTATGTGATTTGGTTGATAAAACTTGACAGGATCGCTAAAAAATACGTTTGGTAGGTGGTGGTGATGGTGGTGTGATATACAATTTAATTTGCCAATAATCTTAATTTAAGTGCTAAATATAGTATCATATAAGATAATTTAATTTAGAGAATGTTATTCATATCTTAAAATAATATTATAGATATAGTGTTGCACTCGCCTATTTTTTTTTTTTGTATTAATTTGATAAAATTCAAATTAAATTAAAGATTGAATGTTGATAAAATTCAGTAGGTGACGGTTTATCAATATTATATATTATAAAACAATGGAATATTGCTAGTTATCTTATTTTCTATACCAATTAACTTAAAAATAGCCCAGATATAAGTGATGTAAAAAACATGAAAAACAAATATAATCTAAATATATAAAACTCAAAGGTGATTGATTGACTGACTGACTGATATAGTGATCTATCAACGCACAGCCCAAACCACTCAAATTAAATAACATTTCTCTTAGAAGTACTCAGTTATACGTAAATAAACTCAGTATAAAAATAGAAACTGTATTCATATTTAAATCATACCTTTTAAAAGCACCTGTGGCTGCTGCGATACAGGGGTACCTAGTGCAGTAGCCACTGGTAACTCTACATTAAGGTCAATTGAAATAAAATTTAAAACCCTGTTAATTAAGTTATCTTTAAGGTAAGAAATAAATAAATTCTAAATTATATTGCCTACCCTCTCGTGAAGTATTCAAGTTGTTTACTGAAAACTTTACGAAACTTGGTAAGGTTTTGTTCTTGCAAAATTTAATGTATACGCAACACGGGGTGAAGGTAATGAATGTCTTGTAATGGAGTGACTAGTAGTTTGCCGCGATATGGCTTGCGATACGAAGAAAAAACTTAATTTAAAAAAAAAATTATGAGCATTAGCTCAAAAATATTTTTCAATATATTACTAGCTGGTTCCCGCGACTTCGTCCGCGTGGAATAGTTATTACCATAAAAACGGGTCTATTGAGTTAACCTTAAAAGATAGACATATACTGTTGCAGAAATTTTGTTAGATCATTTCAAGAAAAATAATTCTTTCATACATATATTTTTGATATCTTGAACCGTTATCGCATCGCACGCAACGGAAGCCCTCAAAGATGATTAATTTTCCCCGTTTTTTCCACATTTTCCATTGTTTCTTCGCTCCTATTAGTTGCAGCGTGATGTTATATAGCCTAAAGCCATCCTCGATAAATAATCTACTAAACAAAAAAGAATTTTTCAATTCGCACCAGTAGCTCCTGAGATTAGCGCGTTCAAACAAACAAACAAACAAACTCTTCAGTTTTATAATATTAGTATAGATTTAGATAATAAATAAAGAATGAAAAACACAAATTAACTAACTACTGGATGAATTATATTTAAAATAAGAAGGGTTTTAGAGAAAATAATTGTGCTTGAGCGTCAATGCTAAATAAAGGCTCATTTATTTTCACCAATGTGTTTGATTATGATAAAGTAACTGTTACCGAAATAAAAAAAATATCTCAAATGTACTTGTATGTAAAAATATTAGAGATGATATCATAAGCTATACTCATTTAAAATTAAGATAAATTTAATGAATTCGTAGTATTAAATATATATTCTATTCCATCTTCTATACATATAATAAAGCTAAGAGAGTCGAACATTAAAGATATTAGAAAAAAAATGGTTAGGTATACTTTATTAAGTGCTGAATTTATTAAGTGCTGAACCCGCACTATGGTTGTTTAACTTAAACTTTTAAAGGAAAATGAACGAAAATAAAAACGCGAAAGGCCCATTTCTCGTCATATCAGGTGTCCATAGTACATCGATATAAGTGCTTGTTAGACATATTCTGACAGCACAAGTGGCGCCATCAGCCGCTTAGTCTGAAGTGTATGGAAATGACTATGGATTTTCGCGCCTGGCAGTTAGTAGACCGTAGCCTAGTTGGTTAAGGCGTTCCGGACGGTGATCGGAAATACGCAGGTTCGAATCCTACCGGTCGTGATTATTTTTGCTCATTTTCCAATAAAAGTTTAAGGTATACTTTAAATCCATAACAGAGCCTGTTTCAGAAGTTTTAGATTATTTGTCTGTTATCTGTTTGTCTAATTTGCAAAACGGCTAAACGGGTCATCATTATTTTTGGTATTTAGGTGGTATGAAGTCTTAGAAGTTTCATAGACTATTATATCTAAATAATGCGAGCGAAACCGCAGGCGTCCACTAGTAGTTTTAATAATTTAGTGATCTGCCGTTACTGGGAATGAGCTGAGAACAACCCTAAGCACTTAAAAGTTTTGTTATATACCTAAATGCTGCCTTAAAAGCTCCATTAGGAAGTTGAGTCAATTTTAACTAATTAATTTTGGATACGTATACAACTTGGGTATAAAATACGACTTACGTAACTATTATAATATTAACATGTGTTATAGCAGATGTTTTAATTATGCGTGCTTATGGTTATGTTTTTTTATCACGAAATAGGCTTACGTTTGACTACAGTCTGCCTGATGTTAAGCACCACTGTAGTCTAAGATGTAGCACGCTTACCTATTTACTCTAGATTTGAAGACCCCTGGGTTATAATTTTCTGGAAACAGGGCTCCAGGTAGAGAGTTCCATAGTCTCGTTGCCCTTACCTGCCCTTTTGTGTTGTGGCAGATTTTCTGTTTGTTTGTTTATTATGTACTTACTTGTGTTTGTTTCTCTGTTAAACCTGCTGCATTAAATGTTTTCATTCTTTCTTTCTTCTTTGTTTACTATGTAACAGGAAATATACTGTCTTACTTATATTCTCATTTACTATGTAAAGATTCACATGATACATATTTACAATTTTAATAAATAAAAAAAGAATAAAGACAGTCGTACTGCTTCAGCTCATTTCCAGAGGGCAGCGTGCTCAACACACTGGTCGCGTTACCACGCTGGATAGCAATGCTGATACGTTGAACCAGTAAAAGGCCAGCATTTAGGTCACGCATCGCGTCAACCAAGCCCTCCGAGAGGTTTTGGAGAATAGTGTGGCCACGGTTCCAAAAATAAAGATTGATTATAATTGAATTGAATGTTATTACATCATATTTGTCAGATGCCCCTGGGGCACTTCAAAACTCTTGATATAAAACGAAATTACTTTGTTACTTCAAATTGTATTTATAAAAATGCAATTCAAAAATAATGATGTTTTTATTTACCATCCAAAGATCCAACCTTAATTAATGGCGAGAAATCGAGAAAAGCTTTTATTTAACTCTACCCCATATTTTTCGTAAGTAAACGTACAATTATTTTTCCGCAATTTGGTCATTATTTACCAAAATCCCGTTAGATGAAAACGGAAACGAAACAGAAAACAGGAAGTGATCATTTATCCAATAAACGAGAAGGGGAATCACAAAGATATGGAATTGATTTGGATTTCCCGATAATTCGCGTCATACTGAGTTATGAAGAAAACCGTGATAAGCTAATACGTATATTATATACCATTCCTTTGCCAGTTATTTGACTGTCAAACAAAAGTATGCAGTACAATGGAATAAAATTCCTTGGCCAATATATTTTTCAGAGTCAACATCAACGTTTCTAGTGTTATTACGAAGCATTGAGACTTGACACGTATAGCCTGTTTATTAATAATAATCTAATAGTTATAGTTACAATCCCATATTTTTCATGCTGCAGTTTAGATATTCAAAACTCAGGACACGGCTACACGTCTTAAACAAAAATCACAAAATGACCATCCTTGGTACTTAAAAATATATTTTTTATGTTGGTACTTTAATGGCAACTGTGTCAAAATGAAGATATGATTATTATTTTTTCAATATCTACGTCCAACTGAATGTATATAGGTACAAAATATTAGTATTTCAATAACATACAAGCATACATTTTCCCAGTAAGCCAGTACAGGGAATTAGAAGTAGAATAATGGTGCGAGGGTGAAAAAAAATCACGTTTCTGTCAGCAGTAATTGACGGATACCCGTTAGTTATGGGACAACATAAACAGATATGTAAACGTAACAGATTTAAAGGATTTTATTTGCTGAGTTATTGCCCGAGTGGTACCCACGTCTCGGTAAGCGAAGTGTAGGAAGACCTGTGCAACGATGGCTGGATGATATTAGAAAGTTAGAAGGAAACATCTGGGCAAGAATAGCGCAAGACAGGGAGTATTGGCGTAGAAGGCCTATATCCTGCAGTGGGTTTCATTGGGCTGATGATGATGATGATGATGATGATGATGAGGATTTGCAGAGTGAGGATTAATAATTCTAATAATATTTGCGTAGTTAGTACTACTTACAGTATCACAGCCGTGATTAAAGCATTATGCTTACTCGTGTATTAATTTATTTTAGATATAATCAAAAGAAGGAATAGGTAATTGCTCAGTAATTTTTAAACCAATTTATACAAGCATTCGTTAAGTTAAGTTTACTCGAAACTATATTTCGCAAAATTTTCGAAATCAAATTACATTTTAAAATAAATTACAAACAATTCTAATCAATTATTATTTAAAATATAGAGCCAACAGTAATAAAATAAAAAAATCTCCAAAACAATGACTGTACCCAAATATCTTGGATTCGCCCCTACAACTATTTGAACGTATTTTGCAAGACAAGATTGCTTTTTTATTTAGTTTTGTTCACAAAACCCAAAGTTCTGGGATCCTGCAAGACTGTGATAACTACCTGGTAAAGTTTACGCGGAATATAAATGCGTTTCTAACCTTTTAGTTTCGTTTCACAAAATGTGTAATTTGACAACAATAGAGTGACTTTTTAGTCAAATAACTTTGTGGTTTTTCTAAGGGTGAGCATGTCGAGTTTAAAAAAGAGTTTCACCTTACATTGCCTGATATCTAGCTCGAGATTCTGTCATTTGCTTAAAGTAGTCTGTGATCAAACTATTCATTTATCTACCCTACTTTTACCCTACCCCTTTTTCACCTTGAGAAAACTGAGGATCAGGTTGTAATCAATCAGGCACTTTGCTATTTGTTCTTTGTAACAAACAGAAGGTAATCGAAGTAAAACATAACTATAAGTTTATCTGTTAAATAAAATAGAATAAAGTTTTTACAAGCCAATACAAAAAAGAATCTAAAATGTAAATATAAATCTAGAACTAATTGAAATCGCTAAATATTAATGTAAATACAAAATAACTATATAATATTATTAAGACTTTTTAAGGACTGTAGAAGACATAATCATGTTTAAAATATTTTGACAAATATCTTTTGACATTCAAAAATTTATTTTTTACTTGTTCCTAACTGTACCTATTAATGAAATCAAGATCACTGGAAGGGACTAGCTAACATAGCACGGGTGTGCCCTCACCCAGTATGTTAGGTAGTAATTAAGAAATATAATAACACTTTTTCTGAATAAATGAATTTTGAATTCATACCACGCATGTAAAAATAAAATTTTAAATAAGATTGATAGTTATTAAAAGGCAATATAAATAACAATCATACTCATATACGAATTTATTAATCTGTCTAATAAGCTCATCACATAATTTTAATTGAATTATAGTAATGCTTAGCCAACATTTTTCAAACAAACTAAGTTTTTAAACAACTACTTACTTATTATCTAAATTAGGTAGTCGGAAAATATATAATATGCTGAATACATAAACTACCTACGTAAACAACGAGATAAAGATTATTCTTTAGCCTTCAATAGCCTTAATAATAATGAGTTGTCTAGCCAATTTTTCACAACTTTTTCATAGTCTGATTGTAAACAAATAATTATAATAATTGATGGAAATTGATCATTAGTTAATTTGTGTATAGAAAATATGTAAGACTTGACGGAAAATAGGATGCTTAGATTATATTGCGAGTGTGGCGTAGCGGTTCCAGAGTGTGCTTTTCATTCAGACGCACCCGGGTTCGAATCCGGCCCTACACCAATGACTTGTATTTTCAAGTTATGTGTGGATTTGCACTCGCTTAACGGTGAAGGAAAACATCTTGAGGAAACCGACATGTTTGAGGACCACAATATCCGAGGACATGTGTCTTCCGTGGAAGGACCTGGGCGCCCACCACGATGTATCTGCCCAAGAAAACTCCCCTAGCGGATTAATTCTGCGGGGGAGTCACGACCCTCAGTCATGAGGAATACGACTCAAGAGAGAGAGATTATATTACTTTGAAAATATACGGTAATCTTTAGTATTTAAAAGTGTTTAGTGTAGTAATCGTTAACACAAAGAAAGCTGTTATTTTCACGTGGGATAGGTTTCCGTTTGACTACAGCCTTCCAAATGTTTTGCATTGCTGCAGCCTAGGGTGTAACACGTTTACCTAGAAGATACCTATTAACTCTAGATTTGAAGACCCCTGGATTGTAGTTCTCAGGAAACACAGCTTTCGGTAAATTTGTAGTCAATTTATTAATGTATAGTTTTTGTAGTTATTATATAGAAAAAAAAAATAGTTATTATTTGAACTTAATGTAATAGATTCAAAATATATCTGTATCGATAACTTTTAATAGCGAGAGATATTTATAAATGTAACACTGGTTCCCAATGCATTTAAAAACTTCCTCATCTTAAATTATTTTATGTTACGTAATTTAAACCCACCAGAAGAGAGAAAAAAAAATCTGGGTTATATAGGTGGGTATGCTTAAAGTCAGTAAAATAACACGTTTCAGCAATTTTTAGATATCATGTTTGTTTGTCTGTTTATTTAAACGCTCATCACGCAAAAAACAGCTGAACGAATCTTTGGTATGTACATAGTTAGTATGAGATCCTAGAAATGTCGTAGGCTACCTACTTTTTATTTGACCATAATGCGGGCGAAGCCGCGGGCTTCAACAACATGTATTACAACTGTAATACAGTGAAAAGAATGTACATTGAAACTTATCTTCTTAAATCTATGCATTGAAATTTCAGAAATATTTACCTACTCACCCATACAGAGACTTTAAACACACTTATGCATATACATCGATATATAAAATGACTATATACGGCTTGGTAACACACATACTTACGTGTGTACATAAGTAGGCTTGTATTTATCAGATTAATAACCCGAGTTGAAGCTGTGAATTATTAAGGCGTGTCGCGTAAACTTCATTCCTCCATTAAGCGGGGTCATGCTACCTTGGCTAAATTACTGGCTATGATGGATTGCAACCACTCCATTACAAATTACCCTGTATATATGTAACTAGCTGTGACCGCGACTTCGTCCGCGCGGAGTAGTTATTTTGGGTAGTCCTTTCATACATATTTTTTGATATCTTGAACCGTTCTCGCAGCGCACGCAAACGGAAGCCCTCAAAGATGAATAATTTCCCCCGTTTTTTACACATTTTCCATTGTTTCTTCGCTCCTCTTAGTTGCAGCGTGATGTTATATAGCCTAAAGCCTTCCTCGATAAATGGTCTATTCAACAAAAAAAGATTTTTCAATTCGCACCAGTGGTTCCTGAGATTAGCGCGTTCAAACGAATAAACAAACAAACTCTTCAGCTTTATAATATAGATTAATTATGTACGCAGTGGTTAAATAGCTGATATTTATGTTTAAGCGCCTACGAAACCTGCACGGTGGAAGAAGTTAATGAAGTTATTGGTGAGCACAATCGGTCAAATTTGTGGTTTGAATGTTTTAGTAAACTATTATAGTACTAGTGGCCGCCCGCTGCTTCGCTCGATATATATTCATACTGGATAAAAAGTAGCCTATGACATTCTGAGTAAACTCTTTTTCATCTGTTCAAAACAGCGCAAGACAGGGATTATTGGTGTAAGAGGGAGGAGGCTTATGTCTTGCAATGGGTCTCATTAAGCTGATAATGATGAAATTATTTTTGAAAACTCATATATTTTTGCGAATAATCATGGACAGTTACAAAGTGGGTAAAAAAAGTAAATAAGAGTAAAAGTATTATAAGAACAAAATTTGTTTTCTAGTTTATGCTGATCTTTCTTCATGTTTTTAATCAATTTGTAAGAAATTGGTGGAGAAAAAGATAATAGATTTAGTGCGACGTCATCTCTATTTTATTATAAACTAAATACGAAGTTCGTAGATCGAGTAATGTTCAAGATATCGTGTTTAATTTACACGTTAGAAAGTTCATGACCTTTCTGTTAAGAGAACTTACATAATATACGAGTACATATAATAGGTATATGGATCTACTACGTCATGGGAGCTATTAATATCGCTAACAAAAGGCTTTATTCTCGTTAGTCGGTAATGAACGGTGTTTAATGATCTACGAATTATTGAAGCTATAGAAACGTAACTGAGCCAAAAAAGTCTCGAGATGGTCAACCATTGGCGCCGCGTTTGAGTTTTTGGGCAGAGCTTAACTGCGTTCTCACAGTTTGCGGCTGTTTCTGGCATCTTAGCCAATCACGAGCAAGATTTGCTCGCGAGAGTTCTGCGGAAGAGAACGCATGTGGAAGCGTTCTCAACGTGGTATTTCTTAGGAGTTACAATTCTATGGTAACATTTTTATTATTTTCAGTTAAAAGATACATTCATCATGATCAGGCTAATGCGACTGCGACCTCTGCAGGGTATAGGCCTCTTCCCTCTCACGCCAATTAGATACATTATATGATATTAAACTACTTGTATACCCTACTATTGATGTTAAACACCTGTATGAATAGAGATATTGTCGGACACTATTCTGGTCAACCGTCTCGGCTATTAAAGATTATTTCTTATTTTTTATTATAATTATATTCAAGTTTTCAAGCAGGTGCATCTTAATTATCCATAAAAATTGATAAATCATGTTCAAAAACGTCAAATGCACAAATTATCCTATATATTTCAGAAACACAACATTAAAAATAGTACAACATCCTAAGAAATCGAAGCACGCTTCTAGACTTCAGTGGTGCTTAACATCAGGCAGTACTTAACTGTAGCCAAACGTAAGCCTATTCCGTGTTAAAAAAATTTGCATATATCTCTCTGAAATTGTATTTCCTTATTAAATTAAAAATTAAAAATTCATTTATTTCGGGTTACTGAGACCCATATCGGAAAATCACATTAGGTACATTACATTCGATTAAAATCAACATAAAATAGAATTAATTATTATTATCACTAAGGATTATGACTAAGGGTCGTGACATCCCCGCAGAATTAATTCACTAAGGGAGTTCTCTTGGGCAGACACATCGTGGTGGGCGCCCACGGAACACACGCGTCCTCGAATATTGTCATCCTCAAACAAGTTGGTTTCCTCACGATGTTTACCTTCACCGTTAAGCAAGTGCTAAACCACACAAAAATTGAAAATAATGAAAATATATGGTTTGATTTCGGCCCTACACCAAAGACATCTCTTTGGTGTAGGGCCGGATTCAAACCAGAGAGCGTCAGGATGCAAAGCGGATGCTGAAACCGCCGAGCCACACGCGTATAGCGGATATAAAAAATAAAAACAAGTTTATGATTAACCTTTCCTAAACACCAAATACAGCTGGTGTCCAAGCAAGTTTATTTCTAAGCTCGCTTGTATTTT
The DNA here is from genome assembly GCA_964023185.1 of Macaria liturata. Classification (NCBI taxonomy): domain Eukaryota; kingdom Metazoa; phylum Arthropoda; class Insecta; order Lepidoptera; family Geometridae; genus Macaria; species Macaria liturata. The sequence continues at coordinate 8,119,900 of OZ026815.1, read as the reverse complement.
GTGCCACATCGAATGTGTTGGTTGCGGTTTCTATATCCTATCGAAAGCTCTTTAAGTAGCCGAGAGCTATGAACCAACACGTTCCTGTGTGGACATTCACATGATATTATATAGGTTCTATTGTTAGGTACCTATAACAGTAGGCTTTGCCTATTGTTCGTGTTCAACCCAAATAGTGAGATTTCTAAGTGCATTGTACCAAAGGCATCTGTTACTCGGCTGAGTAAGCAATGAAGGATCCATCAAAGATAAACAATGTAGACGCAGTCAGTTCTTACCATTTTTATTCAACCTTATAAAATGTTTAATTAAAAATAGCAGTTTCTTAAGTATCCAACCAACTTGTGTATTCCTCTTTACTGAGGCTCGTGACTTCGAGCAGAATTAGTTTAATTTATTAGGAACGTTTTCTTAATCAATTACTCCGTGGGGGCTCCCATATCCTTCCGGGTTCAAACACTGCTTTAAGTTAATGTATTTTAATATTTCGAATGCACACATTTGATTCGCCATATTATACATTCATTTCTAGCATATTTTATTTTATTCTTATACACCAATGTTCCTTCTTAATAATATATTGTTTCCACATTCGTACATCGACGACCCAAGTCTCGTGAGAAGCAAGCCATGTGATAGCTTTGGCCGGACTTAGCATTACGGCTGGCCAGGATTGACTTAACGTTTACTCACGTTCGCACTTACTAGCTGGACGGTGAATAGCTTTGCCTTTGTCGAATACTGACCGCGCAACACGAGACAAGTTTCAAATGGTTTATGTCGACAAAATACTCGTATCAAGATGTTAATAGCGCTAACATGCCCATCCAAATGAGAGCCTTTGTTGAATATTGACCGCGCAACACGAGATAAGTTTCTTGTGGTTTTTGTCGACAAAATATTGTTACGGAAGCGGGTTCAGGGATAGGAAAAAAACACCGTGTTAATTTTGCACACCGTCACTCAACATTTATTTTTCACCACGCCTATTCCCGCCAAAAATTTACATGTCAAAAAAAGTACTAACCTATATTTATAAAAACCAAACAAAAGAAAAGAGTTCCCATACCTACATTTAGGTAACAAAAGAGTTCTTACACCTACATTTAAAGAGGTTCTACGTCACAATATTGAAATGTCTATTAGTGCTAACATGCTCATTCAAATGTAGGCGTCACTGAGAGAAACTAATGTTATTTGTTACCCGTATTTTGACAGTTGAGTTAACTAATCACTCGACGTAATTTTGTCGTTTCGATACGAGATAACCTCGACGTTGCGCATTATGAGCTTACTAACAAACAGTTAAATTGTCCCATCAAATATATTTCCATTCGCTGTCATTGGTGGATTTCTTATTATCAGCCAATGAGAGTATGTAGCAATTGATTTGATAGGTTAATTAAACTAATTGCTCTGGTACCCGGATGTTGGTGTTTAGTATCTATGTATTAAGCTTGAAATAAATTCTTTTATATATATTTTTCACCGCCTTGGATCCGGTTAAATTCTGCTATGTGACTAGAATTGCTTTTGGTTTGTAGGTATGCCTTAGTGTATTTTATAGCGTAGTTTACGCAGACATTCCGGTAATCAAATAAATAAGAAAATTTTCCTCTTTTCTCTTAAATCTATTTGCTCCATGTGTACTGGTTGGGCTTATTCAGCCGTTATTGCGTAATGAGCGTTTAAATAAATAGACAAACAAAAAAACAGATAAACAGACAAAAATTCTATAAAGTGCTGAAACGTGAACTGTTATCAGCGCTAAGTATCTCCAAACTTTTTTTATATCTTCAATGTTCAGACTTTTGACCCTCTTCAGCTTTATTATATGTGTATAGATTACTCCTATATTACAGAATTGTTTTAGGTACACTTGACACTCATTGTGAAGCTAATCTGTACTGGAAATGAATAAGCTTTGTATCGAGGCTGCCTAAACAAATAATGTATGTAGGTGCTTTGTGAAAGATATCTTTATTATATAAAACTCAAAGGTGACTGACTGACTGACTGATATAGTGATCTATTAACGCACAGCCTAAACCACTGGACGGATGGGGCTGAAATTTGGAATGAAGGTAGATGTTATGACGTAGGCATCCGCTAAGAAAAGATTTTTGGAAATGCCACTTTTAAAGGGGTGAAATAGGGGATGCAAGTTTTACTTCTTAATGCGAGCGAAGCCGCGAGCACCCACTAATTATATTATAATTATATTATTGTATATTAAGCTTCAAATTTCTCGATGCCTCATCATAGTAAAGCGTGTCTGGATTCAAGTAAGCCTCTATTACACATCAACGGTTCAAAATCCGATATTGTAAACAGATTACCTACCATAATTATGTTAGCATACTTGCTAATGATGATTACCAATAATCATCATTAGCAAGTATGCTAACTAGAATCTGAGATTTGATTCAAATTAATTACCTTCTACCTAGGTACCTGCGTCACGTCAAATATGAATCAATGTAGATATTAACAGATATCCCTTAACAGATTATGAGAATAAAATTTATGAAGACTTATTGCAAAAAAAGAGAAGGTCCTTTACTTACAAATTTCAGCTCTCTAGGTCTATGGGAAGTACTAGTTCTAGTTTGATGATCATGAGTGAGTGAGTCAGTGTCGAAAATGCGAAACTTTGCATTAGTATAACTTCGGAACTAATTGATCTACCAACTTGAAATTCTGGATTTCAAGTGTGTTATTACGAATTTCTAGATGACGATAATTTTAGCGTTTTAATCCTATCCAGAGGTTCTCTAATAGGGGGCGATCTAAATGCGGCGAAACGGTTCGAGAAAAGGATGGTACGGCAGTGTTTGCTTCGCGCTCGACTTAGCGGGGGCACTGCCGTGCCCCCAGATGTGTGGGATGCGCGAAAATTTTAGCTAACGGCCAAACGCATAGACAATCAAGGAATATGTCTATGGTCTTCAAAAATAAACGCAACCTTTCAACATAACCTCTGTTCATTTATTTATTGTTGTATTTATGACTTATGTGATTTATGAATGTTAATTTTTGATATTGACATCCTTCTAAGTTGTACATAGTCGGTAATTTAAAAATTCGCTTACCATTTTATGGTTTCATCACCTGATACCAAGATCGAAGCCGGTGTTTTGATGTTGTAAACTATCACCACACTTAATTCTTAGTGAATTACATATATATATTTAAGCTTGGCAAGTGGTAAACTTATTGTCAATGTAAATATATTGTAAATTATCATTTTATTGATAATTATTTAGATTAGTTTTAACAAAAAACACTGTGACGGCGTTTGCACAAAAACACATAAGTGACATTGACTGTTGCGTTTGGATAATCCTGCGTTCTTTTTTTTTTTTAGGCTTGGAAACATTGTTATGGCAGTAGGTACGCATAAATGCATTATACTACACAGTAAAACCGTCTTGGACAGGGAGTGAGTATAATGATAAGATATTTATTACGATTGCACAAGAAATTAAATAATACAACGCCGATAAACACTGATAAAAAATTGAATGCGAGAAACAATGACTTGTTTTTAACCGACTTCAAAAAAAGGAAGTTATCAAGTCTTTTGTAAGTTTTTTTTTTGTGGATATGTTACGCGATTACTCCGTTATTTATGAACCGATTATAAAAAATATTTTTTTATTCGACGGGAATAGTTTTCAAAAATGGTCCCATAAACATTTTTTTTCATTCAATCTAGTACTTTCTGAGAAAAAAACCATTAAACCAACAAATTGATAAGGTTTACGCCAACTAATTTTACCTATATTTCCAAAACGACTAATCGGATTTTAATACAGTGTTCTGTAATGTGTTGAAGTTTAATTTGTGCATCTTTTAAGCTATGTACTACAGTGACAACTCACCAGGGGGTGCTGCTGTATTCATTATATCTTCTGAATTATCAGCTTGATTTTAATGCGGTTTTCTCTAATTGGTTTAGATTTGTTTAGTAAATGAATTTATTTATGTGATTTGTTGATTACTCACAAGAGGGCGCTTCATACATACATTGGTTAGCGCCTAAAACTAAAAGTGCAAGACCGATTCTGATGCTGATTTCAACATTGAGTTTGTTGCTGATCAGGGTAGTATAAAAACTGAAGAATATCAAAAAAACATTAAAAAAATTGGGCTCGCTTTGCTTGCGCCTGGCTCGCTTCGCTCGCCCATTCTTGCTAGAACTGCTAAACTAATATGGATGCTACTTTCAACGTTGACTTTATTGTTGATCGGGTTAGTATGGTTCACTATAATATTAAAAGTCATAAAAATTTTCGCGCTCGCTTCGCTCGCGTAGGACTCGCTCCACTCACCCACTTTTGTTGTATGTTCCTATTAATTTTCATCAGATTTCTAGACATTTCTGTTGTTTTACCGAGTGTGATGGGCTGTCAGCAAATATCCAGTCATAAAACATATTGAGCTCGCTTCACTCGCGCATAATTGTATAAACACTCTTACAATTGCTTCAAGTATAAATGTTTTAATTCAGATAAACACTGTCCACCTTAGAGTAAGTATGTATACGAAATGAATCTAAAAAGCAGAAAACAAAATTTATTTAAAAAAAAAAAACAAAAAACCGACTTCAAGTGTCACTAAAAAGTTATTAAATAATTAATTTTAAATTTTGCGATTCTAAATATTAAGGATTTTAATGAGAATACTTATAGGATTGTGAGTTTCAATAATTTGATAGATTCTTTACTCCCAATTCTGAATTTGAAGTCGGTTTTTGATTTTTTTGAAATAAATTTTATTTAACATACATACATTTGTCCTGTTTGTGATTTACTAGGTACATTTCTTTTCTATAATAATTATAGAAAATAGGAAACGATTGTAACTTATGACATAGCGTTTGCTTAGTGTGGGGCTAGATGGCGCTGTGTGCAATGTCCCGGAATATTTATTTATTTTATTATTTATTTAACTGTTTGAGTTTATTTTATCATTAAGTGGTATGCTATATATGCTATATAGTAAACTATGACTAGTAGCACAGAATACCGAGCTACATTATCATATCAGTCTCATAAAATTAGTATGACTTCTGTCGTTGTTTATAACTGATTATATCCTGACATTATTTAAAGATAAAAAAAATACTTTATATCTGTGCGTTCCAGTCATCAGTAGATATACGAGTATGTAGGCATGATTAGGTAATATTATCTAATCATGCCTACATATATCTATAGGGGTATATATTTGGCCATACGCAAGTGGTTTCTTTATTAGTGTTTATATCTGTAACAGCGTTACAATGCGATTAAATTTGGGATTTAATATAGTGTTGTGTATTTTCATACACGTTTCTTTTTCTGAAGATGGTAGCGAAACTAAAATGGTTCAAATAGCCCAAGGACCGGTTATTGGATACAAAAATGAAAAAGGCTTTTACTCTTTTATGAATATTCCATACGCCTCAGTGCCGACTGGAACGCACAGATATAAGGTATTTTTTATCTCTAATATGTTATATTACCTACTCCTTCTTTTCGAATCGAGCTTGTGTCCAGGGTCAGCTTTAGATATCCTGGCAGACCAGAACTCTGCCACTCTTACTGCATCCTCCGTGGTCCGACCGACAGGGTGCAGGTGGCGGGGCAGGACCGTCAGGCTAGCAGGTTCGCCATGCTTTGTGGGCTCGCCCATAGATGCATCGCACATCCGAGTTGTCGATGTAACCCCATTTGTCGAGACTGTCCCGGCTTCGTCCAACCTGGGCGCGAATTACTGTCGAACTGACTTTAGAATACGCTTAAACTTGTACCTAGATAAATTATTCAGTTCTTTACTACTCATTTGAGTCACTTCCTTCACAGATTACATTTACGACCAACTTTTTTTTGTTGTTTATAAATTAGAACTTGTCTGGGTTTCTGATTGATTTTTGAACATTTTATAGCAATTGTAGGTACCTAATTAGTAGTTTTTTTACTAGTTTACTTAACTTTTGATACATAGTTCCTTAAGCCCATTATATTAAAAAAAATAGAGTATCAGTTAACTTAAGAAACGTAGGTATTTTAAAATTGCTCTTTAAATGTTTCAGGCACCACTACCCCCACCAGTATGGATAGATCCATACAAAGCAGTAGACAGACGCATTGTTTGTCCTCAGTTCATAGTCGAACAAATGTTGGTCGGAGAAATGTTTATGCAAGAAGACTGTCTCGTTGCTAACGTACATGTACCCGATACAAAAGAAATAAACCTTCCCGTTTACGTGATAATTCACGGCGGAGCTTTCAATTTGGGATTCGGAGATATATTGAGACCAACTACACTCATAACCAAACACAATATAATTACAGTTACTTTCAACTACCGTCTTGGCCCTCACGGATTCTTGTGTCTTGGCACTGAAGATGTTCCTGGCAATGCAGGCATGAAAGATCAAGTTGCACTTTTGAAGTGGGTTCAGAAAAATATTGCTAGTTTTGGTGGGAACCCTAATGACGTCACGATTGGAGGATGCAGTGCAGGCGGTGCCTCTGTAGATCTCCTCACTGTATCTAAAGCGGCTGAAGGCCTTTTTCACAAAGCTATACCAGAAAGTGGTGCCATTGCTCATTGGTCTACGCAGAGGGACCCAATAGAGACCGCAAAAGTGGCGGCAAAGGAAAAGAACTTCACAGCATATGATGATTTAGCTGCTTTGGAAGAGTATTATAAAACAACACCGTTTGGTGAGATATACAACGAAAATTTAATGATGATCACTACAAATGACATTCCGTTTTCACCTTGCGTTGAAAAACCTATCCGAGGAGTTGAGCCGTTCCTCGATGAAGATCCAATGAATTATATCAAAGATGGAAATTACAAGCAAGTGCCATTGCTGTATGGATTTACAAGCATGGAAGGTCTAATAAAGGTGTATCTGTTTGACTCTTGGAAAGACCAGATGAATAAAAACTTTTCTAATTTTCTTCCTTCTAGTTTGAAATTCAAAGATTTGGATGAAAAAATTGAAGTGGCTAAATATGTAAAGAAATTTTACTTTGGGGAAAATGATGTCGAAGCAAACGAAGACAGTATTTTAGGTTTTATAAATTTTGTAGGCGATGTGATAATTGGCTATCCTCAACTAAAAGCAGTCGAACTTCGCTTGAAGCATGGTCACGATCAAATCTACTTGTATGAATATTTGTTTGTTGATAAAAATGATCCAATAATACCTTACACCAATACTCGTGGAGCTAACCATTGTTTCCAAGTGACATGTGCCTATGATGGATCTTACAGTAACTTGACTCAGTTTGAAGATCCAATTTATCTTACAGCAGAATACAAGAAGATGGCTTCAATCACCTCGAATTTATGGGCAAATTTCATTAAAACTGGGTAAGATTTTTTTACAATTAAATAACAAATCGTTTAAATGGGACCTTCCATCCATAATTGTACTGCTGTGTTTTGTAACTTTGTTTGTATATACTATACATACATAATTAATACAAGAAAGTTTGTGTCTGAAATGTAGTACGGGTAGGATGTAACCAAACTGGGGGATATTTTTGTTCTGTATATATTTTCATTACTTTAATAATTATTTATTTATTTTGTTTTAGGAAACCCGTAGTAAATGGATCGCCCGTGCCAGAGTGGCCTGCGGTGAAGCATTCTGGCACACCTTACATATCCCTGGGTAATGAAGTGAAACTTGTAAAGAAGCCGTTAGGAGAAAAAATGGTGAAATTTTGGAACAAATTGTACGACAAATACTACCGAGAAGCTGTACCTCCAACACCAAGCTCAATCACACATTCAGAACTATGAAGTGTAAAAAAAAATATTCTTGCATTTAATTGAGAATCTTAATAAATAAAAGTTGTTAGCTTAAAATTCATGATTCATTCATTTCATTGCTTTAAATGTTTCCACTCAACCAAATGATTCCAAAAAAACTGCCTTGCAAGCAGATTTCAATGTTATTGTAATATCACAAAATAATGATGAGCTTTCCAGCTTTCATAAAAACAAAAAAAAAGAAACAAGAACGTTAGCATTAGACTTACCTTAGAACACTCATTAATCTTATCCAAAATCTCTTCAACATAAAAGGTAACTTCCAAGGCGCATAACTTTGAAATGCGGCATAAAAATGTGTTACCTATATAATATATTATTGCGGAAGCAATTTTGAATACTTTTAAAAGCACGGTAAAGTAACTCGAAAAAGATTTAAAATGCAAAAGTTACGTTTTTAAAAGGGAAGTCAAAGTTGGCACATTATTTTATAGTTCGTCTTGGCTAAGTTTAAGTTAATTAAGTCTGTTCAAGTGAATGTCCGTAACGGTGCTTATTAAGCTGCCGTCGCTTTCTGTTAGTCACCACATTATTTAAACTCGGTGAACTTTTACACTTTAAAGATCTTTTGGTAACAGTTTTCAATTTTAAAGTTGGATCATGGCCCTCATTTTGAAATAGATAACCAGGAAATCTAGCATTTAATTACTTGAAAAATTTACCAAAACACATACAATTTTACAAAAGTCCAAATTAAACAGTGATGTATCACAAATCCCGTCCCCGCCCTTACATACGAGCACAACAGTGATGGATCATTCCGGATCCGACACCAAGTTTACCTAACCGTACTTACTTTTCGTATCGCACCAGCTGGTTACTGAAACCCAGTGATTTATACTGGCCATAATTAAATACAGGCGAGCTAAAATCCACAATTTACACGTGACCCCTGGCTTTAATGAGTTCTGGTTTAAATTAACTTTATGGTAAGTTTAGTGGGAACAAACCGAAATGTTATGACACTGTTGCACGTTGTGTTTTATATGGGATACGTCTGTTACTAATTGTATGCCATGGCAGTGGTGAAGCCAGGATTTAGTAAGAGTTTTATACAACACGAACAGTTAAAAATATTATGTTTTTCTAAAGCATTATTATCTGGGATGCTTTGAGAAAAATAAACAGACTCATGATAATATGGTGTTGCAGCCGTCAAAAGATATATTATTTGATAGGTAGTGGTTTACTAAGTTGATTGCCTATTTCATTTCTACTGTTATTTCTTTACTTTTTCATAACAAAATCATATTCCATTTCAATTATTTACATCTATTAATTCTATACATACATATATTATGTATATTTTAAGAAAATTAATTTTAATATCAATACAGAAAATGTGGTGTCGAATGATGAAGGTTGTGAGTAAACTTTGATAAATATAATTTAAAATTAGTAATTGTTTTAAAATATATTTTCACAACACACTCCTTAATTCAATATCTGTAAATACTAACTTTGTCCTAATTGGCGAGCGTAGGTTAGAACAATGAGTGTGAATTCGGTTCATTTAATTGCATTTTGATAAATTTAGGTACAACAAACAAACTGCCCGGAGGTATTACTCTTATCAATTTTATATATAAATTCTGCAACTCAGAACTTAACTGCAGAATTTGGAACAGTGTTGTTACTCGTGTGTACATAGTACATACTTTTTCGGTTAAGTGGTTAAACTTTGGATGGAACAGTTTTCAACTTTATACATACATACGTATATAGTTTAAAGTGTATACGTACATAGGTACTAAATATATCTATTTGGCCTGATAAAAAACACAGCCTATAAATATAAATATACTTGTATGTCTAATAAACAAATTTAAAACAATTTGGCTTTAAAAACTTGGCATGTATAACATTACCTGATGGACAGTTATTTATTTGTAAAGTTATTTAGAATTATCACCACCGGCAGTAAACCTGCACCCTTCCGGTCTAACACTAAAAATAATACAGCTTAGAACATATTGTTTATAGTAAAAATATTTGTCAGTAAAGTTAATACTTCTACTGCCAATATTTAAAATCACGGTTTGATCTAGGTATTTACTGCTCTGAATGACTAGATTATGATTTGAAAGCTGAGCACGTAGCGACACAATAATACAGTTAATGAAGTGTCGACGAAACTGTGCAAATTTCAAACTAACCATTTGCATGGCTATTTAAACTGATGGCTAAACCCATTTTGAATTCTATCGGTGTGTGCTAACATTAAATACGTACTTAATTTAGTTTCATAGCTTCGGACGCTGTTTGAATTTATTTCGACTATATTTAATTTTAGGTAAATTGTAAGATAAATTGCTTTAAATAGTTTGTTTTTGCCCTAAATATTAGATACATTTTCTATTATCTCAATTTAGGCACATAAATTAAAACAATATAGGTAACTAGCCCACATAATATAACTCTTAAAGCTCTGCAACAATTCAATGTTCGAATTCAAAAACTAAGTTTTTTTACTATGACATGTGTACATGTGTAAGTATCATAATTTACCATGACCTTTTCCATCTACTTCTAAAAATAGCTTTCATGTAACAATTTTCCGTCAATCTTTTGGTCACAATATCCACAAAGCAAGTCCACAGGTAAATTTAGAGAGTAGCAAAGCATTATGTATTCTGTGGCAAAGCCCAAGAGTGCGAGGAACTCTGTACCCGGAATCGCTAACGTCTTGTCTAATATTTGATATTTTTAACTAACTGAGCTCGGCCTCCGGATCCTAAGCAAACATATCTATGAGGTTCCGCCCGAGACGTCGCGTCGTACAAAATCTCAAGTTTCCACTCCTAACTTCGTTCGGAAACTCGTAAAATTCACTCGGATGTTGTACAATTTTGATACTACATTTTTACGTTAAAGCGAAGAAACGGTATTAAAACTGTAGTGAAATCAATCCATTTTCAAACAAATCCTGAAATCGCCACAGTAATATCGTAGTGGCATAAATTTGCACAGTTACCAAGTAAACGCTTTACAAATCGAGTTTTCGTAACTGTTGACTCAAGATTATGAAAATAGAAGCGCGCAAGCTTTGTTCTACTTTAACAGATCTTAGAAACGTTGAGAGTTTGATTCGTTAGCTGTCTATTAAACGCGATTTCAACTAAGTGTTTAACGAATTTGTCGACTAGGTGTAATCGCTTACACTTCATTACACTACCTTACTAACAATATCAACAATGGCAATTTAATTAGTTACATAAGCAAGGATTTTAAATAATACCACATCGCAAACTTTCCACGACACAAAACAGAGCGCCTGCCGCAATTGTAACCGCAAAGTAGAGATGTCGCATCCAAGTTACATCGCCTTACACACATCTGATATCTCACAGGCGACTTTAACTGACTTCTCGTAACATGGCCCAAGTTTGATTAGGGTCCAAAATTAATTTCTCCCGCGGAACTTGCTGATCTAATTTCGGGACAGTTATCAAGTGGTTCGGAAATGTTCGACTATGCTCGTGGTCTCGAAGCTTACCAATCTCGGATAGACGCAAAATATACGTTAATAATAACAGTTCTAATTTGGAATTCGGAGTTTATTCATGAAAGTTATACCTAGCCTTGAATAATAGGCTAACATTTAGAGAATTGTAGAGTATTGGGATCTGTTTACTTATTTTGTTTGCCATGAAATCCTTATGTTTTAAGCTTTCTTTTTGAGTATTTTCAGTTTACTTTAACTCCCACATTTTTACCTACCTACATTTATTTTTGAAGGAATAAATTTTCCATTCAAATTGATACATTGCTGGATAAATATTCCTAGGAATGATTTTAAAGTAAATATGAGCATCGGCATTCTCAGTGCATGTTGATTAAATAATTACCTAATTGCTACTAAGAACACATCTCAGTCGCTAGAAATAAAAATAAATGTAAAGTTCGTCTGTTTGTTATTTTATAATCAACACAACCAAACTTCATTATTACATATGTACTATTTATGCATCAAAAAGGCTAATTTTTATTTTTCAGCTTAAGAAATGTGTTATTATCCAATTTTAGCCTTATTTTGACCGAGTTAATAAAATCAATTAGAACGTCGTAATCAATTCGTATGTTTATATTTTAAATTATCGATTCCTGATCAGTTCGAGCAATCTTATATTTTATAAAAATAGTTTAATACAACTAGTACAATAATAATTAATAAATTGTATTTATGAAAGAGAAAATCCGCAAACGCATACTAGCATATAAATATTGGTTACGACCTATGACTTAAATTGTTTATTTAATCAGTATCTTGTTATATATAGTTATCAGGTCAATATGATGTTTTAGTATCAGTTTAGTTAGTACTAGTGATGGACAGTTAGTTAGTGAGTGAACAAAATGTATTGGATTTATTTATTGTTTGTCGGATTTATTCCGTTTGTATTAAGTGAAGGTTTGTATTAAGGCTGATTTAATCAATTATTTTTTTCACTTGTCAGTTAAATATTTAATCGCTATTTTTTTAATCTATACTTACACAAGCGACATTTATAGACGAAGGTTCGACGTGTCTGTTCTTCAATAAAACTGGCTCTCAAATAAGGTTGTCGCAACACCGTTAAGACAAACGTTTATTATCCTTTATTGTCCCACTTCGGGGAAAATGTCTTCCCGAACTGATTCTAACTACTACTGATACTAAGTAAAACAATTTATGTATTTTAAATTGTCACTATCATAATAACAATTTAAAAATACATAAGTAGTTGTTTTACTTAGTATCAGTCAATCAACAGTTCTTATTTTTAAAGAAGGTTATTTTAAGACAAATATGACGAAACGAGTAAAAAGTATAAATCTCTTAAAATAATTGAACACAAATGATGCAATTAGCCATTTCTTTTGATATAAATCATCACGTTAAAAGCTACCTAGATATTTTTAACGTCTTGCGCAAGACTCAAAGAAACAGTGAGAATACTTTATCTACAAGTTACTGCCTGAATAAATTGTAAAGGAAGCCACGAAGATTAACAACGGGAATAAGTTATTCTCTTTCTAAAAGAACGAAACGGAATAACTGATTGCATATTATCCTACCTACAACAACTATTTGGATTACATTTATCATGAACTGAAATAAAGTTATCAACCCGTGTTTAACATACAATTTTCACATTACTTATATAATAAATACTTTAGACAGTCACATCTCATGTACCTACATTCACTTTAGAAACTGGATAGGAGTATAATATACATGATAATCATAGACTGGCTTGATTAGAAACAGAACTGACTACAATGGCTGCTGCAGTGTAAGCCGTTTATATTCACAGACATTTAGGTTACGTATTTAGATAGATAAACTCTTTATTGTCGACACATTAAAAATGAACAGTACATAAAACAAATTATCTTAACTAGTGACACAAGCGGCGGCCTTATCGCTGAAAGCGATCTCTTCCAGCGATTTAGCTCAATGCAGCGTATTTAACACTGCATTGATCTTATTGCTTGATTTTTATAGTAATTAATAATTAACCTCTACCGCTGCTTTTACGCAAAGAGAATAAATATTAGATTGAACTTTCTTAACATTAACTTAACAAATCAGCAAAACTTACTTCCGCCCTTCCAAAAGTAATGGTATAATAACTATTTATTGACTGAGTTATTTTGTGCTAAACCCGCACTGTAGTTGTACCGGCAGGTGCCGGTCATGATTATTTTCGCTCATTTTCCAATAAAAAGTTTAGGTTATCTAGTCTCTTAGTTTCTATATCCGTTATCTAGTACCCACGATACAAACGTTGGCTTAGTGTGGGGCTAGATGGCGCTGTGTGCAATGTCCCGGTATATTTATTATTTAATTTTATTATTATTTCATCTATTTACTATTGTTTCACAGTCAAACTAATGGAACCATGCGCGATAAAAGACATGGAATGTCTCAGTCAGTCGACGGAGCAATTTCTGGAAAACACTTGCAAAGGAATCGACAATATTGATGTAAAGCCCATCGACCCTCTCACTCTAATAGCACCATTCTCCCACGAGGTAGACAAGGATATGGGACTTATATTCCACTTCAAAAATCTGAACATAACTGGCTTGAGACACCAGAAGATATCCGACTTTCAGTAAGTAACCTTGCACATTAAATGCCAATGTACTTACGCATGTGACTGGTAACAAATATACACGAATAAAGTCGACCAAATGTGGGTTGAATGCGCGCACAAAGAGTTCTGTATCAATCTAGAAACACAAAACTATCACGTTTGTTGTATGGAATCTCCTTTGAATGATTAATTTATATTTTTATAGAAGATTTTAAGCCTAGGTACTGCAATTAATTATCCAATAAGTATCTAAAAAAAATGGTTTTGAAAATGGCTAAATAACAACAATGACAAATTACGAAGGTTACCCAAGATATTTATGCCTTTTGAATGTTTGTTATTATAGCGGTAACAATATATAATAATTATAATTTTGACGTGACAACGTCTTATAAATTGGTTTGCCGGGTGACACTTACTGCGTTACGCTCCGCTCACGTTATGCGCTCACAATGAGAGCGAGTGAGAGGCACGCGTCCCTTCCACTCGGGCATGGTTAGCCCGCCTAAGAGCGAGAGAGACAGACATAAAAAGTGAAAGGCACGCGTCCCTTCCACTCGAGCACAGTTAGCCCGCCTAAGAGCGAGAGAGACAGAATAATAAATATAATATGAAATTCAGTGCGAGATTCTTTGTATAAATTAATGTTTTAAATATAATTCTTTGTATAAATAAATGTTTTAAATAGTTACTATTATTTCATCCTTCTTCCTACTATACGAATGAATATTCACATTAAAATTATTTTACCACTCAAAGTCGTTGTCACGTAAAACTTTCGCCCGTATACCGACTTTACAGGCAACAAATTTTTTTTTTTAATTGTTTTATAATCATTAATTGAATCATGCCATACTATTGAAACTACCACAAATAACTCAGTGTTCCAAGCGGTTAAAAGATAATCTTAAAAAAGGGTTCTGTTTATATTCTTTGGACGTGGAACCCAAAAAATAAGTTTGAGTTTATTTTTCGACAATATTTGTATACGAGTTCACATAAAAACCAGCTCTAAAAAGTTCTGGTATGAATAGTGTTAATTTTTAATTGTTTTTATATTATTTTGAAAGCTACATATACATTTTATTAAAAAAAATACCTTAAACCTTGATTAAAACCTTGACAAATTAACAGCCAAAATATAGGCATCGTTTCCAGACTCTTTGTTATATTTCGTAGTATATTATTATCTCTATATCTTCAAAAAGTTTATTTCAATATTCCCAATAGTTGCTAAAAAAAGTAAAATAAATCTGACAACACGTACGTAACATAGAAAATCTGTAAAATATTTGTCAGGAACTCTACAATTTTTTTTTTTTACATTAAATAGGCTTACGTTTGACTATAGCCTGCCTGATGTTAAGCACCACTATAGTCTAAGATGTAGCACGCTTGCCTAGAAGAAACCTATTTACTCTAGATTTGAAGACCCCTGGGTAATAATTTTCTGGGAACAGGGCTCCAGGTAGAGAGTTCCATAGTCTCGCTGTCCTTACTATGAAGGTAGAATCAAAGCGCTTCGTGCGAGTCTTTGGAACTTCCACCATAAACCGGTGACGCCCCGCTGACTTCCTGCTTGTTTGACGGTGGAATGGAGACGGAGGAGTTATATTGTGAAGCTCCGTTGCACACTCACCGAAATGCAACCGATAGAAGACCGACAGGCTAGCAACCTTGCGACGATGTTCCAAGCTTTGGAGTTTCGCTTAATAAAAATAAATAACACATAGTCAAAAAGCTTTTAAAAGGTTGCCAAAAGTTTTGAATTACATTACCTACTTTTATAAAATAGAGAAATAATGAAACGATCTGCAGAATTCCTATTTCAGCCACGGTTAGGAAAGACTATTTTTATTGTAGTGGCTTAGCTAATTTAGGAAGCAATTAATTTTTTTTAAAGCTATAAATGCAATTTTAAATTATAGTCTTTTCTTTATAGAATGGACACAAAAGCTAAATCAGTGCTTTTGAAGACAAAGGCCGATTTGAACATTGTTTCGGACATCGACATTGAATTGCAAGGAAAAACGTTTTCAGGAGTTTACACAGCCGAAGCAAGTAAGTTTGAGTTTACTCTGTCTGTCTGAAATTAACCTGTCTTAAAATGCCTGTATTTAAAAAGCTAAAGATTTGGCCCACTTAGGCTTTCTTAAACACTCAGTTTCCTCGAGTCATTTCCCCATAACTGAGAACCCTGCTGAATGAATTTTTTGAACAGATAAATAATATATGGGCTCGTAGGTATGGCGTGGTAAAGAACGAAATCCTCCCACGGCTAAGCTAAAGTCAGAAACCCTCCAAATACAAAATGTGACGAGGAACTGATTATTTTTAATTAGAAATAATAAACAGATAAGTCACAAAACAGACACAAAACAGAGCGCGTAAATTAGCCGAATTTGAATTTGCCGTGACTTTCACTGCATGTTTCCAATATTGGCAAGACCCAAAACATAGTTATAGCATAATATAGGTATGTACCTAATACAGACGGTTCTACGACAAAGTTGTAGAGCGTAGACTGTAACGTTGCTAAATATCTCTCAAATTGTAGTCAAGTGTATAAACCTCTCTTTTGAGTCGTATTTACTCATGACTGAGGGTCGTGACTCCCCGCAGAATTAATTTGTTAGGGGAGTTCTCTTGGGCACATACATCGTGGTGGGCGCCCAGGTCCTTCCACGGAAGACACATGTCCTCGGATAGTATTCTCAAATATGTCGGTTTCCTCACTATGTAAGGGAAGTGTAGGTAAACCTATGCCGCATAAAATAAATATTTAAGTCTTAACACGATACAATTGTAACAAGTTTTTTCTATAATATTTTGTTTGTTGTATAGGTGTGTTCGGAACAGCAAGGTACGGTTACGACCTTGAAGCAAAGAACGGAGTAGAATACTTCATTGTGGGTCCTGAGACTTTAACTTGTGAAATGAACGAAGAACCCATTGTCACACTTAATGCTGAACTCACACAAGCCTTGGCCAAAGGTATGGTATATTTTTTTTACTGAATGTGTAATAACTTTATAACTTAAAAAAGCACCTGAAGGTTGTATGAGTTGACCAATGGCAAGAGCTTTTAATGCATTCAAATACTACTAAAATTTCGGTGCTGTTTATTATTTGTCGTAGTTAAAGTTAGTATGTTTTTTCTCTGTTTTTGTTTTTTAATTATAATAAATTATTTAAAAAAATTGGTACATGTTTAAAGGAGCGACGATACCACAGACAGATCTATAGAATACTATAATATACAAACATGTCAAATTCCAAATTTTGACAATTACTAAACGTTTAAGTTTGGTATACATTATACTATTATACATTCTTGTTTGTTGCCGAGGTCTATAAGTTCTAAACGACAGCAGGAAATATCTTTGTCTACTCTAAGTATGAGAAAAACTTTTCTCCAACTCTGAATATCGTATAAAAAGCTGATAGTGAAGCGTTTTGCAGGGCGGTAGTAGGTTTTTTTCGGAAAAGTTGTTGATGTTTTTTGTAATTCTTATCGTAATTCACTGACTGTCTTACCTTACCTTTTGTGGAATCAGTAGACTGTAATTAAATATGTCTGGAAAATATTGTGTACCTAAATGAGATCCACATAAAGATGTTTGTTCCGGATTACACACATATGTGAGTGAACTTTTAAGGAAGTACATACTTGCTTTTGATGTTTGTTTCGTTTCCAAAATATCTTTAGATATAAGTACATATAATATATGCAGTAACCACGGTAACTCTATATAAATCGGAATAGCATTAGCCTACATTTCTTCTTATATGCTTAGTGATATCAAACTCAAACATTGTATGTTGCCGGTAAACATCTGCTTCTGTTGACAAAATAACTTATTTACTCAACAAGTAATCTTATTATTTTAATCTTAGTCTAACCTTTGACCATATTCTATCAAACTGTGTACAGAATTAACCTGATAAATATACTTTGGAATCAAATAAAAACTTATCGTTCCAAAAAAATAATCTTTGTTGTTGAAGTAGGAAATATTTAATGAGCATTTTATTTACAACAATATTTTTTTGGGTTGAAATGTTACGAAATAGGTGCCCAAGAGATATTTTCTTTAAAAATAAGCACTAACGTCACGATAACATGGGTACCGGGTCCATGATATGTTTTTTATGGTTTGACAAATTAATTCTGTAGCGGATAATATATGTTATTCTCGGAGATAATAATATACATTTAATTCTGCTTGAAATTCTCTGAGGTGAGACTAAAGAAGTTATTAAAATAAAAGAGAAGAGTTTAAAACAAGGAGTTTAAGGAACTAGTCAAATTCGGCCAATATTGTGTTATTAAATATATCAATGTTTTTGATATGCCTGGCAAATCCACTATCATGAATAAAATATCTGAAATTATTAATATATTGATATAATCTTGGAAATAAGTGTTTTATTCAATAAACAACAAAAATAAATAATAACGGTCTTATTTATAAAAAGTTATAGAAGAGTTAAAGTGTTCTATAACATCACTATAAGAAAAATGACCATAATCGGTATTTATAAACGCACTATAGCGCTAAACAGTTCTATAAGTCTATTGTAAAGTTATAGTAGCGAGGACCCCACTTTAACCGTACTATAGCGGTGCTATAAGATCCAAGATGGCCGACTATCCTGTCATCAGCTGATTTGCTGTCTTTGGAGTAAAATAAATACAAACAATCGAATTTTGTAGCGGCTATCTTTGATTATGACTAGGGTAATATATTTCAATTGTAAAATTTCTTGTGAACTTGTGAGTTCGGCATCTATGCAAGTTTTACAAAGTTTGGCTGCTATCGAAGCAATTGAAGAACTGGCGAAATGAATACAAAGCAGCGTCGGCAAAAACATTATAGAGAAAGATTTGATCCGTTTTCTCTGGACGATGAAGATTTTAGAAAACGGTATCGCCTTATAAATCTACGGCACATTTTGTCATCGACTTGGTCAGGCAAGAGATACAACAAGCAAGACCGAAGAGGATCGAGCATTTCACCAGAGCTGCAAGTATTGACTGCAATTAGGTGTTGGGGTCGACGTGAGGTATATATACCTTCTGTTTACGGAGTCGGTTTCTGTTGTTCGTCTCAAAAAACATACTGTTAGGTGCTTGGTGACAGATTTACATATACCTAGAAGTGATAATCTTTATGAACATAACATGAAAGAAAGGTATGCTTTGGAGCATGTACTATGATTTTACTATTAAGCCAAAACTAAAACAAGAAAAAATGTGGAATTGTAAAACCAGATCCGGTGACATTATGTGTCTCCACTCAGAATTATATATAAAGATTAGCCCTTATTGTACCTACACAATGACACTGCTGCTCTTGTAATAAATAAATTAATAGTACAGACATGTGATAATGCTAAATGAAAGTATCTTAGTATGTGTGATTAGTGATAAACATGTTAATAAAAGTCTTTCTATGTATTTCATTCTGTTTTACTTTTATAATAAATCATTTACTTTATTTACAACAATAAAATATAAAAACAAGGGAAGAAAAACTAAACATACTACTTCTAACTACCTACTACAAAAAGGGGCACTTAGAAAATCTTTAGAAAAGCCTAAAGATAATCTAAGTGCTCAGATCTATATAATCTAAACCAGAGGGCAGCGTGCCCAGCATACTAGCCGCATTACCACGCTGGATGGCAATGCTGATACGTTGAGCCAGAAAAAGGCCGGCATTTGGGTCATGCGTCGCGTCAACCAAGCGCTCCGAGAGGTTTTAGAAAATAGTATGGGCTCCCGGACCCCACGGCCCCAAAGTCTCGACTCCAAGAGGCTCAAATATGTAACCTCGGCCGAGGTTAGCATATTTGCGTCTCTTGTGATGCTCGGCAATAATAGCCGCCGCTCCAGCCCGACACCGTGTCAAAGACAGATGACAACAATGTGTCGACGCAAGTTGCATCCCATACAAGGGGCCGACCCAACTTCCAGGGCACAAGAGTCATACCGTCAGGTCTTTTTCCATCGTCACGTGCTAAATAATAAATTATTTTTAATTTCAAAAGCTCTTCTTTTAATTTTATTTTCTTTAATTTTTGTTGCTCGTTGGCCATATAGGCCTTATCTTCCTCCAGCCAATTTTCACTACGTTGCCTTTTTCTAAATTCCGTATTCATTTTATTTTATTTTTATTCAAACTTTTGCGTAAACTATGATATTTGTGCGCCTGAATATCAACGACTTTGACATTTGTTTGTGTCCGAGCATAGACAAAATTTTGTGTTTTTGACGCAGTTAGCATATATTTGGCACTAAGATACGTATTATCTGTGGTTAATTTCGTTCTTCTTTGACTTTTTCTTTATACTGGCAATGATTTGGCTTATTGTCGGTACCACGTGGGAACTATAGTTATAGAAGGCTTATAGAACGTTTATAAATAGTAAACTTTATAGAACACTTTAAATGCTTATTGAACACTTTAACTATAGTATGCTTAAAGCATACTATAGGCATTTTTTATAAATAAGACCGTAAATATATAAGTATATCAATTAATTTAAAAAGCTATTATATTATTATTATTTATTTTTCCACCATAGGACTTTAGGTTGAATCAAATCTTCAGGATCTACTGGCCCTAAAGCTAGACTCTCGGTAGCCTATGCTATAACAATTACCAATTCCATAATCATATTATTTCGTCGCTCCGCTACAGCGTGACTATAGAACAACAAATACACTTTTACTATTATATAATACTGTGATGATTTGATTTCAGATCCCCTGGCCCAATCAAAGGCTTCGGTTTATTCATCTAACAAAGCTAACTACAGGAAGCAAACAGTCTGCAAGATAGCCGAGAAGGCATACGTATTCGTGGTCCACAACATCCGAGCCGTGGCCAAGGTCCTACCTAAAACAGCATTCTTCAAAGATATTTAAATATATAATATATAAATGTTCCTCAAACCTGAATCAATTTATTTACTCACCTTGCACATATATTTCTAAGTCAGTCTCGCTTTAAATGCTATGATATGAATCACAGAATGATATATATAGGTTCGTTTCCTTTTCGGTGAAATTAATTACCGAGATTTAGATAAGTTTATGTAAATTATGTATGTATGTAGGTCAACTAACTGGTGTCGTGATTTAGTTTGCTTTTACTAATGGTTATTCTTTTATTAGCTAATTGAGTGTCTGATTATAACTGTCGATGATATATGTTCATGTGTGGAATTTACCATATTACTGGCGAATCTCAGATAAAAAGTAGATAGTCTATCTTTAGCTTGATGCTTATAGACTTGCCTTTGACTACAATCTGTCCGATGTGAAGTTCTGGTAGAGTTTAGGATATACAATCAAATGCTTGATTTATAATAATTATTGTAAGAAACTTATATATTTACTCTTTAATAACATCTGGATTGTAATTCTCAGGTAACAGGCAGGCCTATGTGTTATTCCAAGTCCCAGTTTACATATATTCATAGCACTATATCTAATTTAATCAGAATCAGTTCAGCCGTACTTACGTAAAGATGTATATGTCACCGTAAGATTGTAAAGATCGTTAGATTACAATCTATCTAGCGAGATTGTAAACTATCGATAGATTGTGAACCGTATCATCTTCGAGTCCAACACTTGCACTACAACAGGACTTGGCTCCTCCTCGCTTCGCTCGTCGTCGCATGTCGTGGTAGAAAGCAACCTAACGAACCTAATCTTACCTCCTGTCACAGACAAGTGACTTCGCAATACCTAAACATAGAGCGCGAGTTGCATTCCGTCCTACGCCGGTTCACAATTTGACGGCTTCACTTCGGTAGATTACAATATAGCGAAGAATAATGAGTCAAATTGCAATCATAATGATACGGTTCACAATCTATCGATAGTTTACAATCTCGCTAGATAGATTGTAATCTAACGATCTTTACAATCTAACGGTGATATATACATACACGTACAAATTATTCAAGCACTTACCTACTAATTCAAATCAAATCAAATCATTTATTTTGCATCAATAAACCGCACAGTTTTTGAGATGAACATTCTCTAATTTATACTTTAGAGGTTAGAAAATAATGAATATTACACTTAATAGAATTTTCCGAGGCAAGTCGTAAAATATAGTCACATGCTTGCAACACGATGTTCACGATGTACACTTCTGGCTGCATGTTTGCTTCGCGTAAGTACCTAATTTATTGCCAAACTACTTACCAAGTTGTCGTAATTGTGGGTTTTGGCAAGAAACTTCTGTATCCGTCAGAGAATTAGTAAAAACTATATCTGCAATGCCTTTGATATATTCTTAAATAATTTACTAGTCTGGACTGGTTTTTTCGAGTGGATTATTATGATACTGTATGTAAAGATCACATTGAATTGTTACGTCAAATTTAAACTTTACAAAGTCTTCAAAAGATTAAAAATGTCAACTTTACATACTACACACATTATTTATTATATTTTAAGTGCACAGTTTTTATACAAAAATTGTAGTTCTCTAATGCATACCAATGTGCTTAGTGTATGATCCGTGCCGGTTTTCAATATTGTATTATTTTGTTCATGTATCGAATTGGCTGGCTGATGTGAAAACTACAGTGTAATATGTTATGTTGTAAGTGAGATGTAATTTATGCCAGCACCGATAACCTGTCACCGGCGAGAGAAATGGCGTCGGTTTGGCATGCGTGTGGAAGGATTGTAAGTATAAAAATCGTGTAATAATTTGTTCATAATCTGTGTAATGTCACAGAATACAGAGTACATAATGGGTATTATCACTGTATTATGTGAGTGTCATGAAAACACTTTTTTTGTTCAACGGCACGAGTAATTCGCAAAAAAATATTATGAACCGACTTCATTGTCTTATGATACTTACTTACATAGATCTTACTCAGTATTTTACGAGTAGAAATGGTTTTGAGATTTTCTAGAGTATATAGTAGGTACATGGTGCGTTTTATTTTATGCTATCATCCGCCGTTTTTTATGGAATTTAGACAGTATCTATATTTTCGCACTGTTGAACTAATGCTGCTTAAAAGTGAAGTCATACCAAACTGACAATTCTGTTAAAGTTAGTAACACATATTTCAAACTGATGTTCTTCTTTTTTGCAGTCGGTTCGGAAACATAACACATGTCGTGTAATGGATGCATATTTTTTTATTTAATAATAAACATTAAGATTAAGAAGAGAGATGTTAAAATAAATGCAATGTTTGATTGTTATGGAAGCTTGGTAAGTCTTGTATTAAAATTTTATAAATGACCCTTTTCTGCACTTTATAATTTATGTCTAAAACATTAGCTCTAACTTGAAAAGGTAAAAAATTAGAGTTTTTATTTGATATAACCTTATGTATAAAACATTTTGTAAATGTAAGTTCTAGTTACTTATAATACAAAAAAGTTTAACTTTAAGTAGACTGAAAACTAGAAATTGAAATACTTTTCGAATAAGTTTTACTATAAAAATCTCTTCATTCAAATATCCTAGACGACCTCTGTCTGTTAAATATTTTTATACCATCGGTCATAGAGAACCAATTCTCGAATTCCTTGGGGGTATAGCTGTCAGACATTTCGATTTACATTTTATTGGTCCTTCAGACCCTGTCAAATTCACCTTGAGCATTCGTTTTATTGAATCTCTAGTTGTAGTTCGTAGTTTTACTTGGGAGTCACGTTTAGCTAGAGTTAAGAGTTGGTATAATATATATAAAAATACATGTCTCTGTTGTATGGGATTAATATAATTGGGATTATAGGTAGATATATTCCCAATTTTCGAGGTTTACTCCTAATTTGTATGGTTTGCCTGCTTACTGCCATTAGACCTCTGCCATTCGAGGGTACCCATTCTCGGTAAACCGGGTGCCAGATTCATTTTTATGATTAACTAGCTGGTGCGCGCGACTTTATCCCCGTGGAATAGTTATTACCATAAAAACGGTTCTAGTGAGTTAACCTTAAAAGATAGACATATACTGTTGCGGACATTTTATTAGATCATTTTAAGAGGAATAATTCTTTCATACACATTTTTTTGATATCTTGAACCGTTTTCGCAGCGCACGCAACGGAAGCCCTCAAAGATGAATAATTTTCCCCGTTTTTCCCACATTTTCTATTGTTTCTTCGCTCCTATTAGTTGAAGCGTGATGTTATATAGCCTAAAGCCTTCCTCGATAAATGGTCTATTCAACACAAAAAGAACTTTTCAATTCGCACCCGTAGTTCCTGAGATTAGCGCGTTCAAACAAACAAACAAACATACAAACAAACAAACTCTTCAGCTTTATAATATTAGTATAGATTAATTGATTATTCTAACTCCAATAAATTTCATTCCTCGCCATATTCTTATCATGTATTATCATCAAGTCATCACAAAAAAAGGTTGTTTAAGAACTTTTAGACTAGTTAACTTTGGTGTTGAAAGTTTACAAGGCGCTTGAAGGGTCTTGGGTAATCAAATTTACCTAACTTATCATTTTACTAACTTTTTTTTGTTTTTTTAACACTAAATAGGCTTACGTTTGACTATAGCCTGCCTGATGTTTTGAGCACCACTATAGTCTAAGATGTAGCACGCTTGCCTAGAAGAAACCTATTTACTCTAGATTTATTTATCTTAATTACCGTCTCATAAATTGCTACTGAAATTTGAGAACAAACCCTTTTTTTCATATAACTCATACTCAATGCATAATTGCATACAAAAATCTGGTTTTGAAATACAATATTCGCGAGTCGTTCATTGACATAAAAATACCTAAGTACAATACCAGACGCACCCAAGAAACACAATCCTTTTAAAAGTGCAGTTTTACAAGTTTTTGGACTCGACAAATATGGTGTGTTAATCACTAAGCGGTATTGCTGATAAAAAGACAATGCGTTCAGAGAATTTGTAAATACGAGTGTATTTATTTTGCGTGGGCTTAAAGAATATGTAAAATGTATTTTAGTCTAAACTTAAAAAAATAATTCATATTATGCATACAATGGATTTGAACAACAACAAAGGATTTGATGGAATCAATATTCTAAAAAAATATCTTTGTGATGATCCCACAATGTGATGAGTTGACGTTAATATTTTGTCCGACAATTTTAAAACAAAATCATGCTAGGATAACGCTGATCGCCAGTTGCGTAATTGTCTAATAGATCATTCATTGCGACAGTTTTGAGCTTAGAGAAATATATTGTGGTGGACGCCAAGATCTTTTTACGGATAATACGTCTTTGGATTTTAAAGCCATCCAATCACCACGTTTTCCTTCACCTATGATCTAATAGATTTATAAATTATTGCACATTTGGTAGAT
Organism: Macaria liturata; assembly: GCA_964023185.1. NCBI lineage: Eukaryota > Metazoa > Arthropoda > Insecta > Lepidoptera > Geometridae > Macaria > Macaria liturata. The sequence continues at coordinate 8,094,620 of OZ026815.1, read as the reverse complement.
TGTGTCTGTCGATATTTGCTATTTCCTCAACGCACCCATAAAGACAATTTATTATGGATCTTCCCACACACTCCAAATATGAACTTTTGGAAGATGATGTGATGTTTGGTAGGTATGCATAAATTATTTATGAGTGAGTTGTGAATGCATTTGTAGTATTTAATAGTATTTGCGACATTTACAACAGCGAGTCTTTATAATAAATATTTAATTTGACTGGCCTGTTAGCTTAGTTGGTAGTGGCTCTGCCTTCTAATCTAGAGGCCGCGGGTTCGATTCCCGCCTGACACAAGTATTTATGTAACTTTAAAATGTATAATTACTTGTGTTGTGTCTGGTCGTTTGTATGTATAATAAGTATGTATTTACAAAAGAAAAGTATATAAGTATTATATCCGTTATCTAGTACCCACGACACAAGCGTTTGCTTAGTGTGGGGCTAGATGGCGCTGTGTGCAATGTCCCGGAATATTTATTTATTTATTTATTAATTTACTTTACTTAGTACAACCATATAACAATAAATTTAGCTTTATCTTTATATGTATGTATGTTTATACAGCATGTATTTTAATACTCGTACTTATACAATGTGATGTTTATTGTTGTGAATTTCTTATATATACTTTTCGTCCTCATCTTCATTTCCAGCATATAGAAAAAAAACTAGCACCTACCTACAGGGAAATAATGCAGAGTAAGAATAAATAGCCGCTAATCAAAACGAAAAATTGGAACGCTATAGTTTTACCCCAGATATCAAAGGAGGTACAGTTACCGTGTACCTCCAGTAAAACTTGTAGGTTGTTGTATTACAATGGGAACAATAAGTAAGCATAAAGAAATTTAAAAATCACCTTATTTTTAAGAGGCAGGTGCCTACACGTTTTAATAAACACCCACATACCTGCCGGTAATTTTGCGGGCTTTCCGCAAAAAAAGTATAAAGAAAGGTCAAACAGTTGTAAACTAGGTTCCGATCGTAAGCCCATTATTCATAAATAATGGCTTTACTTTCCTGGGGTATTTCCCCTGCATTTTCTATAGCTTTTTGCGAGGGACGTGTAGACCTCGCTTTTGATATCGAGATCCTTATTCCTCTTAATTTCCTTTGTGGTAAATTATTCATCTCCTCCCACATAATTAATTTCTTGCGTAGGATTTTTTTTTGTGAGTACTGTTTTGACTTACCTAAGTACCGGGATTAATGAATGATTAGTTAATAACTTATGAGTTATTATGTCAAGTGCGAAACCCACACTATGGTTGTTTTTAGGTAATAACTGTTCGTCATATTTAACTTTCTTACACGCATAGCAGGTAGTGTATTTTTAATTTTATTTCTTGTAATTTAAAATTGGAAGATAAAATTAATAAATATAAAACAAAAAACGTCTATATGGCATTGATGTAGATATGTTATAAAAGATAGCAAGCACATAATAATTTTTAATAATAATTTTAATCTGGTTTCTTTCTTTTAAATTCTAATGCTACCTAAGTATTCAAAGCTACAAGAATAATAAGATTCGCCAAAACAAACTTTTTGAGAGCAAATGGAATGAAGGAATAGTATTACACCGTATACTAATTACACCCAAGCGTTAAGTTCGATATTTTTTTTTTCAAAGAAAAAAAGCTCATTTATTCGTTCGTGCTACATTTACAAAGAAACACAAAGAGAGAGAGAGATCTTCAAATATAATTATTATTGTTTCGAGGAGACACTCATTAAATTAGTGCAGATCATTTGCTTGGGTCAGGGCCCAGAGGCAAAATAAATCTAAACGTACTATAGACAAGTAGTGTAGATAAATATCACACAGTTATATGTGTCTTCTTTAATTGTATATAAGTTATTAGTACAAATGAAGATCAGATAAATCATTTGTAAATTTCATTTTGTCACGATAAATTTTAATTTTCTATCATAAGATCCGTGTGGAACATTTAAGTTGCACGATGTTCTACATAGGTCATTGTTCTGTTCGAGAAATTGTCTAATAAGCAACAATATAAGTCATCGTGACTATTATAATTAAAACATTTTACGATAAGAAAATATATTAAAGAAGCTGGCTCTGATGTTAATATAAACTTGTAGTCTTGTTTCATGTATAAATTATCGACTTGATCTAACCATATAATAAAGTTTATGAGAGTCAGAAATCTGAACATAGAATTATATAATAACTTAACTTGTTTTCTAATATCTACATATTAGAAAAAAAGTTATGGGTATACCTTAAATCCATAACAAAACACGTTTCAGCAATTTTTAGAACTTTTGTCTGTTTGGCTGTTTATTTAAACGCAAAAACGGCTCAACGGATGATTTTTGGAAAGTCTTAGAAATGTCGTTTTATCTCTCAATAATGCGAGCAAAGCCGCGAGCTTTCTCTAGTTGTTAATAAATTGCCACGAATAACAGATTCCGTCCCAGAAAAATACTAACATATCAGACAAAAAATCGTTTAATAGTGTAAGGAACCACCAAACTTCCCCATTACCATTAACAAAGGGGAATGATATTCAAGCAGAGATGACATTCGCTTGTCACCCCTGAATAGATAGCAGCTCGCGACACCGGTAGATAATGAAACCATTGCTGGCACACCCACATTGTGTATTATGGGACCTGCTACAGGGTTAGGGAAAGACCATATAAATAAAGGTTTATATAGGTAGTATTTCATAGATCACAGTCTGCAATTTTTTTCAACTTAATAAACGTTGAGGAATGTTCAAATTCAAAAATTCTCTAAATAGTTGCATTGCGGTACTGCTTTATCCTAAATTGGAAACGAATAAAAAAATGTCTGCAAACACTGACGATACCCCGCGACTTCGCTCACGTTATTTCGGGATAAAAAACAGCCTATGACATTTCCAGGACCTCATACTACCTATATACTAAAATTCATAGAGATAAGTATCTTCAATGTTTAGACTTTCTCCCTCTTCAGCTTTAAAAACATACTCAATTAAAAGACTTTACTTAAGTTACAGATTTGATAGTCTATGCTAAGTAATAAATATAAATAAATAATAAATATTTCATGACATATCACACAGCGCCATCTAGCCTCATACTAAGCTTACGCTTGTATCATGGGTACTAGATAACGGATATAATACATATATACTTTTCTTTTGTAAATACATACTTATTATACATAGAAACGACCAGACTCAACGAAAATAATTACAAATTTAAATATTCATAATTACTTGTGTTATGCGGGAATCGAACCCGCAACTCTGGATTAGAAGTCAATCTGTAATTAATTTACACTTGAGTCATCTATCATAATTAGCTGTTTTCTTCTATAGAAAGCTAGCAAAAACTATGACCTAAGTTAGCATTATTGAATAGAACCTATAAGTTTCCAAACATTAGTTTTAGGAACAATTTTCGTAGGACCTAACTAATACTTTGGTTAGTACATGATCATGGTTATAGTATCCATAATACGTAAGCTATAACAGACAAGGTATTGTCAAGTTTGTAGACTAATTATCTAGGAACCCTGTACATGAATTATTATGGTCGTGATTTCGTCATTGAGGGTTGGGTAAGTTAGGCATGGATCTACGGTCAACTTTGTTGTGGTTAGGTAAAGAGATTGACATAACTTTGGGGGTTGTTGAATTAATTTTGTTTGTGTCATAGTTTTATGCTGTTTGCTTAGGTTGCTATGTGTGTGGACAGGGCTTGTGTAAGTAAGTAAGGCTTTAAAGAGTAGTTGGTATCATCTTATATACAACGTTTAAAACATTACCTTATTTTGTAAATATTTAGTGTAATCAACTTAAATTATTGCTGATTAAATATTTTTTAAATACAGGGTTACGTGAAAACAGCAACCTAGAGTAGGTAGCTACAATAACAGAACTAATATCCTTTTATTTCAAACTAAGTTCATATCAATTAATATAACACAGTTCTAAATTATTTCAAAATTACATTTTAACATATTTGACCACAGCTTTTGAAAACTTAAGCAGTGTTAACAATAATAGTCATTATCATCGTATTGCTAGATTTAAAGATTAAGTCAATAATGTACAACAAGTGTACAATATAACCATGTATGTATGTACATATGTTTACGCCTGACAAAAAAAATGATTTCGTAAATAAAAATCTGCGTCTTGAATGAATCCCATTGAGTATAATAAAGTGTAGTTACGTAACACGACGAAGAAAATATTTGTGCCGTACAAAAGCGAGCAAAGGTAAAAATTTAAATTTCCAGATGCTGAAATTGTTTAACCTACGGAGCCTTCGACGAAAATACCTAAAATTTCCTCTCAAGCGACTGAACCAATTTTCGAGAAAACAATCTCGAGAAAGAGCAAAAGTCTAGAATAAAAGCTCAAAGGTATACCCACTTCTGCTTACTTAAAAGAAACACAAACAAAAGTCCTATCCAGAGTCTGAGAGCTACTCAACTACGACTGATCTAGATAAATATTTAGCGTAAATATTTTATTTGATTGCGGATTATTTGACCAGGTTAACCTGGACTTTCGGCCAACCTTTCAACTGGCCGGTCACACACACACAATTTGGCTAAAAGTCGTTTGTTTCCATTAATACCTCCTCTGCTGCTGTCATGGCCATTTGCATACATTAACGTAAGTAGGTTTTTAACCCTAACAGTACTTCATGTCTAATCTACCCTGAGGTAGGAAGTGACTAAGTATAACTGAGAATGTATAAAGATAGCTGGGTCCGCCCGAAAGCCGGTTTTTGAAAAAATCCACGTATGTATATATTGTTGATGCAGCGAATCGACTGTTTCTGATGTTCCGTGTTTCCGACAAGATGGTTCTCTGTAAAGTGTTGTGTGTGCTCGGCTTAATAATGCCTAATGTTTTATTATGTGACAGTCAGTATGTAGAGACAGGATTCGACCGCTACCATGCAGGTAACCTTTTATTACCTTAATAATTATAATTTATTGTTTTATCCGTTTTGTAATAGATACTAGATAAAGAGAGGCCGTGAATAACTATTGTAGATTTGGTCGCATTGTAATAACGATATATTCACCTGATTACAAATTAGAAATTCAATTATCACAGTCATGTTAAAGATAAAATTAATAAAAACTGTTTCTAATAGGGCTCACGCAGTCATATCTGACTTCAAGACTTTTCAATGATCATTTTTATAATTAGCCTACAATTTTATTAAACTTGCTATCATATGAACATGTGGGCTTAATTTTATTTAATTTCCAGCTCTAAAGCAATGTGAAAACAAAACATTATTTTCCTTAACATCCTTAAATATCAAATAAAGTTGAAGCAATAAAGACCTTCGATTTATGAACTGAGATTGCAATATTCGATGTTAGCTGCGTCTTCTCGAAGTTAATAAAACTTACTCAGATAAAATAGATCAAGGAAATGACATTTAATAAACTTGCTTGGAGGGATATCAAAATAACTGTAAGTCATAAATATGATAAAATGAGTTATTGGTTGTTAAGTGTTTCGGCTTTTCTTGTTTTAATAACTTTCAATGTGTGATATAAACATATGAAATACCTATCCGGATTTACATTTAAGACGAGCAAAAGTTTAAGTTAATGTTTTATTTAAATAATTTCAGAACAACACCACAGTAAAATTTTATTATAAGTAAACAAATTAAGTATTTTAACTATAAGAAGCATAAGACACATACTTAGATACATCTTATTTATAAAATACTAATTAATGGTCAAACAGCTATTTGAGTTTAGAATTGATTTTTTTCATTGAAAATTTTAGCAACAAGTAAAAAAAGACAATACACTTCTGTACTAAGCACCCTAAGATATTTTTTTTTATTAAGTGGTTAGTATTCCTATGTTAAATTCCTATTAACTTTTGTTCTAGTTCCTTTTATCAATTCATGAAGCTAAGTACATACATGAACCTACATCATACAAAATAGTGAACTGCAATCTCCGAGACTTGAGATAAAAGGTCATCTTTATCAATGAACTTTGTTGACCTTGTCAATTAATAACTGTTACTAATATTTAAATTTGGTATGTATGTATTTTGATATCATGTAGTTTGTGACTGCTGCTTTATTTACTGTGCTGCGCTACCGAAAACAGTACCGTCTATATTTGACGTGTAAATAGGCTTTAAAAATAATAATAAATATGAATACCTAACAGAAATATTTGTTCATAAATATATTTTTTGTCTCATAACATTGTTTTCTTTATGGTTGAATTAACATTAGGCGTAATGTTAACATATTATTATGTTCGGTGGTATAGGTTTGAAAAACACCAACCACCAATTATATAAATATACAAAAGACTTTAATTTGCAAGCAATACAAAAAATCCATTTTTCAGTCTTTTAAATTGACAGGTCACAGACCTCCTGGAAGGTCAGAAATTCTTGCCACTGAAGTTCGCTTCCCTCTTGCAAACTTACTAGCTAACAATCACTATACAATTATTAAATAACTAGCTAGTCTGCCCGGCTTCGCACGGTCACATATGCACATTATATACATAGCTAAAAACCGTCGTCTCAAAACAGTCAGTTAAAAAAGCACATCCAAACCCGTTGCGTAGTTTTGGAGATAAATAAATAAAATAAATAAATTAATATTTCGGGACATTGCACACAGCGCCATCTAGCCCCACATTAAGCAAACGCTTGTGTCGTGGGTACTAGATAACGGATATAATACTTATATACTTTTCTTTTGTAAATACATACTTATTATACATACAAACAACCAGACTCAACACAAGAAATTATACATTTTTAAAATGCATAAATACTTGTGTTAGGCGGGAATCGAACCCGCAACCCCTAGATTAGAAGGCAGAGCCACTACCAACTAAGCAGAATAGATCTAGATGTAAGCAACCATACATACATAAGCATAACAGACAGAAGTGGAAAGCGATTTTGCTTTATATTGTGTAGTGATAATAATATGTCTTATGCGACTATTTAGGAAGAACATTACAATTTAAAATTGTTTCTGAAAACAATATCTACTGCTTTGGCTTTCTCTATATCTTAAAGTTGTCCCTTTTTCCATGATAAAAGTGTATAAGTTTATCTTTGATACAAAATTATTATGTACTTCAAACGCGAAAATATTTTCGATTGAAGATCAACTAAACCAAACTTTTCTGGCTCAACGTATCAGCATTGCCATCCAGCGTGGTAATGCGGCCAGTATGCTGGGCACGCTGCGCTCTGGTAGTGGGCTGGAGCACTTAGCATTATCTTTAGGCTTTTCTAAAGATTTTCTAAGTGCCCCTTTTTTGTAGTAGTTAGAAGTAGTATGTTTAGTTTTTCTTCCCTTGTTTTTATATTTTATTATTGTAAATAAAAAGTTTACTAAACTAGGGATATAATATATAATATACATAAACATAACTTAACATAAACATAATACGTTTGAACTTTTAATGATTAAAACTTCTGCTTAGCCGATCTTAATTTAGATTGTATAATAATACTCTAGGATTTATAAACTTCCATCAGCCACCTTGAACCTTTATTCAGCGAGTTTAATGATCTTTAATCGACATTATCAATCAGTACGTGATCATTTAACTGTTTTTATGCGTGAATAGGAGGAGACGTCGTAAATATTTATAGCTCAAAATTAATGTCATTCTGGCCGAAATAAATGAGTTCAAATAGTCAGCACGATTTATGAATAAGGTGTCTAGATAATGGACAAACTAATGTCTTTATTTTAAAAGTTGTTTATATAGATATATTGATCTAGTGGCGCGGTATTGTATTTTTATTGATTTTATTTTACACTAGCTGGTGCGCGCGACTTCGTCCGCGTGGAGTAGTTATTAACATAAAAACGGTTCTAGTGAGTTAACCTTAAAAGATAGACATATACTGTTGCAGACATTTTGTTAGATCATTTAAAAGGAATAATTCTTTCATACATATTTTTTTGATATCTTGAACCGTTTTCGCAGCACACGCAACGGAAGCCCTTAAATATGAATAATTTTCCCCGTTTTTTTCACATTTTCCATTGTTTCTTCGCTCCTATTAGTTGCAGCGTGATGTTTTATATATGCCTTCCTCGATAAATGGTCTATTCAACACAAAAATAATTTTTCAATTCGCACCAGTAGTTCTTGAGATTAGCGCGTTCAAACAAACAAACAAACAAACAAACTCTTCAGCTTTATAATATTAGTATAGATTACGTAGATCATTAGTACACATATCGCTGTGTCTGCCCAAGAGAATTTCCAAGTAAATGAAGTCTAAAGGTAATTGTATTTTTAGGAATTTAAAATGCAAAATCCAGCTTTCATAAAATCATAAAGTAGAGAATTATAATCCAAGTATTCCGTTATTCACACGAGCATAGTCGCGGTCAAAAAGGTCTGCTTGTATAATAAAAGAGTTGGTGGCGAGAAAAGTATGCGCATGGAAAAATCTTATATTCCTCGCTCGTTAAAAAGGGTCCACTTCAAATATTCACATTGTTTAGCCAAAGAATAACTCGCAAAAAGGTCTGTGTGAAACTTAATCTTTTGTATGTAAGTTTACCTGGATGGAGAGTGATTTGATTGCCTTCTGTACTGGGCCTATTAATTTAAATTTAACAAACTTTGTATAATTGTCAAGGAAAGTCCCATTCCTTGTAAAAAAAAACAATACTCTCCCTAAAGGTAAATCTGATTTATATTTCTTTGGCTATTTTATACTACTATTTATATGACTAGATGTATTTACAGGCAATATTGAGCTTTTACATAGGTATACCATCTATGTTACACTTGATCAGAAGTGGGAAGAAATTATTATTATGAATGTCCTAAATAATTTGTATGGAAAAAAAGACGTTGCAACTTTCTTTGCAACGCAGTTTTTATCTAACAGAATGAATTCAACTAAAAAAATTAGTTACTATTTTTATGCAAGATGACTTGGAAAAAGCTTACTTAGGCTCTAGGCTCACGCTTGACTACAGAACGCCTGGTGCTTAGCAATGTAGTCTTCAAGGAGTTCCTCTGTTAGAATGTTCACACAATAAGAAGCGTAATGTTAGATATGGGTTTTTGGAACTTCCATGGTGCCTCCTTGTCATTATACACTATCGCAATTTTATACTATCGTATACCTCCACATACTAATACAAAAAATTAACAATTTATACTGCTATCTAACTTTATTTTCTCTCTAAAGTTCCAGTCCAAAAAGCCATCCCGTTCCCAACATGCCGTATGGACGACATAGAGTGCCTTCGCCGAGGCCTACGCACATTCTTCTTCCTGATGGACTCTGGTCACCTGGGCATGAAGCAAGTGGACCCTTTCCTCATCAACAGCATCTCTGTGGCTCTGCCAGAACAACAGACGTCGTTCCTGATGAGGAATATTAATGTGACAGGCGTGAGGTGGACTAAGCTGATTGATAGGAAGTAAGTATTGCTGTTCTTTGGTACAAGTCGTATGAAATCGTTCATCTTGCTGAGATTTACTAACTGACTAAATGAGCTTGAGGACCATGCGTTCACGCTTTTTAATTTGGTATATCTCAGTAAAGTGTACAACCAACATTGTTAAGTACTTAGGGTATGTTTTATTTTTGTAAACCGACAAACTGATCGAGTAGTTTTTTGATGTGTTGTCAATTAAGTCTTAGTTGTTGTGTTTATTGTTTGTTAGCCGTGGGTGCAGTGTTGTTCAGAGTTCATTAAATTTTGATCGTATGAAAATAGCACCAGCTAAGATGTGCAAAAAAGCGTGTAGCGAGGCCTTTGTAAAATAGGACGTAAGAACTTTACTAAAAAAGTCCAGCTACTGTCCAGCTACATCTGTTTAACATATAAAAATAAAACACTTTCTGCGCACATTGGACCAGCCTCAGGCAGTATTCTGCGACACAGGTCATCGACCGCTGGCTGTATAAAAATACTGTATGACTTTAACATATTTAATTAAAAAAAACGGCACTGAATTCATTACATATTTTAGAACATTTGCAATAGCAACTGATTAGTTTATTAGCTCTTTTATGAAACAAACTATATTCAAAGTATCAAAGCTACTAACATATACTTATTTAAATTGTTCGTACAAACATTGAGCATTAGATTCGCGACATTCACCACCAGGGGGTGTAACTCAGTGGTAGAGTGTCTGCTTCGCATGCTGAAAGTCCTGGGTTCAAATCCCAGCACCTCCACTTGTACATTTTTTTTATTGGCATGATTAAGTCATTAGTCTGTTTAAATGCTAATAAGCGATAAATTAGACTGTTTTGTTAGACGATATCAGTACCTTAGCTTTTATTACAAGAATTGGTTTTGGTTAAAATAACAAGCTTTTGTGGTTCAAATAGAAATACCAAGAGAAACCCATTGAGCTTAGAGAAACCTCTCAATATGAAGGAGCAAACAGCCAAAACAGCGTCCGCAAAACAAATTGCAAAGGAAACACAAGGGCGGGAAACGTGCACTTGAAAATAAGATCCCTTACTTTTTCCACTGCGACCCCGTTTATACCAACGCGTGGGCAAATAAATGGAAACTCTACATGTCCTTCAGGGTTACATGGAATGAGTGCTTAATATGGTTTTGACCCGGCTTAAAATATAACTTTGTAATAATGACTTGCAGTTGAAACATCGCTACTTAAGACATTGAGGTGCCAAATCTAAGTGTTATTCAGAAACGCAATATTGATTTTATACAGATCTTTTTGAGAGTTAGAGACCTACAACGTTAAATTCAAAAGTAATTGAAATGGTACAAAAATTACAATAATTTAAAAAAGTAATAAGTTACAGATTTTCTTTTTCGCTTGCTAGCGAAAAAACGACAAAATTAAAATGTAATTACTTGATTGCAAAATCCCAGACTTCTTATAAAATAACTAGCGGGTGTAAGCAAAAAAAAACAGTCTATCCTCAGTTCAAAGTTGAAATAATATCTTACAAGCACACACACACACACACACACACACACACAATCTTTTTCCTCTATAATATTATTCGTATGAAGAATAAGCGTAAGTTCCAATTGGGCCTGTAAACGCGCGAACGGAAAACACGCCTTTGTTTTCTAAGAAGTTCTGTCGAGTAGAGATAAAGGTACCTTCGTCATCCGAGCTCATACGTAGGTCTTTGTGCTATTTTCATTGCGAACAAGACACCCGTCTATCTCGCAAATATGTTTGTGATGGGTACGTGGCATTGGGATGACTTAGTCAAGTATTGAAGGGCAAATTATTACCTAGTGGTTAATAGGCTATACGAGCGGAAAGTACCTAGTGCTTAAAGTAAAAAACATATTATAACATTGGGTTAAACCAGCTTAGAAATATTTAGTGAAATTGTAAACGTTACAACATAACATATGTACCTAATAAATGTTTCAGTCGATACATTATTATGTTGTAACATTGTAACTGTTTAAAATTTAAACTATAAAGTTCAGTGTGATTTTTTGACAAAATAATGTAGGTAATTCAATAAATATGTAAAACATAAATATGTAAAAACTAGTGGATGCTCGCGGCTTCGCTCGCATTAAGAAGTAAAACTTGCATCCCCTATTTCACCCCTTTAAAAGCGGCTTTTCCAAAAATCCTTTCTTAGCGGATGCCCACGTCATAACCATCTACCTGCATGCCAAATTTCAGCCCGATCCGTCCAATGTTTTGGGCTGTGCGTTGATAGATCACTATATCAGTCAGTCAGTCAATCAGTCAGTCAGTCACCTTTGAGTTTTATATATTTAGATAAATAATGTAAACAAACACTTAAATATGCTTCACAACTTTCAATAGTTAATACTAATTGCTGAGAATAAAGACTAAAAAAAAACTAAGAGATAAAAACTAAAATAAGTCATTATTTGTGTGAGAACAGACATAAATTTAGATTCTCAGTATAGATTAAATGGTTCTTTTATAATATTACCTTTTATAAATTTTATTATTTAAGCTAGAAACAAATCAAACTAGAAACAATATGTTTGTCTTTTTTTTCAATGTGTGTTACAATAAAGAGTTTTATCTATCTATCTATCTATCAAATCCTCTTAGCAGAATCCTTTTAATAATAAAGGTTACGGCTTATTATTTAATAATAAGTAGCTAGGTATATAATTAGGTAAGCTAGATAAGTCTCAGCTAGACAAAATAATTTAAGATGTCAAAGAAGGTCAAATGTAGAAGTAAATTTTAAAGAGTCTGTTTTTATTAATCCCCGCAGTGCTCCAATGAAATGTTTTTTGGTCGATGAGAAGAAATTTGTAAAACCTTCGACTACAGCCTGCCTAATATAACCTAAGCATTTCTGCAGACTAGGGTGTGACATGCGTCTTAAGAAAGGACATAATATTTCGATCTAAAACTATATAGCCTATAGCTTCTCTTGCCCAAATCAAATTCTGCAATGAGTTTCTCTGAGGCCAACTTCATACTGTGTCAAATGTCCAAAAAACTGCACACTCATTTATTTCTTCGCTCCATTAATTTCCAGGTTCAATCTAGAAGGATCTAGGAACACAGCATTATTCAGCAGTGACCTCCACGCGACCGGGGAGATTATAATATCGTCGGCCGAACGTCTGGATCCCCTTGTCGCATACCTAACTATGGATATACGTGAGTCAATACCAATATTTGCAATATTTTTTATTTAATTATATAAAACTCAGAGGTGACTGACTGACTGATTGACTGACTGACTAATATAGTGATCTATCTAACCTAAACCTACCTAAAGTGTAGGTATGTAGTATAATATAATTAGTATTAATGTGTGATATGCCCTGAAATATTTATTTATTTATTAGTAATTACAAGAGCAAAGCTATCAATGCACAAAACATATAAGTTAAAACATAATATATTAGTGAATACTGAATGTAACAGCTCTCAAGAATTCAGCTAGTTTTTCTTTCTTACTCTGAGTTATGTTTTGATATTAGTGTATGCCTGTGGTATTTATTATTTATCTGAAGCAATTGGTGATAAAAAGTAGCAATACATCAGAAATGATGATGTTTCATAACATATGCAATAGTACAACAAACTATCAAAATACCATTAATTTTTTGTAAGTTTCATGCGATATAATATGGTGTACGAAATCATTGAGTTTAATGTACTACTAAGCTCAATGTACGAAATAAGTAATCTATGGCATGTAGGTAAACAGTCGTAGTTGAATAAACTCTGGGAATTTTTCGGTAAATAATAATAATAATAATCCAGGGTTTTTCAAATCTAGAGTTAATAGGTATCTTCTAGGTAAACGTGTTACAGGGCTAGGCCCTAGGCTGCAGCAATGCTTAACATCAGGCAGGCTGTAGTCAAACGTAAACCTATCCCTCGTAAAAAAAAAAAACCGATAGCTTCAAAGCAAGCTGGATGCAATTCATGAAGCCTCAAGTTACACCGACGAATCCGGTTACACTTCAATTAGAACCTAGATATTAGTGGTACAAGGTAACTCTCATTAGATATCTTTAATGATCTAGATTTCTACTTCACACTGCAATATCTCAATTCCTAATACCTATATAGCAACGAATCGAAAGCTTTAGCTTTTTTGTGATTATGTTCGTTTATTATTATCATCATCATCCACAGCCCTTGGGATCCCACTGCTGGGTATAGGCCTCCCTTTGCATGTGCCATCTGCGTCGATCCTGAGGACCTCATCCAGGTTGGACCCTCGACTTTGACGATGTCGTAGACCCACAACACATATATATTATTATAATATACTACTACTATACATATCTTCTGCCTGCTAGTCAACCGTCTGGGGCATGTCAATCGCAAATAGTTCAAAGTTCTGTCGTCAGAATAGTAACTAGGCTATTTCTAGTCAATATTCCTCCTACACAAACAGGGAGAGCTATATTTTGTAAGCTGGAGGGTGTCTGAATTCTTTGTGAGTAGGCATCTAGGATAAACGAATTGGAATTTCTGTAATGGAGTATGTAATATCTTTATGGTATGGAAACTAAATATTATCTTCTTGTAATCTATTTACCTACCTAATTGCGTTTCTGTATATTGTAAGGTTTTTAACGGAATGAAATGGTGATTAATAACATGTGGGTGTAATTTAGTTTCAAAATCAGAAGGCCCTTATGGCGGCTTGATGAACTCTCGACACCAGAGTTGGCCACTCTTATTCGATAAGAAGAAGAAGTTTTAAAATAATAACAACCATCGCTATAGGACTAAATATCGTTCTTTGTTCTATATAATAGATACCATATGCCCCTCATTTATAAAGATCAACAAACATCGCTTTGGAGCATCGGATTAGCATGGTTTTAGCATTGAGAAGTAAAGAGTCCTTACAGTGGCATCATTATCTGATTTTTATTGTCAAACTACACGGTTAGATCATAATCCATACGTTGTGTATGTATGCTACAAATGTATATCAGACAGTGTTCAAAAGTTTACCATTGTTACATTAACAGGTTTTAAGTATGCTTTTAAATATTTCTATTATTTTATTTCAGATGGTGCCCAGAGCAATATAACATACGCGTGGAGAGGAGAACGAGGTATAGATAATTACGACTATGTCATCCTCGGTAATGAAAGAATTACTGTGAGGAACAGTCGCACACCAACCTTCTTTTTACAACCTGGTACGTAACATACCTATTACCTATCATCATCATCAGCCAATATTGACTCTCGCTCGAGATACATATATGTAAAGAGCAGGCACAGAGCAGGTAAAAATCGGCCATAAGAAACAGCAACATCTAAAAAAGAGAGAAAGTAAAAGAAATATTAGGCTTAAAAAACGAGAAAAATCTTCGTATTCCTCGTCCCGACTTTTTTTATTGTTTGTTTATACATACTTAAATATGTGCCTACTATTTTTATATTTTAAAAAACATGTGACTTCGAGCTGTTGATAAGAATTGGTCAAAACCGACGAGACCGTATAGCAATTAAGAAAAGTAATTAAAGAAGGTCAGTAGGCAGATATGCAGAGTGGTTCAATTCAGTGGTTGTACAATTATTATAAGACTGGTTCACACTGGCAGATTCATCTCCAAGGTTTAAATCATATTTGGTACCTACATATCAACGACAAGGTGTGTCGCAAATGTGTAACGTTTTCAATCGAAATCGACACGCCAATTGTAGATCCCCTTGGAACTTTTATGACTGGTGGATGACTGTCCTTGATAAATAAAGTTTCTTTATGTACATGTCTTTGATTGGCATTTGGTTTCCGTGCAAAAACTTACCCAATTTGTATCTCAACAGGCTAAAAATGCATTTCGTATGCATTTTTTCGTGCTCAACTATGGTGTCTGCTTAAATCCACCCTAAAAGTTCTGGCGTGGTTTAAACGCCGTACTATGACGTACACCATGCTGAGTATAATTAACTCAGCACAAGACCTGCTTAGCTCTGCCCGTATAAGATGAGGCTGTCAGAAACTTGCAAAACTTTATCATTTAATTACTCCTGGGAGAATAAACTGCAGTTGCAG
Organism: Macaria liturata; assembly: GCA_964023185.1. Taxonomy (NCBI): domain Eukaryota; kingdom Metazoa; phylum Arthropoda; class Insecta; order Lepidoptera; family Geometridae; genus Macaria; species Macaria liturata. The sequence goes on along the minus strand of OZ026815.1, from coordinate 8,079,107 downwards.
CAAGACAAGACCCTCATACTAAAAGTTTGTGGAAGCACTCTGTGTCAGAGGATTTGAATTTGCAATTCCTTAAGTGTACTTAGTTGAAAATTACGACGCGAATTAGAAAAAAAATACTATTTTCACTCCTTGATATAAATTATCTAGTTAACGCCGCCGTCATCTGTCAATTGTTTGCTCTGAAAGAATATTGATGTGAAATGTTCCTAGCGTAGGTAATCATGTACAAGCTGTTGTACAACACAGTAATTACACAGTATAAGTATACCTACCTACCTATATGATATGAATAACTAACACCTAGGTACCTTGAATGATGGGCATTTGGTATCCAAACCAAGAGATCTTCTAACAACTAACCACAAATAAAATATTAAAAATAATATGTAGGTAACCTACAGATAAGAGACAAAACTATCTTAATTTAGGCTCAAAAACTAAAGATTGATGATGATAGATCAAATCTGTATTGTATTTCCACTGACTTAGGTACCTACTTATCCATCCACGTTTATTGTTCTGCGAATCTCGTTAGCAAACAAGAAAATTCGGTTACTAAATAAACTAGTAGGTAATTCTAAGGAAAATTAGTTGTCTAGTAAAGAACCTGTAGTAGGTAATTAAAAAGAACATCGCGAAATACAATTTTAAGTAGATACATACCTTAACAACTATAAAGTTTGATAATAATAATGACTTGCTCTATAAAGTATCCCACCGCACTACCACACTCGTGAAATAAATAAAAATATAATACCGCCCTATTGTCCTTTGTTATGGCTTAACGACTGCTGTTTTATGATATACAACAGCCTAGAATTAAAGGTGTTTTTACCCAAGAGAATCCCTATAGATACAAATTATTTTTGGTCATCCATCCAGATATTTATCACAAAGCACATCATACATCGTTGAATAAATATCTAGGAAAATATCAAAATACTATTTCCACTTTGTATCACCAACCAAACAAACTCTAGATGTAGGTAATGGAACCCTAAGTAGTTTTCTCGTAACATTTGGATGTTTGATGACAGAAAATATTAAGTGCTCTGGGAAATATAGTGTAACTCCAAATAACAATATATCCAAAGAGAGATGTCATGTTGAAAGTACTCAGACTAATGGCTGAACAAACCACTAAAAAAAATTCCATTTCTCCAAGATTTTCCTCCAAAAGCCCGTCGGTTTCAGACCGAAGTCAACATTTATCATTTTACTGTCACTGCGTAACAAACGACTTGAGTCTTCATTCACTTTCTTCGTAATTACCTATCTGAAAGCATTTCATCATTTTGTACAAGTTTTGCTAAAATTAGGTGACGAGCAAATTAAATTGCTAAGAATTTTACGTCAGGCGTTAACGTACTAAGTTTTAAGTAACTGTTCTGTTGCTAGTCGTATTAATGCCCAACACTCAATGATAATATCTAACATTTACATTAATTATAATATTAGTGACTACCCGCTTCCCAAGCCGCATTACATTCAGATAAAATGTAGCCTTTGTCAATTGCGAGATCCTTTGCCATCTGTCATCTTATCAAAGATCACTAAGTACAATCTATTTTTCAAATTATGAAGGAACAAGAATTTGTTTCCTGTTACAATCAATGTATATCTATCGCTTTTTATTATATACTTGTGTGATCAATCAAAGTCTACCTCTTACTATAGGGCCAATAATGGAAAAATATTATTATACCACATACTTACCTACACTTGATTTATGTTACAGATACAGAAGAAGCTAAGATCATCGAACAGGCGTTCCTGGAGCAACCAGCTGTCCTGGAACACATGTCCAATGAGATCACAGTCTCCATCATGCACAATGTCTTCGATAACTTCAAATTATTCTCACGGACTGTGCCCATACATCAGTATTACAAACTGTACAAAAAGTAAATAAATGTCTGAAAAATGCTAGTATTTATTTCTATTAGGCCAAAAATAAATCAGTTAAGTAATATTTATGATAAGTAGTATTTGTATAACATCAAGATAATGAGCTAACCAACGCTAAATTTAAAAGATACCGAGGTACTTACCTGTATGTGTTACTGAGTTAAATTTAAAAAAAAAACCTAAATCTTATGGTAGATTTCAAATTAGGTAATATAAAACTCTCAACATCTCAGATTCAATACATAAATTAAGATAATAGATTAAATTATATATAACATTATTATTATTTATTCTTGATAATCTCTCGACACCAGAGTAGGCTACTCTAATTCGGTAAGAAGATCACAGCTAATATTTATAACAGGTAACTTATTCTTAGATTAATGGTTGACTCAAATTAAATAAAATTTGTTAAGTATATAATGTGTGCCTTGGGAGAGGCCTATGTGCAGAAGAGGACGGCTGTGGGCTGATGATGATGATGAAGTATATAATATTATGAAAGTACTTAAATAAATCAATAGATTATTTATTTATTTATAGCAATAGATAGAAAATGCAAACACTAATACATATTTAAAATATGACATGAAACTATCTAGTCATAAGCTGGCATATAGTAATTCATTGTTTGTGGACTCCAAGCCATCAGTGCGGATTTTCTTACAAACCAATATGTATTATAGATTCATTGTTAACACAAAAACACATACAATACTTTTGATGAGGTTTAGGTAGTACAAGATAAAAACCTCTTTTTTAAGTTGGTTAGAATGTAATAAACCTACTTATGTGATAATAATAAAATAAAAAGAAAATTAAGTTATAAATCAACAGGCTTTATCGACCACAATTATAGAAAAACTTACTCTAACAGGCTGACACATTCAAATATGTACATGCAAGAATTTAATTACTAAGGCTGTTGAATTAAGAAGTAACACATATAGGCAAATAAATACTAGAAGGCATCTCCCATAGATTCTTCCATGAATTTTTTATAAATTGACATGAATTTTGCAACAAATGCTTCTAAATGGAAAATAGTTTTGTTGCCCTGCCTCATCCTATGTTCATATTTAGCTGCATAGCTTGCCACCTGACATTTCATAGCCATATCACAATTGCGGACTAATTCTTTCAATAGGCCAGCAAAAATCATGTCGGGAGGGACACCATGAATAATTAACTCATACAGCTTCTGTCTTACTTCACCAAGCTTCTTTGGAGACTGTTCAGAGAGTATCATTGCTGCTGTTTCTCTTATCACCACTTGCCAGTCTGGTTCGGATACTTTTTGGTCATTTGTGAATGGATACTGTTGAACTTTGCATGCTTCACACATCAGTAGTGCTCTCCGGAGATTTCTATCTGCACACTTTGCAATCCGCATAGCCAGCTCAGAGGGCAGATTCAAACATTCTTTCTTACAAACTAACTGAAGCACTGATGCAATTTCACTCTCTTCTGGGGCTGGTACTCTTATGGTCAAGCAACGAGATCGTATGGCGGGTATTACACGGGAAATAGAATTGGCAATAAGTATTAGGCGACATGTTGCCACATACTTCTCCATAGTGCGACGCAGGGCATGCTGAGCATCTTTAGTGAGATCGTCGACCTCATTCAATATTACAACCTTGAACTCGCGCTGGCCTGAAGAGTCGATCTGATGAGTCTGTGCCACATTCTTCACTAAATCCATAATCACTACGCGGTCATGTATCCCAACATCAGTCGGGTTAACCTCAATGTGATAGTTACTGCTAATTGTCATGATTTCAATTTTCTTATTTGAAGGGGTAGTAAAGTTCATAGTTTCTTGCCTTAGTCGCTCTACTCCTGATCCGTATAGCTCTCGCAGAAGGCACATGATGCGAGTTTTCTTTCCGGCTCCCGAAGGTCCATATACGAGAAGATGAGGAAAGTCACTTTGTTGAACGAGACTTTTTAGCTGCAACGCCTGGTCTTTATGAAAATCTAACTTGCTTAAATCTCTTGGTCGGTGTTTATCTACCCAAAGACTCATTTTTGTAACTGATAGAAGTGAATATAAATTTATAACACTAAAAGCAAAGCAATGAAAACAAACAACAACAATGAATTTACGCGCGCTTGCAATTAAACTGTCATTAGTGTCATTACTGTCAATGTCGAATTTACATGTTAATTTTTTTTCTTTGGCCATAACTTTAAACACTATTGTGCCAGTTCTCAAGTAGAATTATTACATGACATAATGTGTATAAGTGTCGTCAATGATGTTACTTATTGGCTTAGCGAATTTTGGATATTTCTACTCCTGATTTTCTCTTGTTTTCTGTATTAATATTGTAAATTTTAAAAGTGCGAAACTATATTTTATTTTAAAACACAATTAAAAAAATCAGCACTACCTACTACTTTTACGTGCTTTTACTACTTTAATAAAAGAATCAAATCACAGGTGGATGTTACAAAGTTAGTACAATGAAATCAAAAAATGTATTGTAGAAATGGTCCATTGAGATATTACTACTACGTATAGTAGAGAAGTCAACGCGTTGCATGATTTTGCGCCACGCTTTGTGGTACGCTGTACCGCAACTATCCAGTGAGTATCCAACGCCCGTGGAGAATAGTTGTGTTTGGCTCGCATAAATAACAACATCAAAATGCCTGGTTGTGTTCTTAAAGACTGCCGGAAACACTCCAGGACATAAAAAAAAATAGGTAGATAGTTTAACATTTCATCGGTAAGTAGACATATAAACGTTGAAAGCTCACGAGAATCGGGCTGCCGGGCGCCGCCATTTTGCAATACTAATCATAGAGTAATTAAAAAAAGACGCAGATACCCAACATACATTTGTACCTATTTTGTGGTTCAGTGTGACAATAATATAAGTGCTATTATTATTGTGTAGAATAGATATAAAATAAGTAAATTGTGACTTTTACCTAAATAACCCAAATAATTTTCAAACGCCAAAAACTCGCTAAACTTATATTGTTTAAAGGCAATTAAATAATAATTTGTGTTGATTTATTTTGAAATTGTATAGGTAATAAATAAAGCATTTATTAAATTGCAACGATATACATATTTTTATTTCACTTCGTTTATTTATTTAACGATTAGGCAGACTAGTATTAGAAAGTAGTACTTACCACAGTCTAAAGAACCATACAGTCGTCCGACAAAGACAGGGCAACCGTGCGGGTTTGAGGGGCGAGAGGCGGGAATGCCGAGCCGAGTCCGAACCGCTAACTATAACAAAACATTGTTAGTGTTAGTAGTTCGGGACGCATCATTCAGGGCTAACGCGTGTCTGTTTTTATGTTTCATTTAAAAATGGTGCATACGACGCTGACGTGTGCTGTGAAAGATTGCAGTCTCTATCTCGTATAAATAAAGATACTTAATGATTTTGTGGATTACATCCGTAGGTTAGAAAAAGAATTGATGTCGATCTTTTATTTTGCTGAAAATAATATTGGGCTCAAATTATTTAACTATTATGAGTTTAGTAGAATATAATACAAAACCATGTAAATGCTTCCCAGTAAATTTTTTGTTGAAATTATTTACCTATTAGGATGAGAATTTTTTATATAATTAAGTTCAACAACAGAAATTTCAAATCTAATGAATCCAGAAACCGATAATATTAATTTGTCAGTGGCCCATTTATATTTTTTTATTTTGTCATTGTTGTTTTTTATTTTTGTTTTTATGACATTACCACTGACAGTATACTGATGTAACAACGGAATTTGACATTGTTATATTGTTGAATTAAGTTATAATATTGTTTTAATTATAATTTTGCTGACGATGTTGATTTGCGATAAAAATAAATATAAGAATATTGTTTACTTGTGACAACCCTTGGCATCCTAACGCAGTTTTTAGACGTTGTCGGCATTTTGCACGAGATCAAAGGCGTCGTCCTACTGTATTAATTTTTATATTGTGGTAGTACCTAGGTAGGTACAAAAGTTGTGTCAGGTTGTGTCACTTCTGCTGTATAAAATCTTTGGAAGGGACTTTTTGTTGCACTACGTTGAACGCTTCGAGCATCAATCAGATCGTCAAAGGTTGAACGAAACGCGGAAGCGCCATGAAATACACGGCGCTTCCTACCTTCCCGCTGTTTCCTACCTTCAACGTATGTCAATGTCATTCTAATGTCAAAACTACGAGCCGTCATTTTCATTTTATTTCAAATTTTTCCTTTTGTTTGTCGAAGTTGTAAATCAAACATGAATTAAAATTACCTGTGTTTATATTAAGCTTCTGGTTAATTGTGTACCAGTTGTAATTGAATTACCCTCGGCCTAGATAGTGGCTCAGTGTTTATTCACGTCTCGCTACGTGAAGTGATAACAGCCGGCTGTTTTGCAACAGTCCTCCTATTTGATTTACCGCCTGGCCGTGGTAAGGTGAAGGTGAAAGTATATTTTTGATTAAAATTATATCACGAAGATGTCTGATAGTGGAGAGAGCGATATTAGCTGGACTTTCTACAAGGACAGGCCGGAATGGAGCGACGTGACGCCAGTGAAGGAAGATGACGGCCCCAACCCTGTTGTGGTGATCGTGCATTCTGAGAAATGTGAGTATATCTCATGACTAAGTAGGTAATTAACTATGTATGTATTGTATAATTGGCTAATAGGTTTAAGAAGACTAGGTTATATTGCATTTAGCCAAATCTGTTCTTGTATGAAATTAGTGATCTAAATCTCAATCAATCTACCTAAATGCCTCCAACTACTAGGTACATGAAGGGATTCCAACATTCTGCCATGTAACAAATAAATTTAATAGTATATGTTAAAGAACTTACCTATGTTTATTGTATGTTAAGATTTATGATAAAAGTTTTGTTGAAAAAACAATTTATATTTGGTTGTAACTGTTAGGTTATATGTACACTATGTAAGTTCAGTCTTATGATAATAAAGAAATTTGTAATTGAATATTCTATCACATTCTGGTTTGATCCTGGTACTATAGTTCCGGAAACTACATAAATAGTATGGTGGTATAGATAAGTATGGATTTGCACTCATTTAATGGTAATAGGATACATAGTTATCTTCTTTGGAAGGGGTGTCCATAATGCTTTAGCCCAAATATACTAAGTTACTAATAAATGAATTTTATGGGAAAGACACAACCCTCAGTAAGGAAGACATATGACTCAAGGAAAAAGCCCATATCTTTAGACAATAATATGATTAAAAAACAATCTTATTGTCAAATATATACTAACTCTTAACTTAGACTAGATCTAAAATGAGTAATGACTAATAATATTTACCTATCTTATTAAATGTATTAAGTAGGTAAGTGTTAAATTCATAGTCATGTTCACTAAAATTCTCTATCGCTAATCTATATTTCTGTTATAATAATAGGACATAACTATTATTATTTATCACCTTTTGTAAACAGTTGTTCCAAATATGTGTGATAAAAAACGAAATTAATCATATTTCAAATACTATTTTCAGTTGAAGATGTCTATGACTACTTCAGAGGAGTTCTACAAAGCAATGAAAAGTCTGAAAGGGTTCTGGGATTGACAAAAGATGCCGTGGAACTGAATGCTGCTAACTACACTGTTTGGCAATACAGGTACCTATGTGTACACACAGTTGTGTTTAGCACTCAATTACTAGGCTTTTCTTGTAATACATGTTTTAAAGTCTAATTTAAGCCCACCTGCCCCCGCCTCTTGTCTAAACAAGAGGCATAGAGTTTATGATCTTATCAATCTCGTGTACATACTTAAAGCAAGTTATCTATCTTAAAATCGTGGCTGTTATAATTTCACTTATGTAGTTATATACAATGAAACAACTTAATAGCTTATTTACCACAAAGATAACACATTAAACAATGTGTTTTCAGTTTAATTTCCTTTGTGGTTGTTGTTATCAAGTTGCAGTCTAACCACAATATAGGTATTTTTTTTACGTGGGATACATTTGCTTTTGAATAAAGGCTGCCTGATGTTAACCATTGCTGCAGCCTAGGGTGTAATACACTTACCTAGAATGTACCTATTAACTCTAGATTTGAAGATTGGATTGTAGTTCGCAGGAAACACAGTTATAGCATAATCATAATGCATAATATAAGACGCAATAATCAGCTCCACCCATTCACTGTATCAGATCCTAAAACCCAAACAAGGTGTTGTGACAAAGCTCTGTGGAACTCACTCCCGGAGTCTGTATTTCCCCAGTCTTACAATCTGAATGCCTGCAAAGCACGAGTGAATAGGTTTCTTCTGGGCAAGCGTGCTTCATCTTCAACTTCACCGTCGCTTCCCATCAGGCGAGGTACAGACAAATGCTAGCCCATATAATGTAAAAAAAGTACTTAAATTTAGGCTTTGAAATAAGAATTTGTGTGAGCTTGTAGGGCTGCCTGATTCATGTCTCATCAATGACTACAGGGTAGATGATGGTTTGACTTGCTTTGCATTGGGACAAAAAGTTTGCATCACTCAGGACCCCAATATATGTAAACAGTAAAATATTATACTACCAAATAAAAATCATCCATCATTTCTTTTAGTTTCATAATAAATTAAATTAATTTGTTTTAATTTCATATTAAATTAAAACAAACAAACACACTTTGGCTTATGTATATGATGATAGCCATACCTATACTTAATGTCAACCAAAACCAGAACTCTTTTTCTACTGAGATATTTTGCTTTGAATCTGAATCTAATTGTCTGAAAATTGTATGGTGCCTCTGTACATCAATACTAAGTATGTATATAATTAATGAAAGAATTACAATTAACTGGGTTTACAAATCAACAAAGATAAACTCGTTTGTGCAACACAGAGTTAAAAAGACAGAATGAGGAACTAACTTGTTAACAAATAGGTGAATAGAAGTGATTGATTGATTGATTGATAAATTCTTTATTAAAACACCACATACATAAAAAAACAATACAAAAAACATAGAAAATAAAATTTGCGTTTTGGTTCTTGGAAAAGGCCTCATTTTGCAATTAATTGTATGATTATGATTTAAAATGTGTGACATGTGCAATTTCAGACATGTGCAATGTGACGTTTCTAAGAGCATGTAATTGCCTACAGAAATAAAACTTTTAACTTTTTTCAGGAGAGAGGTGCTCAAGACGCTGAATTTGGATTTGAAACCCGAGCTGGATTATGTAGAATCTGTCATCAAGCAATCTCCTAAAAACTACCAGGTAGGTACCAGCTTCATAATTTTGAAAAACTTGTATTATCCTTGCCTTAAAAGATCTGTTAGCAAATGCTTAACAGTATGGGTTCACTAGAACAGGTATCGCTTCAGCAGACCCAAAGAGTGGTCAAATGCATGACTGTAGAGTGCACAAAAACCACTAGAACTTTAAACTAGAGAAAATGCTATTAACTTCGTCTCAATGTAATGAAAATTTAATTTAATAGTAAAGTACCTAACAATAATTAAACTTTGCCTTCAGCTAGTTTTATTAACTGACAAATAGAAGTGAGCAGTGATGTGAGTGCTATTATTAATGCTATTCAATGCAGTGATTATCCATATTTAGCTTGCTTCTGGTAAAACTTATTTCTATTTTTGATATTCATAAGTAAATTAAAACAAGACAACATTGGAAAGGGACTAGAGCAATATCAGGTACATATTGTTCTTAATAATCTACTATATAAAAATAAGTCGGGGTTTCCTTCCTGACGCTGTAACTCCAGAACGCACAAACCGATTTCCACGGTTTTGCATTTGTTGGAAAGGTCTTGGGCTCCGTGAGGTTTATAAAAAAAAAATCAAAGCCATCTGGTGGCGAAACGGAGTTCGCCGGATTTGCTAGTAAGCTTATAAAAACTGCAAACACAAGGAGTATAGTATATGCATAGATTTAGTGTAAAGCAAATAATGATACTTATTATCTTAATACATCTTTCTACAATTTTATATCAACAATAATGATATGTATGCTTCCTTATTATACTCTGTAACAACTATAAAATAGAAATGAGCGAAAATAATCACGACGGGCAGGATTCTGTAGGATATTTTTACTCATATCCAATCTATCTATATTTATAATAAAGCTGAAGAGGGTCAAAAGTATGAAAAGATATTAGAACGAAAATGGACTGGGTATACTTTAAATCCATGAAAGAACACGATTCACTAGATTTTAGATTTTTTGTCTGTTTATCTGTTTGTTTATTTAAACGCTCATAACTCACAAACGGCTGAACGGATCATCATGATTTTTGGTTTGTAGGTAGTATGAGGTCTAAGAAGTGTCAAAGACTACCTACTTATTATCTCAAAATAATGCGACCGAAGCGGTAGTGGTGCACGAGTATAGAAATAAAATAATTATGTTTTGTATACAAAGTTAGTGGGGTAAGCACTTTGACAGATAACACTTCTCACTTCTCTGTTCAATGCAAATAACTCAACATCAGAAATATTAATGTAGACCTCACAAATTTCAGGTGTGGCACCACCGGCGGGTGCTGGTGGAGTGGCTGCAGGACCCCTCCACGGAGCTGGACATCACCGGGGACGCTCTCATGCAGGACCCCAAGAACTATCACGCGTGGCAACACAGGCAATGGGCTATCAAGACTTTTGGGTATGTTCACAGTTTTATTGTTTATTTTGGTATTTGGTTGTGCTTGTGTTTGGTTTTTTTTTATTTCTTGTGTGCTTTTATGTTTTTGTTCGTCGGCAAAAAGTAAGTAGTTGGATATTATGTATGTTACATTATTGGTTTTATCTGTTTTAGCGGTTATCATTGTTATTTCATCAGTTTATCGTTCTGAATCCGTAATTTTTAAGTTTTGGTGGTCCACTTTTATTTTTAATTTATGTTACCTCGTTAGTTCTTCTTACTTAGCTGAATTTATGTTGTGTAATGTTGTTTTCTTTCCATGAGTTTAATTTGTTCTATTGTTCTAATACCATGTAGGTACTGTAACTGGCATGTATTTGTTATGTTATTAAATTGTTTTTCTGGAGGATACACAAAATGCATTATTGTTGATAACCAACTAACCATATTATAAGGGCACTTTTACCACCTCACACAACAATGCACAAATCTTCCTATTTTCTTTTAAAACACACATTTGCCTGGTTAACGACTGCAGAAAGCAATGAAAACGCTTTAGCTTGGTTCTAAAAAGATAATTTTGCCATAGCATATGTACAAGCTAAGCTATACCTACAAGAAGGTAAGCTATACTAATTCCCATTTTCGCATTATATCCTATATCTGTCCTGTCTGTTAATTATTACTGCATGCATTCGCATTTAAATATACATATTTACTAACTATGGAAATTAAAAACCTACTAATAATCATTAAACAATGAAAATAAACTATAAAATAAGCATAACAATATTGCCTTTACAAGATGGCTACATAAATACCAGTCCAAAAACTGCACGAACAACACTAATATAATTTCCTCTACATTTTCCAGATTGTACGACAGAGAAATGGATTTCGTGGACCGCCTACTGACTGACGACGTCCGCAACAACTCTGCTTGGAACCAGAGGTACTTCATACTGAACACCCACCTCGGGTGGTCAGATCTCAACGTGCAGAAGGAAATACACTATGCACTAGAAAAAATCAAATTCGTCAAAAACAACGAAAGCGCATGGAATTACCTGAGAGGAGTAATGTTACACGATAAGCGAGGACTGAGCGGCAACGCTGTCGTGACGTCATTCTGCGAAGATCTATACAAAAATAAATGCAGGTCTCCATTTCTGCTAGCTCTCATATTAGATATCTGCGAAGAAGCGATCAAGAAAGGAGAGATTAATTGCCTACATAATCCCACGAGAGCCGTAGAACTCTGCCAAGCTCTGGCCACCAAGTATGATAAAATAAGATGCAAGTATTGGAACTATCTCTGCGATAAATTCAAGAAATATCAGGAGTTGGAGCAAAGCAAGGAACAAGAGAATGGTGATCAAGAATCTTAAACTGAAACTTTGAATTTAATGAACTATAGTTAAGGAAGGAATGTTACCTACTTCACCTTTTGTAAATTGCAATACAGACAGCAACGCAAAATTATGTGATGTAGATTCTATTTTCTGCTTTATTTTACGTATGTCACAAACCATGCAGTAATAAATAACCTTATTCCGTATTCATATAAATATTCTATTTATTTCCGCTTTTTTGGTTAAATTGACTCAAAACACTATCAATCAATATTTTCTCAGTATTGTTATGTTAAATGTTTTTGTAAATAAAACACTCAAATTGAACTTTCGTATTTGATTTCTATATTGTCAACTTAAACATTGGTATTTTTATGTTAGCTCATACATATTATGATATTTGTTTAAGTTTGTTTAATTTTTGTAGGATTTCTTTGTGGCTGTCTCATGTATGTCAACTTATAGTTACATTTACATACATTACTTATATGTATATTTATGTTGTTTTCATTTTCAAGTATATTTAATTAAGGACGTGGCTCTCGCTTCTCGTGTAAAGTGTTATAGATTTCAAATATTTCTGTACCCGTATGTATAGTATAATACATACATGGTATACTAAAATTAATAGCTATAATTTAAGGCTGTGTAGTTTTTGATGATTCTCGTTGTGGCGGCTCCGGTTCCCTCGGTTCACGGAGCCCTATGTGTCTGTGTACGTGAGATCTCAACGCCCTTGCTGTCACTTCGCACGAACAGTCTCGTTCTTGGTTCAGCGCGTTCAGCAGACTTGAGGGCTTGGGAACGCGCGGGGGAATAGGCTGTAATATTACACAGATAAAGATAATTTCATTATTGAAATGCCGTAAGCTGTTATAAATTATAAATGTTTGACATTTATATAATAAAAATATCCGGGACATTGCACACAGCGCCATCTAGCCCCTCACTATGCAAACACTTGTGTTGTTGGTATGGTACTAGATAATATAACAGATATAATCTTCGATCAATGATATAATACATACTTTTCTTTTGTAAATACATATGTACAATGTACATACTTATTATACATAAAAACGCCCAGACTCAACACAAGTAGGTACGAGTAATAACAAATTTTAAAATTCATAATTACTTGTGTTATGCGGGAATGGATCCCGCAACTTTAGATTAGAAGGCAGAGTTACTACCAACTAAGCTAACAGGTCAGTCAAATGAATTGAGCACAAAAATCAACATTTTCTTTTCACTATCTTCTATGTCTATGTCACATGTTTACCTGGGTGGATGATAGGTACTTATTATTTTGGACATCAAGATACTTAAAATTATAATAGAATTTTCTAATGACAAAGTCAGGCACGGTGATAAAAAATATTGCTGTCTGTGTCTTGTTTTTGGTCTCCTTTTGTTTTGGGTACGTAATAGTAATAATTAAAAGCAACAACAAACTATTATAGTATTTACCTCAGGCCATGGTGGTGGAGTGCATTCCTTATGGTATTTTGATGTCGTTCTTTTTTCTTCCGAATTCTTCCGTGGATTCATTAAGTATAACTTATCTGGTTTGGTTGCATAATTGCATAGTAATTAGTGCAGGATTTAAGGTAATATTAACAATAACTTATTCACATGATATGACTGTCTCATGATCTTTTGGTTATTACGCCTATTGCGCCTAGAACCATTGAAAACTTAGTACTTGTAAAACATTGATAAATATTTTTATTGGAGCCATTTGTACCTACTAAAATTTTAAAACCAAAATTCGATATTAAAATTAGAGAAAATTTTGGAATTTTGCAGAATACTAAACTAAAAATATTTATAATTTATGCCATTCTGACCAGTCTGTCAGCTCAGCTATGTCAAGCAAGGCTGAAAATTTTGTGACCAATACAGAAAAATGCTACCAAAATTATGACAATAACACATTGATTCATGAATAGTGTCAAAAAGTCACGTACTTCTTTTAAGAAGTAAACAAAAACTAAAAATGTACAGAAAATATTTTACAATTTCTTTGTTTCTCATATCGTAGATTAAGTATTTAGGATTCCCAACAACATATAAATTTCCCTCAAACTATGCTTTGTTAAGTTTATTTCATGTTTTGAGACCAAGACCGAGAGTTTAAGTCGTAAAAAAATGTTGTGGACAGCTCAAGTGAAGGAAGAACCAGTGGTCTCGTCTTGGGAACCAGTGGAGCTTACAGCTCTCAAGCGAAAATTAGCTTCTCTGTCCTGCCATTTCTGCAACTGCATCACTGCTAGAAGAGCTGTAAACGCCATTACAAATGCACCTCTCAATATAGATAAATCTCCCAAAGCAGTCACCTTCACAGTCAACCCTAACGACAAGATTATCCAAGTCGGACAAAACATTTGCTCCTTTGATCGATACACTCAAGCTCGCGAAGAAGACATTTTCAGAGACCAAAACCCTGACTTACAAAACAAAGATATGTGCCCCAGTTGTTACGTCACCATGAACCTTCTCCGAGCAGGAAAATTGTTCCGAGTCTTAAAAGACGAAGAATCAGAAACGAAGGCCGAAATGTGTGATAAGTGTACTGAAAACCCGATTGAATCTATGGACAAAACAACATCAATATGCAGCCCGTACGATAATCCGGAACTTTGTCAAGTAGTCAATTACAGTGACGCGTCTTTGGATCAGGATGTGAAGCGCTCCCCGCATGTTAGATTCTGGGATGTAAAAATGAACACAGATATTAATGCCATGATGTCACCGCCGAGTGTGGATGAACTAATCGAGTCCATCAGACCATCACCGTATAGTGATATGAATTTCTAGTAAAATACTGCACATCAATTTAAAAGCCACCCATGTCTTTTACAGTCCTAATAGTACAGTGAAGTGACACGATTTTGAAATAAAATACAATTCATAAAATTTGTGTAAGTATTCATGTTTATTACAGCCATAACAAATATGTAGTCTATTTCAAACATAAGTCAAATAAAACAAAGTGCCTTGGGCAAAGTTACACACTAGATACCGACATAATATTATCTAAGTAGATAAATAGTAATTTGAAAGTACCATGTACTGCCGTAATACTGGCCAAATAAAAGTAGATTTTTAATCATAATATTGTACATTTATGAGGTAAAGTCAAATACTGCTTATTTTATAATATCGTCATTACAAAAAAAAGCTAAACAATACATATTTCGACTAAATTCAGAGAGATCCGTCCCAAGATTCTTGAGGTTTCAGTATCTATTGAGATAACATATGCAATGGATAGGAACACCTATTTTAATAACTATGTATCATTTTAGAGATTGAATTTAATTATTACTTGTACTTAGTGAACACTTCTTACTCTTTCTTAAAGTTTTAGTGAGTTATTTAGCCGCGTAGTGTTTTATGAACCTCGCCGATGGATCAGAGACTTGTACCCACTTGGGCATCCAATAGTAGGGCGTAAAGTTATGATGTCCAGGATAAGATTTCTCGAACACATGGCGGTAGTATTTAGCCTCTGTTGTTGTAGGTTGTACTCCTGGATATTCAGTGTCGTCCTCTGGTAATCTTTCCGCGATGATTTCTGCGATGATCGTGAATAATGACTTCTTGACAGACGCTACGCCGTCGCTGAAGGCTTCTTTATGACGCCACAGGATAGAATCTGGCAGTAGACCGCTCTTTGCGAAGCTGCTACGAAGCAAATGCTTCTCAACTCCGTTCTGAGGTTGGCGCATCTTTTTGTCCATCGCGAGGTAATGATGCGTGAACTGGATGTCGAGGAATGGGACTCGAAGTTCCAAACTCCATGCACTGGTGGTTCTGTCGGCTCGCAGGCCGTCGTATAAGTAAATGTCTGAGAGGAGACGGATGCTTTCCTCGTGAGCGGCAGTCTCAGACGGCGCGTCTCTAAAGTAAATGTATCCTTGTGCCAACTCGTCAGCACCCTCTCCGCTGAATACAACTGTCGTGTTTGTGTTTTCTTTGATATACTTCGACAGAAGATACATAGGTAAACTAGCGCGAATGGTTGTAATGTCGTAGGATTCCAAATGGTAGATCACATTATCCAAGGCTTCTTTGACATCGTTTTCGTCGAACTTTACGGCGTGGTGGTCAGTGCCAAGATGATCGGCGACGCTTTGCGCTGCTACCAGGTCTGGGGAGTCTCCCATACCGATCGCGAATGTTTGGATTTGATAAGGCAAGTTTTGTTCTTTGGCTAGTTTTACTACCAGTGCAGCGATGAGGGAAGAATCCAGCCCGCCACTAAGCAGGCATCCAATACGTCGGTCAGACATGAGACGTTTCCGGCATGCAGCTTCAAGCAAGTGCGCAATCTTCTCTGTCGCGTTCATTTCACTTAGTAACTTTTCTTCAACGAAGGGAATGAATCTCGGTGCGTATCCGGGAATAAAATACTGCTTCGTGAAATCATGTTTGATTTTTCCGTCGTCCAGCAAACTCCAGACTTGTAAATGGCCGGGTGGGAACTGTCCAAGTGTTGCTTTTTTACTTGCCGATTGTTTAAGTCCAATTAAACCTTTGGCTTCGGAGCAAACTCCCAGTACTCCGTTAACATCATCTTTGAGGATGTAAAGAGGGCGTACTCCATATGGATCGCGTGCTATACATACTTTCTTCTTTTCTCCGTCAACGAGACAAAATGCGAAAACGCCGTCGAGGATTTTAACGGCATCGGAGATTCCCATCTGGTGGTATGCATGAATGATGGCCTCCACGTCGCAGCTAGTTTCATACTCGTACTTGCGCTCGGCTTGGAGCCGTTTGCAGTTGTAGATTTCTCCGTTGCAGATAAGGTTTGTTTTGGGGAAGCAATGAAGACGCATGGGCTGCATTCCATGGAGACCGTCGACAATGGCCAGTCTTTGGAAACCGAATAACGTAAGAGGTTCTCGAGCGTCGTTCTCTATTCGCCACGCGTCGGGGCCGCGGTGTCGTATTGAAGAGAAACATTTTATGCACACGGCAGTCAGACCGCCGTCTATACCAAACGTTGCCCATATGCCGCACATTGTGATCTGGAAAAGTGAAACGTGTACATTTTAATTCAGTAATTAATTAATTAAATATGTATACCTAATCTTAGCTATGTAGCAAGATTACATACGTTCAGTCGTTTTTAAGTATTCGTATTTTCATTCAATTTTCTTATCAATGTGTATTGCATGAGTACCTAGTAGGTAAGTGGTAATAACAGTCAACGCTACACCTGTTCAAATTATGCTACTAATAAAGAAAGAGACACGTTTTGAAAATAAACAGAGCCATGTAATGGGCAGTATGATTGCATCATTTTTTTCCGGTGTTAAATATTGAATGTAAACAATCTACAAATAGCTTAAAATCTTAACACAATGCAATGTTATAATTACTCTGTACATTAAAAAATATTTTGCCCGCTGGACGGCTCAGTAAAATATAAAAATAGTTTGTTACAAAACATTTTATTTTAGACGCGCCGTAGTTACAGACAATTTTAATAGCACCGATTTACATGTTAAAAAGGACGTGTTTATATATGCTTAATATTAGCTTTAATTTAAATCAAATTCGATTTTAATTACCTATCAAAATAATATGATGGAATGAGGAAATATTTCATTGATACAAAAATATGTGCTGTTTATGCGCTAAAAATTAAATACACTCATGTGTATAATGCCACCAAATGTTCTGTTAGAAATGATTATCGTTATATTACTTAAATTAGTATAATATTGTGGAAAAAATAAATAAAACTATCTTACCTGTAGCGATAACCTCACGATGCCCAGACAAAATCAATTTAATTTGCTTGCTTTGCTATTCAATTCACCTCTGCTCGGTGCCGGTGCCACGCGTGTTTGTGACAACTACATATGGGAATATTTTGACATTCGCTGTCATAGAGTTATGTGACAACTACATAAAGAAATATTTTGACATTATTTGTTTCTATGTTGACATAGAGTAAAGAATTTTGGCACTGATTAATTCAGCGAGTACAGCAACTCGAATAAATTAAAGTTAATCGAGTCGTATAGTTTTTTTTTTGGTTGGTGTGCAAGATTATTAGTGCCCGAAGAAAATGGCGACATAATTAAATTTCACCGATCTGACCTCTGACCATAATCCATGAAATAATAATGCACTCGGGCGATGCCATCACCTCTTACGCTTTGTGCGTTTGGTTCGTTGTCAGTTCAGTAGCTGGGTTTATTGGTGGTGAGTTTTCCTTAACTAAATATAAAAGTAGTTCCAACTATGGTAACTAGATGGCGTCCAATGAATTAAATAGTGAAAATATGAGTTCGATACTTACTCGTACTTTACCGCCAGTGTTTCATCTTCAAAGTAGGTATTGCTGAAAAATATCGCACTTTACTTGACTGTACATGTCCTGTTATAGCTTATTTTAAATTGTATGTACTTACTTATTACAAAAAGTGTAGAAAATATGACGGCGCCACTTGTAGTAACTGGCAAATAATTTGTCCTTTTCCTGTCGATCACTATCCTGACTTTCAAAACTTTTGTTTCACTATATTTTTCGACAACATGCGTAGTTATTATTAGCGTAGACAAAGAATGAAGAAATTAGTTCCAATTCACACTATACCTCAGTTTAGAGTCCTCCAATGGCGAATCTCGACTACTTATTTTTGTTACGGTTATGAGCCTACATATGGCTCGCAAAATTAAATTTAGTCTTAAAATATCTGTTGCATGGTTCACAATGCAATTGACCACTATCTTCGTAAGTATAGGAATATGAAGGCTATGGGCGGGTTTTACGAATCAGGCGTTTGGCGTCAAGGTCTTCTAGACGTTATCTTCTTCTATAGGTACCTACCTACCTCAGTAAAATGTTGTTGTAGATCATAATACTAATCAAAAAAATATTATGTTATCCAAGCGCACGTCGCTACCCCTTAGCTTCAAGTACGCTCATTAATTTATGATTACACGTATCTGTATACATAGTAATGTTTGTAAATCTATCTATCAAACAGCTTTCTCGAGGTATTTCGCAGGATAAAGTGGCGCTATCGAAAATGCCATTAGATAAGATATTTCTACTTCGAACATTCCTTGGGCTAAATTGATGGTGGATAATTTTTTTGTTCTAAATTCAGTTTCATTTGAAATGTATTTAATTTATTTATTTGAATGTGACTTCAAGCATGATGTTAAAGTAGGATGTAATTTGAAAAAAGGTCATGGTTTGATTTTCAATATTACGTTATTAGTGAAAAACTTTGAAAATGTAAGTTATCATTTTCTATTACGTATGTTCTCATTCAAGCCTGCATATTTTTATTTAAACCTTATTTGTATTAATCATAACTGTCAGTGTTGCTTGACTGAATAATAATTAAAATAATTTCAAAATAAGTTCCATTAAAATAAAGTAAAATTATAAAAAAAAGTTCTGTAACTAATTAATGCAAAATTGATATGCAAAGAAATTATATAAGAAAAGGTATGAGCTGAATTATCTAGGTTTGTCTTTAGGAACCACACCATAACGTAAAAGCGAAAGTATGTTGGTTGGTTTATTCTCGCTCGCCGCGATGACTGATGGATTGTCAAGACTCGTGCTATAGAAGCTAGTATAGGAAGTAGAATCCAGTAAAGTAAGTTACATGTCGATACCTTAATTGGCAAACCAGCCAACTCCACTTAATACCAAAATTATTTTTATGTGTGATTTGTATCGTAACGGTCACTAAGCGTGAAGTTTTAAGTTTCTCCTGAAAAATTTACTCAAATGGAGTTAGCTGTTTTGCCAATTAAGGTATCGATGTGTGAAAAAGGGAGAACTACGAGTAGTTATAGTCCATTTTAATTTATCTGGTCCACGTTACATCATATTTTTTAAGGTAAATGTTACTATGCATTTGGTTTTTCTTCAGCTGGACACATATGTATGAATTTTTGTATGGATATAGTGTAGACTCTAAATTTGTTACATTTTATGTCGGATTAATGCGGGGTACCGCTAGTTTAACCACATTTTCCTCAAGTTGGTTGTCAGTTGTCAGCTTACAGTACAAGTTATCCACTATTATGTCAGTTCAGTTAACCAAACAATCTGACTGATCATTCGAGCTTTGATTTAAATTCGCGTCCATACCTGCCGTCGTAACTCGTAATCCATGCATAAAGCATTGACGACTGCGAATATTTTTTAGTATAGAAACGTAAATGAGTAAAAAAATAATTCCTCGGGATAGTAAACCGTTGCGTTGTGTTTGGCGGGCCGGAACCTTTTACACTCCTATTACAAAACGTGGCTTAAAAATTAGTCTAGGACTATATGAAGGAAAATATGAAGTTGGTTCTTGTTGTTCAAACATCACACACAATCAATCAAAATGTCAACTTCAAATTGGGAACGTTGATTTTTCATTGGTAACATTTGACAATTTGATTATTATGACAGAAGAAAACATATATTGAACAACAAGAACAGACTGCATATTTTCAAAGTTCTGGATTAAACCGCATTTTTAATAAGACCCTTTGGGTTCATCTGCGATCAAGCAATCAGCAGTAGGTATTCGGCTAATGTGTAGGTAAGCATTTTCGACGTGACATTTATAAGAAGTTACAATTCTTTATCAATTATTCGTATATTGACGAGTACAAATCTGCTTAATGTTCATTCAGTATACATTGCTATGCTGCGAATCGAGATTTGCTCTCTTACGTAAAAATGTAGATTAACTTGCAATATCAGAAAAACCTGACACTTATTACTGTATAACTAAGGTTCACTTCTCTGTGAGAAATCGTTGTTTTCGTAGAAAATATTCTCGGGAAGATAGTTGGTGTTTGGGTAAAGAGATAGTGGATTACAGTAGA
Organism: Macaria liturata; assembly: GCA_964023185.1. Taxonomy (NCBI): domain Eukaryota; kingdom Metazoa; phylum Arthropoda; class Insecta; order Lepidoptera; family Geometridae; genus Macaria; species Macaria liturata. The sequence continues at coordinate 8,058,361 of OZ026815.1, read as the reverse complement.
AAATTATACCATAGTCGGCGTGGTACAGTACTTTATAGCTTTGGTTGACTATTCTGAGTCCGTGACTCCTAATTTGTATCGTTTTACTTATTATTTCCATGTGATATCGTGCCATTATTTACATAGCGTAGGTAATTGTAAATGTTTGTTTCGCTTTGACACCGTTACAGAGCGATAGACGTTCTATATTATCGGTGTGGTGATAGTATTGAGTTAACACGTTAGTTAGTCCCTGAGTTAGTTCATTTCATTTAATATTTTCAACAATAAATGAAAATCGCTATTAATGTATTTGCATTAGTGCAATGAAAAAATAAAATCTGTTTCATTTGAGCTGTGATAATATTAGTATTTTTCATCGTAGAATTAAAGATTCTTGCTATCTGCATAATGTTTATTTTTCTCTCATAATTAACCGACTTCAAAAAAAGGAGGTTATCAAGTCTTCTGAAAGTTTTGTTTTTTTGTGGATAAAATAATTATGTTACGCGATTACTCCGTTATTTATGAACCGATTTCAAAAATTCTTTTTTTATTCGAAGGGGATAGTTTCCGAAATGGTCCCATATAATTTTTTTTCATTCGGCCTAGTACTTTATGAAAAAAAAAAAACAATAAACCAACAAATTGATAAGGTTTACGCAAACTAATTTTACCTATATTACCAAAACGACTAGTCGGATTTTGATAAAGTTTTCTGTGATGTGTTAAGGTTTAATTGGTGCATCTTTTAAGCTATGTACTACGGTGACAACTCACCAGGGGGCGCTGCTGTATACAATATATCTTCTAAATTATCAGCCCGATTTAGATGCGGTTTTCTCTAATAGGCTTCGATTTGTTTAGTAAATGAATTTATTTATGTGATTCGTTGATTACTCACTAGAAGGCGCTTCATACATACGTTTGTTAGCGCCTAAAACTAAAAGTGCTAGACCGATTCTGATGCTGATTTCAACATTGAGTTTGTTGGTGATCGGTAGTATGAAACCTTAAAATATAAAAAAAAAAAAAAAAAAAATCGCACTCGCTTCGCTCGTGCCTGGTTCGCTTCGCTTGCCCACTCTTGCTAGCGCTACTAAAGTAATATGGATGCTACTTTAACATTAACTTTATTGTTGATCGGGATAGTATGGTTCACTAGAATATTAAATCATAAAAAATTTCGCGCTCGCTACGCTTGCGTTTGGCTCACTTCACTCGCCCACTCTTGCTGGTCCTACTCAACTAATATGGATGCAACTTTCAACATTGAGTTTATTATTGATTTAAAATATTAAAAGTCATAAAAATTGTAGCGCTCGCTTCGCTCGCGCACTTTTGTTCTTATTAATTTTAATCAGATTTCTAGACATTTCCGTTGTTTTACCGAGTGTGATGGACCAACAGCAAATATCCAGTCATACAAACATATTAAGCTCGCTTCACTCGCGCATAGTTGTATGAATATTCTTACAATTGCTTCAAGTTTAAATTTTTCAATTCAGATAAACACTGTCCACCTAAACCAAAATGAAAATAAATTATTTATTAACTTTTTAGTGACACTTGAAGTCGGTTTTTGATTTTTTTAAAATAAATTTTATTAAATTACACGTTTTATTTAGATAAAATACATTAATCAAAAGATAGTAAGTATTGAATTTAATAACGCTAATATATTTTTTAATACTTGCTACACACATTCAAAGTAAGGTAGTATGTATGAACATAAATAAGTACAATTTACATCTACAACATTTTATAGATTATGATAAAACAAGAAATAAAGCAGTAAGCTTTTCATAACGAGGGTACCTATAAGGATCTAATTCCAAAGTAACCCAAAGCGAATCTAAGTAGATACCTATCTATCATAATCTTGGCTTAAGTAACGTACGCAGATCTTAGGTTACATGTGAACTGTATTTATGAATAACATCTCAACACTTAAATAAATATCCAAAGAAATACAACTACAAGGAAACCTAATTAATTTTTTCCATTCAAAGAGTATATTTTGCGCCTATTCAAGTTACTAGGATTAGGATTAAACTGAAAAGTTGTTCTTTTACTTTGGGGAAAGACATTTATTTTTGGTTAAAATTACAAAACAGAATAATGTTATTGTTTTTTCATCGCTACACATAAAAATATTGATTTTAATAATAAAATAATGTAAGTTTATAATAAAGAATGACAATTTATTAACTTGACCCGTTTCAGATCTTACATTGAGTTTCAGGAAGGGTATCATTACTTTATTGACATTGTTTTATAATTAACTGTAATATTAGATTTTATTTTGATACTACATTGTTCGACAAGCCTTTTTGTCAGTCAATACGATTTATCAATGTCAATCATATGTAATCGAATGACAAAAGTTAATCGATATATTGTTGAGCTATAAACATCTCGAGTTTACTCGTCTAGTAGTTTGTCAAACATGTATGTGTATAGATATAGGTAAGTATTATATCCGTAGATAACGGATTTGTGTCGTGCGTACTAGATGGCGCTGTGTGCGATGTCCTGGAGTATGTATTATTTTATTTATAATTAGTAATAATGAATTAGTAGCTATGGATGTTGGTATCATTTCTATTTATCCGCGATTTCTGATGTGATTGTAGACTTCATGAGCCGTGCCGGCGGCACCAATACCGCCCAATCCAACTCTCTGAAAAACAAAAATAATTTAGTTGCTTTTGTGTATTTTTCAGGATTAACAAGCCACTAAGAGGAAATTACTCGGTAATATGAGTAAGGAACATTGCCAACATCGAATGGTCGCCAAGCGTAAGCTAATCTGTTAAAAAGAAGCAATTTTGATTTGGAGTCGACCAAAATACATTCTGAAACAACAGTGCTTCAAAAAGTTCTTGGAAATGCGAAATAAATCCGGCTACAAACAATTTTGTGAATGTAAAAATCACTGAAACGAACAGTAAGTAGTCCAATTTATACTGAATAACATGAATATTATCAGCAACAACAACTGATACCCAAAAACCACATAAAAGAACTTTAGTTGGTGTAATACTGCTTAGCGTCAAACTATTAATACAATAATGAGGATAATATATAAAGTTTATATTCAGGGTTACAGGGAGATAGCGTCCATTTTTAAGAGTGGAAAGTACGTCAAAATTCAATAAAAAAACGCCCTAATTTCCCTATAAACAGGGTAAATGTAAATTCATTTAATAGCTAATAAAGGCATTTAAATTATCCGAATTTCAAAAAGTCTAGTCTAGTTTCATAATAATATGCATCATCATGTTTAATGGTGATTGATGCTCTTGACGTAATAAAGCCGCCCAAAGACTATACTAGTGACCTAATAATGTAGATATAGGTACTTACGATAACTTTTCCACCCTTCTTTATAGCGTTGATAGGAACTTTGGCCTCCGCTCCAAACAACATGGCAATAGCCAAGACAGCGAAGAAGAAAATCTTGAAAAACTGCATCTTTCTTTTATTTTATTTCTTAGTATAACAAAAGATTAGTACTAGTGAGGGTCTAAAGCTGGTTGCTGATTGATGTCTAACCGTTCCGGGTTTGCTTTTTTATACCAAAGAGTAAATAGTTTGTTTTACCTCCTTGTAAAGTGTCGTTGTTAAAAACCATCTTATTGTTATGCATGGCGGTGCTACAGTTAAATACAGGACTATTTGAAACTAAGAAGTAAGAACTTACTTTAAACCTCTACAGTTACTTTACATTACAACGATACCATACCTCGCATTTGTGAGCTACAAAAAAAATACTTTAACTAACTGCACCCTGCGGTGTTACCCGCCTTACATTGAATTGAAACATACACGCGCAAAGATTTACGTTTTTAATTTTACTATGATTGACAATTTCAATTCAATTTTATACAAGATGTTTGATTTGAAGTAATCGTACCAGCAAAGACAGAGTTACATAGGTTCAATTCGTTTTATATGTAATTGTTTAATAAGTTTTTATTAATGACACATTCTCTGTATTTGTTAGAAACCCTGTATATACCTACCTAATAGTGACATACGTTTTTCGTTTTGGAAAATACGTTGTCGCCAAAATTAATTCCTTGGAAATAACTTGTTCTGGATAACATACGTATAAGGACCCACTTAGATATCACTTAGATACGTGACTAAGTTACTAAGTAGGTAGTTAAGCTAGCTATATAGATGTAAGTAAGATTTATAATAACTCGTATATAATTTGAATAATTGCGACGTAATCGGATAGTTTGTGGTTAGGTTCGTGTTGGATTTATGAATTGATTGTAATTAGATTTCCATATGAGGATATACCTACTCTACTTTACTACAGCTGATCTCTTTGTAGACATACTCGTACCTATCACTATTTTACTACTTACACCATTTTGTAATCTTAGATTTCTAAAAAATATAGCGAATATTTTATGAAAGAACTTATATTTCTATTCATCAAAGTTATAAATAGGTACATATTTCCACAAAAATAAACTTAATGGAAATTGGTTGCCTTCAATATGTTATTTACGTGGGATAGGTTCGATTCTCGTGTAAATAAGTGTTTATATTGGAAGGAAAACACTCTCAAAACTTGATAAATATATCAAACACATTCCCATAAAATGTTATGTTACGTTCGGTCACTATGTCATTCGCAAACGCCGTACAAATATGGGGTTTACGATAAGCAGTCATATCATGCCCAATTTGGCATAGGATCCATTACGGCCGTAGTAAAATCGCTGCCAGAAAATTAGGTATCCAACAAGATATTATATGCTCCAGTAAATTTTATTTATAAGTTTTCTAAAATGATAACAAAGTTGTCTATTTAAGGCAGCAATGTAGAACAGTTTTCTTAAATTCTGCGAGTACTTATAAGGAACCTGTTACAGTCGTTAAGGAAATTCGGGAAGGGTAATAAACGTAAGGATGTCCCTTTTATGGCTGTACCTACATAAAGATTCAATTAATTAGAGTAGGGACTAAATACTAAATGAGTTAGTGACTCTGTCAAGCTAGACCTAGAAAGCTTAAATTTGTTATGTAATGTTAGGTTGGTATTACCAAACAACAAAAGTGTTAATTTTTTTTTAGAATAGGCAATGAGCACTGATGGTCAGTGACCAATGTTGAATTAATCACTAAATTAAATAGGTATCATGCAGTATTTACATTAGATCGATTTACACAAACAATTCATGCATATAATGCAAATATAATCTTATTTGCATTATCTATATGCATGAATTGCTTGTGTAAATCGATCTACTCATTAGGCACATGTTATAAAATTATTAAACATTGCATAAAGTTGTAAATGGTTTAAATATTATCAAATTTACACAATATTTCTGCATAAATATCCTATACATATTTATGCAAGACAAATACTCATTTTAACCGTCAAAACATAATAAGACCGATGCACCAATTTTCTGCAAAATTTGTATTGGTGTTATAAAAATATAATCTTTTAGATTGATGTTAAACGTTTAAGTAAATATAAATACTGCATCATTGTATGATACTTGTATTATGATTATGACGTCATCATCTTATAAACTTTTCCGGGAGTTTGACCGCGGCTGATAAACTGATAACGCATGTCTCAAAATAGCTAGGTATAATCCCCTATTTGAACAGAACATGTAAAGTCCCGAACCATAAAAAGAACCTATAAAACGTACACACAACATCAGTAATTCTCACTTACAGACGATCTTTGCATATAAATAACAATTTAATTTGTATCTTACTTATTGTTTTTATAACAAAGTAAATTGAATTGTGGATCAAAATGAAATTAAGTGGGTGTTTTTTGTGTGTGTTGTTTTAGCTTCTCTAATAGCTGGTAATGTAGACGCAGGCAGGATTCCAGTGAAAGCAATACAAAAAGCGGGGAAAGTTATTGTGAGTATTATTATCTGTTATGAGGTTCTTGCAACATATATTATTGTTATTTAATCGGTTATAAAGGATTTACATACCTACACTTTTAAAGAGTGGCTTAAGTGCATTAAAACTAAAAAAAATGTTTTACGATTTTAATGAATAAACAAAAAATACAAGTTCAGTTTATCACTCCTCAAGTCTATCCTTCCTTGATAAAATATATGGTAATATAAGTTATTTGTTTTGCGAATAAAATATAAGTTAATTGTTCTGCGAATTTCCAAGAGTCACTAAAAAGGTTGTGCGTATGTTATCAGTAACCTTATATTATAAGCAAATAAGTACAATCCGTGGGCAGACCATATTAATAAGAAAGGAATTTATAAAACAAAACTGAAATAGAAAAACAAGGGCCGTTATGTTGAAACTGCACAACTCTACGTTCATATTTTGAGGCCGTATCGGATTTTTACTGTCGCAAGTTTTCCCTAAAGCCTGAAATGAAAGGTTAAAAGGGCAAAAAAGTTCGAATTTGCAAAGAATTTTCCTACATTTATTGCAAATGGACAGGTACCGATGGGAAAGAAAATATATTTTTGCGTACTTTGTTATAAAATTTATTTGAATCTGTGATAGACATCACGGTTTACTTACCTGTTATTTCTAGATTATTTAAAAATATAAATGTGTATGAAAAAAAATATTACCGTTGTCACAACAAAAATGTGTCCATTAACAAAATGAACCAGTAGGAAAATGACTCTTTTAAAAATAATAATACGAGTAAAATACACTGTCTAATGTATCAAGTGAGCAAAATGGCTGTTCTTAAGCCCGGGCTTTTGTTACGCACCGTACTTTGAGTGAGAAGAAAGATCAAGAGTATTGTTATGTATAACAATAGATTTCTTTTACAGGGCAATACTCTGCGAGCGCTGAATGTTGCCAGCACTGTGCATGACGTCGCAAGTGCTCTCAGGGCTAAAAGAAAGAAGCACTAGAATATTGAAAAAAACTTTTTGGTGAGTATGTGAAAACTGGGAACAGTTTTATATAGTTGGTAAAAAAGTGACGAAAATAATGCGGCTAGTAAAGTAAAATATTAATATTTTGAATAGTTTAGAGATATAAAATTAGACATGCATTTTTTTGTGTAGAAAATGAAAATGGCAACTTGTTCTACGTGAAATGTGAAACTACATGAAAACTGAGTACAATTGACAATTACTAAAATAACTACCAAACCTACGCTTTTAAAAGTGTCTCCCAAAATGTCTCACCTAAAACGGAAGTTTATATCCAACACATACATCATTGTAGGGACAAAATCAATGACTCTTGTTTATGTATGGTTTACCGAACGAAGCTCCAATGATTGATAGAGGCGATATTACTCCATTACGCGGTCGGTCCTTCGATGACTGACCGGTGGAATTTACTCAAACTGTTTATCTACCTACCTACACTTTTAAATTTCGCCCGAATCGATTAATACAAAATTGAATAGCTATAGATTTGAAGTTTTCTAGTTATATAGCATCAGAAAATATTGCAAATCATAAATCAATTACACATACGTAGAACTCGTCAGAATTTAGTTATTTGAATTCGTAAAAAGCATTTGGTGTTCCATAATGTTATACTAATTGTTTACATTTTGATATAGACAACATATATATTATGTATTAACTTATTCATACAATATAATCTCTTAATTTTCGCTATCTGGTAGAACGTCTCCAAATAACTCTGTCCGTCTTATTACAAAACATGGTTTAAATATTAGTCTAGAACTTTGAAGATAAAAAGTCGGTTCTTGTTGTTCAAACATCACCATACAAACTATTTTCAAATAGGAACGTTAATTAACATTGGTAACATTTTGACAGTTTGATTATTATGACAGTAGACAGACAAATTTCGAACAACAAAAACACTTGGTATTTTCAAAATTCTGGACTAATAGTTAAACCACGTTTTGTAATAAGACCCTGTACATTTGACTTGTATTATTGTTCTGCCCTACGTAGCTTGCCAAGCCATGATTCTACAAAACGTATTCAAAATACGAGGGTTTAATGATCCCTAACCACATTGTTCGCAGAATACATTATTATCAAGACGAAAATGTGAAGACAGGTTGCTTTTTACTAACCGGCTTCTTTAAAAAAAGAGGTTATAAATTCATACTGTATTAACTGATATCGGTTGATAGGAAGAGATAGTTCATAGCGATAAGGCCGCCACTTGTGGCACTATATTTTTTTTTGTTGTGCATTGTTTGAGTTACAATAAAGAATTATGCTGACAGAATTACGTCAAATTTGATTACGAAGAAGTTTTTAGGCATCCAATTTAATATTTCAGTTCTGGGAAATATTTAGTTGCTTCAAAATAGGTTCTGTACTTTTAGAGATGGTACAATTCCCTACACACCAACCAAGGCATTGAAGTCAGTTAAATATTAATCGAAATAACCATTTCTTTGCTAAAATTGCGTATTTATATGTTTTGTAAATATGGCGCTTCTTATTTCTTCTTCTTCTTCTGGTTTTCCCCTTGTTAGAACTTATCATATTGCAAAATCTCTGAAATATTCTAAGGTGTTAATAAAGAAGCCATTTTGTTTTTCTATTGTTTTCGAGAATTTGTTACTATTTCAAGAGGGAGTGACATTATGCCGAATAATCTTAACATATCCTACAATGTTCAATATGTATACCAGAAAAATGTTGTAAATAGTTCAGACTTGGCCTCTTCGTTAAGCTTCTAATTAGTATTCTATAATCTGAAGTATATCAAGATAAGCCACACACTGACTATTTATAGGTAGCTAGGTACCTATAAAAAGTCATGCAAAGCATTAAGCGTAGTCCATAAATCTATTTTTGTAAGGAAAATTATATTATACTCCTCCGTAGGGCACTGCTAGTAGTGTCATTTATAAGTATAAACCTGGGAAGTACATAATATGTACAGGGTTATCAGGAAAGGATATGGTAAGCCGAAAATCCCTAAAAGTATCCGTTATAAAAATTGTGTTCTTCTGAAAGTTTCAGCGGGAAACCAGCAAATTTTTGTTTCCATACAAAAGTTGAAAATTATTTTTTATAAAAAAAATAGCACAATCCTAACTTACTACGATCACCCACACATTCAAAACAATCAAAGAAACAAGATGGCCTCTCGGATAGCTCAACTCTGCGCGTGGCTTCTGTGCGCCTATAATAGTAGCCCGCCTTAGGAGCGGCTCATAAAGGATTTCAAGTTTTCCTGCTTGTTAATTTATTTATTTATTTATTTATAATGGTACACAAAACAGAATGTGTTCACAAATAAGCTAAGTATACTTTCAAAACTGGTTTTGATCCAGAACAAATTCCTAAAATAAGTGTACACAGCTTGAACAACATAAATGCGATTAATTATTTCAAAAACCTGAGTTAGACAGAGAATACAGTACCTAACTGGTACTGTATTATAATTACTTGACGATACGAAATTGTTTTTATGTCAGCGCCAAATCTTGTTATTTGTTTTGTTCGACATAATAATTCTGCTTTTCCCGGAAATAAATAGGAAAGGTAATACAAATATTGAATTGAGTGGGATATAAATTTATAAATTTTTAAATGTGTGTTAAAATGTGTGATATCACAGCATAAATAATGACATGTTGGTATTATTACGGCATGTCTCGTATACATTGACAAACTATTATACCTACATATTAGATATTTTTTTCGATATAATTACATACTTTAATATACTGAACAGTTAACCATTGATAAAACATACAAAATTTGTAGACAAATACGATTTATCCTTCCAGTGATAAACCGACAAATTCGTTGAATTTATGCGTTATTTTGTATGCTAAAGCAATTTGTAATTCGGGTCTAATCAAAATTTATCATTATAAGCTTATTACATTAGGATTGAACAAATACATTCGTTGTACGGTAATGGAATATTCAAACATTATTATGAAATGGTACAAGTATTACGAAGAAATTCAAGTTAACAAAATTAAATATCGTCCAAACACATTTAATTCACATATTACCTTCATAATATAAGAGGTACTTACTATACTTTTACTAGGAAATAGATATTCTAGGATTTGTGACTAACTCTCCGTTGATCTGTTCAGCCGTTTTGGCGTGATGAGCGTTTAAAAAATAGAGACATAATAAACAGATAAACAGACACAATTTCTAGATATTGGTGGAACGTATTCTGCTATCTGTTCGAAGTATCTCCAAATATTTTTTTTAAATATCCTCTTTATTAGACTTCCGTCCCACTTCAGCTTTATTATAAGGATAGATAATGTGTTTGTACGTAGGCCCATAAACCTTTAGAAACCCACATGTCTGGTGGCGTGTTTTGTTGATGAAAACGTATAAACGTGCCATTCAATGTCACACATTCTCAGTTATTCTCGTGAAAAATCCGTTACTTATGTGTAATAAAACCAAAATTTCCCCGGTTTATGCGAAATAATGTACGTACGTGACATTTGTTGTTAAGAAATAGGTATGTTTGTCACGAAGAGATTTTCCTTAATATTTTCCTCGTTCGCACCTGTATAAAGGACGTGAACTTTGCAAAAGGTTTCATTGCTGCTCTTAAAAACAAGTTTACATTAGATTCTTTATCAATACATTACTTACATACTTTTCAAAAAATGGCAAGCGCTTTTCTTATTTTTGTCTTGTTTGTGTTGTCTATGCAAATATTTGAATTAAAATGTGCTGTAAAATCTATTGATTCATTGGAAGCTAGGTCGTTTACTGCTAAGCCTTCGACACTAAAGCTTAAAGATGGCTTTGTAAGTTTTTTGTAGTTTATTTTGTTAATTTTTGTTACTACAATCACAAATACTAGCGAGACGCCTCGCAATGTAATCCCAGGATAATCCTGTACCTATATATATTTAATAAAATATAACAACAGTAACTGTACACAAAATTGTTATTACATATATAAAATTATAGTAAACATCTAATGACCTAAATATGTGTTAATAAACAGTTCACTCTATATACCGACCAATAAATCATTCATTCATTCATTATATCTTTACCACATTCAAATTAGGTCAATCAGGAAAAACATGTAATCCTTCTAACATTTCATTAGAATTTATTTAAATTTTTCAGAAATTTTAAAAATTTACCTGTTAAATTGCTGTGATCTATTCATTTAGTAAATATTTATTTAAATTTAATCTTCAGTGATTACTTAAGTAGCTAACTTTTTGTCTCTAGATAAATTCTAAGAGAAGAATAATTATTAATTAACATATAAATAGCTGTAATATTTTCATTAAAGTTTTTTGTAATGTAATAACCAAAGTATATTTTCTTTTTAGGATAAATTCTTGCAAGGAGCTGCTGTAGTGAGCGTAATCCAGCAAGGCTGGGATAACTCACGCCACGGTACCAAACGTAACCACACACACAATGGCGCTGCTTCGAGTACCAAGCTCTGAATACCAGATTTATCTACCTGAGTTATGAATATAGACCCTAGATTATAATATAAATGCATGCTTAGATAAATTAATGTTAGACTTAAGGTGCCTTTTATGTAAATGCAGAATATGTACTGGTTACCTATGTATGTATGTCAAATCGTTTGTTGGTATTACGATGCCCTTGGTACCTGTATTTGAACTGCAACGTTAGGAAAATTTCCGAACAAAAAATGTTGGTCCTCATAAAATCATTCTTTGATGATTTGGATCATCATTATTTTCGTGAATCTCAAAAAATGTTACGCCCTAGGTTGTTGATAAATCTAAATATTTAGTCCCAGTTGTACGTTAATTATCACTATACGTAAGTCTCTTGTGACCTTATATATCTACCAAGCTGCATTTAGTAAGAAGAGAACTAATTCCGCCCTCGCCCTTCTATCACCGGACGAGCAGAGACACGGCAGGACGACACCGGTTTATGGTGGAAGTTCCTAAGCCCCGCACGAAACGGTACGCTTCTATATTTATTGTTCGTACCTACCGCAAGGTTGTGGAACTCCCTGCCTGACTCCCTGTTCCCCACGCACTATAATCCAGCGATCTTCACAGCGAGAGTGATTCGGTTCTTATCGGGTAAGCACGCTCCATCTTAGGCCATAGCCTTTGATTGCTATCAGGCAAACTATGGCCAAGTGCAAACCCGTTCTAGTTAAAAAAAAGAGTAAAAAATATATAAAATAATTAGATATAAGCGAATGTATAATGATCATAATTGTATTTAGGATAATTGCTGTATGTAGGTAACAAATAATTGTGTTTACGAATCAAGACTAAAAACAGAGTAAAAGGGTCGCTAGCCATTCCAAGATGACGTGTGAAGTGAAAAGCTGTACCTACACTGAAACGGGCGGGAATTTCTTACAATACATTGCAGCAATAGGAGTTCCTGTGCATAGAATGTGTCAGTGGTCCCGACATAAATAACGTATGAAAGCTGAGAAGTGGTGGAGAAATACAAGACTGGACTCCGGCCAACAATAGTAGGCGATTCCATATTTCTTGCATTGGGTGTAAAATGTCACCCGTGTGACCTACATTTTTGAAAGGGCTGGTTGGGTTTTCTCCAAATGAATGTTTTGCCTACAATTTAAAATTTACTTACTAAGAATACTAAATTATTTACATACGTAGGTACCTACCACCTATACTAACCTTTATACTACGTAGGCGACTCTTAAATTGCTTCTTTTGGCTCTGTCATTTCTGGCCTAGTTACTAAATATAATTTGGGCTACACAATAGTACAATCTAGCAATCGTCACATGTCGGTGGCTCACTATTAATCTAAAACGTCAAGACAACACGGGCGTGACACGGCTTCGAAGTTAATAAATGTTTCCTTATTTTGGGAATCAATACAATCAACACTGTTTACTTTGCCCCCAAATTGAATTGGTTTCGTCATGTTGCCCAGCTTGAGTCTAGAAGCGGATCGTATTTTTATACGAACTATATAAACTAGCTTCCCTCTCAAAGCAATTTATGAAGAACCTATTGGAATTCATAGCATTTCTTCATTCGATTTCCTGCTTTAGTGACGATTCAAACTATGTATTTGCGAGAGCGGGAAATACAAAAAATGGACGTCGGTAGCATGTTAATACAGAAGATACTTATACTATAACCTCTTTAAGGCTCTATCTCTAGTCCTACATTTAATACTCGTATTTTCCATAGTTTGCCTTTTCCTGCCTGATTATATTTTATTTTTAATACCGTGTCCAGATAGAGACCTTACGTAATGACGAACTTGGAAATAATAAAGAACAACATCTTAAAAAATCAATTTATTAAACTTTCCCTGAAATTAATTAGGTAGATACTTAAAACATTAATTATTAAAATGGCCTTCTTTACTTTAAGGACTGAATGAAACAAGAAGTTCAAAGTTTGATTAAATACATTATTAGGCTCACTAATAAAGTTGCTTGACAAATTGGCACATTTTTTCCGGAAACTTTGTTAACAAATTCGAGCTTAAAGAAATTGTTGGACTTTTCTTTTGTTGTCCAAAGCCACGGGACGGCGAGTAGGTAATACAAAAGTTACCAACTTGGCTTTTATTTATTGGTCTTTATGCTAAAACCTATAAATTACAACGAACAAAAAGCTAAGCTAGGGTTTCGTTTAATTGCTTTACTGCAATTAATAACTTATAACTTGCTATAATTTTAAAATTTATAAAATTAAAATTGTTAATACTTATTTAATAAAAGTAAACTGAATCATGTATGTAGACTACACAAAGGCGTTCGATTGTATATCACACAAATATCTATGGGAGAGTCTGAGAGAGCAGGGAATCAACGAAATTTACATTGCAATCCTGAAAGAAATTTATAAAAATTGTCAAGCGAAGATCAAAACGGAAAGCATTGGTCCCGCTTTTAAGATAAAACGGGGTGTGAAACAGGGAGATCCCATATCCCCAAAAATGTTTACAGCTATCCTTGAGTCAATATTTCGTAGATTGGATTGGTCTGCATACGGACTTAATATCAACGGAGAGCACCTCACACACTTACCTACGGTTCGCCGATGATATTATAATCATGGCGGAGAAATTTGAGCACATGCAAAATATGCTACTCTCCCTCGACACTGAAAGCGGAAAAATAGGCCTACAAATGAATTTATCTAAAACAAAATTGATGACAAATGGCGACCCCAGACCTATCGTGCTTAACGGTACCAGCATCGAATATGTAAAAGAGTACATCTACTTAGGCCAACAGATATCATTCGAAGACTATACCACAAAAGAAATAGATAGAAGAATCGCAATTGCATGGAAGAAATTTTGGGCAAACAAAGACATATTCAAAAGCAAGATACCAATACATCTTAAAAAAAGGTTGATGGACAACACTATACTTCCATCTCTTCTTTACGGATGTCAGACATGGTCGTTAACCAAAAAGTTAACACAAAAAATCGCCACTTTCCAGAGAGCCGCAGAGCGATCGATGCTGGGTCTAAGACTAATAAACAAAGTAAAAAATGTCGATATTAGACAAAAGACCAAAGTCATAGATGCAGTATCGATGCTCTGCAGGCTTAAATGGAAATGGGCCGGTCATGTTGCCAGAGTTACAGATGGCCGGTGGAGTGAGCGCATCCTCCATTGGCACCCCCGAGACGGCGCGCGCGCGCGAGGCCGCCCGCGCGCCCGGTGGTGCGACGACATCGTCCAGGTCGCGGGCGCGACGTGGACCCGAGCAGCGCAAGATCGACACACATGGCACAACATGGAGGAGGCCTTCACCCGTCTCTGGGTGCCCTGACAACGCACCTTCAAATTGTTTCAAATTGTTAAATTTTAGTAATTACTTACCTAGTTATTTTTACAAAAGACTGTTTAAAAATTTTTAATTCAGTTAATTATTATCTATATGTACCTATATTTAAGTCAAGGCAAATAAAGGCTTTTTTATTTTATTTTATTTTATTTATTAAACTGAATCAACTAAATATGGGTCTACCCTTAGACATGTTTTTGCAAGGCTTGCAGTTCTTGTTTAAGATTTTCCAGCTTTTCATCTAGGGACTTTATTGTCCTGCAAACTGATTGTTGATCTCTGAAAAGAAAGTGTTTACTATATTTTTTATCCTTTGTTGAATGAAAGTGGTGAATAGTCAGAGTCTGTTTATGAGAGCCAGATCTGGCCTGCACAGTGCACTGCCTGACCCGCATGACAGGCAATGTTGGTCGCGTGCCAAACGCATTTCAATTCGTAGTTCGCGCAACAACCCGCGAAACTGTAATTTATTGACGTGTTTGTATGCTGTAAAGTTGGAATGGTTTTATTGGGCATTTTGACTATGTATTTAGGTATATAAAAAAGTCTGGAAATTAAGATTCTTGTAGCAGTTTTTTGCTTTACTAATGATAGAATACTATGTTCAAACTGTCGTGATAGCCTTCCATGGTACTGAATTCCTATTGGTTGCTCTTGCAATGCGGAACCCCTCCACACCCCTCCGCCGCCACTGCTAGACGCGACAAACGATTCAAATTCTAACGGACTTTTGGTCCACTGTGTATATACCAAGTTATATATAGATTTATAACTCGCTTAGCAGTGAAGGAAAACATCGTGAGTAATCCGACATGTTTGAGGACAACTAAATTCGAGAACATTTCCGTGGAAGTATCTGGACGCCCATCACGACGTACTTTCCCAAGAAACCTTACTCAGTGGGTAAAATCTGATGCGGAGTCCCAACTCTAAGTAATGAGGAACATGACGCGAGGAGGAGGATGTAGCGATTTAGTATGACAGAATAAAATTAAAGGAGCTCGTTGGACTTACATATGTTCTATGAATTTTTCATGTACAATCGGTTGTTTGGCTTCGTAGAGTGCTTTCAACCTGTTAAAGTTGCACTGTTTCTCATACGCTGTCCTCTTGAGTTCAGCAAGCGCGGTGTTTACTTCCACTGTCTCTTTGTTTATCTCCTCTTCGTTCTAAACGAAAAAAACTCATTTAAATCGACTAAAATGTAAATGGATTGGGAACGTTTAATCTTAATTCGGGGGATTTAACGCTAACTGAATTATGGCACTCTCGGTAATGCCTTGTGTAAACAAACCACCTGCATACTGGTGGTTTTAGTGTTGTATGGCATGCCATTAAATGTAATGGCCGATGAAAATGTGATTACGAGTTAATATGGAGAATTCGCAAATTAAAATATTGTTAAGTTTAGTGTCAAATGTAGTTTCGAAGTAATATCGTAAGAATACCACAAATACCCTTCCACACAAATAAACTGTTAAATGACTTTGAATATAGAAACCCAGTGTCTAAGTGAATTTCTATTTTCTATTCTATTGGTATACTTAATACTCACATAATATCTGTGAGTATTTCTGAATCTTTCAGATATTTCATACGTCGCGTCTCCGAACTTATGTCTGTAATTGGAAAAGTTAAAGCTTTGTTAAAAACAAACTTTTCAGAGAGCGCAAACATTTAAGCTTCGACACAACAAACATTAATTAACCACATTCATACAAAATGTAGCATTTCTAATTTAATAAGCATTGTTTTGAAATAATTCAATACCTAGTTACTTTACATTAAGTACCTACACAGTAATATACTGAAAATAATAAAACTTAATGATTTTTTATAGTGATATTATCGACACTTGATCAGTTTAGCATATGGATGCATACATTACTTTTTATAGGAATATATACCAACATTATTTTATTTATATATTTACCTATAACTTGGTACAATCGGCGATTGGTACAGCCACCTATTAAACTTTAGAAATTAATCCAGTTGGGATTAATTTCTAAAATTTAATAGGTGGCTGGATTAATTAAAGAATGCGCTAGTAGGTTTACCTACTTCATTAGGGTATCTACGAGTATCTATATAAATCATACGATTATGGTGCCCTCTGCTCAATTAATTATGCGGGGAAAAGACCCTCAGTAATGAGCTATACTAAAAATATCACATAATATGTGTATATTATACTCACATGATCCTATCAATTTGTTCCTCCTCTTGTTCAAGTTGTTGTGTCAACTGGTTCCGCCATTCCGCCGCGGTCTCATTTGCGTTTACAATATCATCACGAAGCTTCTTTACTTTAGCGTTCGTAGCAACACGTTGCACTGAAATAAGTGATTGTAGTTAGAGCGAAAAGAAGTTATTATTTCATAATCATTGATATGTAAGTCACTAAGAACTTGGGTCTGACTTGATTTAAAAAATATATGTAAAATAAGCTAAAGCTTGTTCGCATTGCAGCCCACGATCTAGCGCGCTTGCAGACTTGAAGACCGATAAACTGAAATTCCGGCAAGGGCAGTGTTGATCAAAATAACTAGGTATACCTAAGTAGTTGTACATTCAAAAGTCGTTAA
Source organism: Macaria liturata (assembly GCA_964023185.1). Lineage (NCBI taxonomy): Eukaryota > Metazoa > Arthropoda > Insecta > Lepidoptera > Geometridae > Macaria > Macaria liturata. The sequence continues at coordinate 8,041,055 of OZ026815.1, read as the reverse complement.
TTAAATTTTACCGTCAAATAATTATGGCAGTGTATCGTTACTAACAAATACCAGTTCCACCTATGTAAGTATTAACGTCATATTTCCAATGATGATTCATATTCATTATTTAACAAAGCAACAAATAAAGACGATACTGAACTCCTAATCGCTGTATATAGATTTGTGGTTGATTCCGTACGAAGCGTGTCGTTTGAGTAATTACTACATTATAATTATACAAGGTTACTAGTAACTTATGTAAACCTTTTAAAGACAGCAACCGTCAACTTTTTGTTCAACGTCTTTCAAAATTCTGGGAAAAAAATCAAGATCAGAAACAAATTTGACGATAAAAATATACCTTTAATTGACGGGCTATATTTTTCCAAAACTCACAGCACATAAGTTTGTGTCCACTGATATAACTATTTAAGTGGCGCTTAAAACTCTTGCATAATTTACCAGAGTCCCTGAATGAATACTATGTATACCTATCTATTCATATTGAATGTCCTCCAATCTACTACAATATGACTGAATGATCTAAATCCCCATTGCCATGTATAGTGAATTGGATCGTCAAATTGTAAATGCATGGCTTATTCCGACGTGTAGGTACCTACGTACGGTGAACACGGCCGTAATTTCAACCTGGTTTGCCTTGTTAGTAACAGGGTGTACAACCATCATGGTATTAATATTGAATTAACACGGTTGAGAACATGGCGTTAAAGAACTGCCACTACATTCGAAAATAGGTACCTGATTATACGTAATACTTATTAACAAAATAAATTATTATTCCAGGACATATCATACAGCGCTATTTAGCCCCATACTAAGCAAATAAATTTACATATCTGGTGTTATGAACAGTGATTGAAATTATTTTCCAACAGCGATATTCTGAGAAACTATGGGCGATTACTCAATATTCCTTTACAGAAGAACTCATGTAGGTACTATTACTTACTTTAAAATTAAACTGTAAATATGAATTTAATATCCTAGTGGTCATTGTTCCTACGGTGTTATCCCCTCTGTATGTCAATGGATATAGACAATGGCTCCTCTGTGCTGTAATCTACAACATGTGCCAATATCCAGGAACTGAGTGTGGATTGTTAACGCACAGTAGGCTAGTTTGACCACTGTTTGTTCTGTGAAGAGTGAATGATACTTTGATCGGATGCCTTGAGCAGTATAGAGTATAGACCTTTGATATAGTCAAAAAGTGTCTGCATTCAACATATATGTGTCAAAATAAATGCTTTCTTTCTTTCTGTATACAAACTGAATAAAACTTTTTTCTTAAAATGTAGACATTTAGGTGATGTTTTAATATGACACATTGATTGTTTTATCAGTGATTACCTATGTATATAATAGTACCTATGAATATGTTGGAAATATGGCAAAAGTAGGTAGGTACCTACCTAAAAGGTTTGTGTACTGATGATATCAGGATATTAGACAATAATGAAATAACTTATTCCATGCGTACAGGTGGACAAATTTGAACATCGCCACAAATATTCTCGAAATTTCAACATTATTTCTTAATAATAATACCATAATAATCTAGTAATATTACTATATTTAGTGATATTACTAGCTAGTCTTAATAATTATCTAGGAACTCGGTAGCTCTAGGTATTAAATAAATACTCGAGCGTGAAAACCTAACTAACTGAATAATATACCTAAGTATACCTAAGTAGGTACCTTTCTACTAATTGTGCCGTTGACGAAGTAGGTCCATATTTAAGTAATTAGGTACCTATGCCTATATTCAATCGACATCTTAACTTAGAACTTATTCGATTTGTGATTTTCATTGAAACTTATAAAACTTTTGCTCGTAGCATAACATTTCTAAATATCCGCAAATAAAAATCCGTACCTATCCATTTGTAACGGTTGAAAATGCAGCAGTGTTAAAATGAGCACGGATCGTCGAAGCAAACTGACGACGCGGACGTGTAGAGAGCAGACAGCGCCGCTATTTCTACTCGAAATCAACTATAAGTGACGTACCTACCTAGTTACTTATAATGAATTTTTGCGCTCCTCGACTTCGTATGAGAAATTTTTTACACGTTTAAATCTGAATGAGTGAAGTTTCACATTTCAAAGAAATGGTTTCTATGAATTGTATTTTAAGTGGCATTGACATAGGTACGTCAAGTGCTTGCCTGTTATTGTGCTATATAAATAGTTACATAGAACTATGCTACAAAGGTATTCATTGGCTAGTTGGAGAATCTCCTGTCTAATATCTAGGTAGGTACCTAAGGTAACCTATCTAAAATGAAAAGCTGCAACTGATTACAGTAGGTAAGTTAAGTCTAGTGTAACCCTCGAGCATCAACGTCAAGGAGTGTAACCTAGGCTGCAGCAATACTTCAATTCAGGTTGGCTGTCATCAAACTCAAACCTATCCCACATTACGTAAAGAAGTCGTGAAAGAAAAACAATGAATACCGATAAAAGACGTGTACGTTTAACATATTGAAGATTTTAGTTAAGTATGTTCCTAGTAAAATATACTTATAGTAAACCAATAGCCATATTTGTATAGGGCGCAATAGCTATCCAATACAAAATCAATTTAAATATCAACAAATGTATGTATAGGTACATATATCTAGCTTGTGGATATGCCGCCCTCTGCACTAAAAGTACATAATGCTATCACTTGCTAAGGTTCACTTCTTACTTTAGAACTAGAAATAAAAAAAAATAACAAAGCTGCACCTAAATAACGTAGTTATTATGATAGGTAGGTATTGGTGTTGGATATTATATGGTGAAAAGTAGTAGGTAAGTATTTTTATATCCCTAATAGGAAATAACTACATAACCTAGTCTTAAGGCAAAGCTACTTGATAATGTTTAGATCGTATGAGAGTGACTAATTCTGGTGCTAAGCTTCCGAATTGTCCTAAGGAATTCTAAATTATCTTTAAATTACCTAAATCTTGTCTTTTATAACTGCATCATATCTGGGAAGGTAGGTAGATAGACGCTTTATTAATTAATGTTCGGTGCTTAGATCTATTCTGTATATTCACAAACCAACAAATACCTATTGTAAAGTGTAGATAAGATAAGTGAGTACATAATATACAAGTCACCGCTTACATCGAGTTGATTTCATGGCTCGTTACTCCATACAACCTGTTATCGCGCGAACCAGACCGCACGAATATCAAGCTTCACATTTTATGAGTCGAAAAGCGACAGCCAAGCAAGAACTTTTCTCTAGATGCTCACAGGAAAGTATGTTTTAGGTAGATAGAAACCTACCTATTTACGCACGAAAATATCACTGTAAGTTAAGTTCATTGTTGTCTGTTATGGTTGTGCTAAAATACCTACTTGCATTCAAATAAGCTGGGTAAGTAGGTAGGTACCTAATAATTTTTGACGATGTGACGATGTCTTAGCTGAATAGGTAAATCTTTATAAACAATTGGAAATGGTAAAGGTACATACTGTTCTCTAAATTCAATCTTTCGAGTTCCTCGGATGTTTCGCATTTGACTTTCCTTACTTTTTCTTTTAGACGTTTTTTCTTCTCACACTCTGCATCAACAACCGGCACATTCATACGCTGAAATAAGAAAATAGGTATGCAATATTATAATACTCTTACCTAAGCATGAACTTTCATATTTTTTTCGTATCAATATCTTACCTACAAGTCAAAATAAAATAGTACTTACAAAAGAGAGCTTTATTGCAAGACACAAATTAAGCAAAACTAATTAAAGACAAAGATTTTTGATTGTTTTTCGCTCAACACCGATAGGTACTTAATTTAACATTTAGTAGTTTACCTGCTCAACCAAGTTATTCTCGATTTCCTCTAAATTGGATTTTAGGATACATATGCCAATCTGTTGATTCTCTGTATCAAACATTTTGAGAATTTCGTTTTACTTGTGTCTCTATGCAAACTAGGTATAAATTATTTTTTTCACTTTTAGCTTGGAAAAGAGAGTAGGTAATGAAACAAAATCAAAATGTATGTCACTTTTTATTCTAAAAACAAAATGTGACGAATTTTTTTTTTTTATTACAACTGGCCAGTGCTATTTTGGAAAGTTTTGGCGCCAATTTTACATTGACTTTTAACGGTAAGTACATTTAGCCCTAAATACTGTTTCAATTATGAGTTCCCTTTATTACCAATATTGGCAGCATTCTTTTTCGAAACTCTTAACAAAAAATCTCCTAGATCAGCGCTCTAAACTGATTCACAATTTTCAAAAAACAAAGGATGATGGTGAAAATCAACACCACTTTCGTAGCTACCAACATAACGACGCGTTGTTATGTTAGTAGCTACGACGCAGGGAACTCTTTAGTGAAATGGTCTAAGTAGGTAAGTATATTTTAAAAACAAAAGGCGGGACGCCTTAATACATATGTATTGTGTGAAGTACATAACATAAGAATATACCTATTATATATTTTAAAGTTTTCAAATCAATTTCGTCTTGAAATAATGAATAATACCTACCTACTGAATTTTTAACTAGGGTTAAACAATTCGTTAAATTATGTAAGGCTACATAATTTTAGGGTCATGGGCTGTCAGATTTTATTACTTAAGTACCTACTTACTAGTAATTAAATAAAACAAATATAATGTTTGTACGATCATATATTTGGTAGGAAGATAAGTGGTACTAACTAGGCTGATATTATTTACGTAAGTAGGTACATACTAGATTCTAGATGGATTGATTTCTTGCTTGTTCAAATAAATATTTTGCATATTAAGTATTCGTCTTTGTAATACAAAGACGAATACTGTGTGTACCTAGGTACGTGATACAAAGTTTGTATCACGTACCTAGGTACACAAATAACTAGGTATTAGAATCATAATTGATTTTTAATTATACTTGGGTAACAATCTTGACTACAATGAATCTGTGTGACGCTACTAGTCTGAAAAGGTACTAATAATAAATCAGTGATTAGATTAGGGACAAATTTGGGGTCGTGTCTGAGCGTATTGTACCTGATATTAATGAGTTTTCGAGAACAGTCTCGCTAATTAATCATCTAAGATTTGGGTTAAATGAAATTTGAACAAACCTCTTGACTTTAATCATAATATTATTGAATTTTCTTTTTGAGTCACGGCACCCAAAAAGGAATAAGTACCTACCTATTATTTTTTAAATTGGTAGCATATATAGCATACATTTTTGTTTTCCTTCTTTAACGGAACGAACAAAGCCGGTATTTTTTATAATTGATTTCCTACGATCTACATTTTATATCTTTATTTAAGTAGGTAGATATACAGTTTACCTTCTCGGGTAGGTATTAAATCAATTATACCTAGGTAAGTATCTAAGTAAAATAAGCATAAATTTTCAGACAAACTGCCGAATTATGTCACCCTTTACAGAACATGAGAACTTAAATGAAAATAGGCTAAATCCCTTTTATATTAAGTACAAATAAATACAATTTACTTGATTCATGGAAAAAAGAGATATCCGACTTTATCAAAAGAGTTAGTGTGTTATAAACTTTTTGTTTGAGTAGGTATATCTGACCAAAAAGTTTTCTATATCTCCAAAACCTAAATTTAAAAAAGGTTTTATTCAGATTTATTGCTTTGTTCCAAAGAATCTATGTGTTATAAACTTTTTAATGATATCTCACCAAAAAGTATTCTATATCTCTAAAAACTTAATGTCAAAAAAGTTTTATGATATCATATTAATTGCTTTTACTTGAGAACTGGCACAATACAAAGTTATGGCCAAATAAGAACAAAAAACTTGAATTGCGTACATTTTAAGTACTCGTATGTTTATTATTATTATCATTACCAAGGATTTTTTATATCATCCCTCTCTTTCCCTCTGGATTGTTCTCTCTTTTGTTTTTTGAAATAGATTTTATACGAATAGAAACCTTATCTTCTTACACTTAAAGTTTATTTTCTATAAATGGTAAATCGGGGGTGAGATCGGTCAAAATGAAAGGCATATAGAGCAGGCTGTTGTCTTGCTTCAACAGCTTGCCAGTTTAAAAAATAATGTGTGATAAATGTCACTGTCAACTTAAGTTTTGAAATATTTAGCAATAAATAATATTATTTAATTTTATTTATTATAAATTTTACTCGACACGAAGAAATCTGAATTAATTTGTGAAATTAACACAAAATAAAATAAGTAACAAATTAATATTATATTATTTTTCACACAAGCAACATTAAATTATGATGACATTATATGACAAAAGGTGGCGGGAAAAAAATAATTTCATTTGTTACTAATTTATATGTATTTTATTGTAAAAATAACAAAATGGTAAGAACTTGTAGTGTTCCGGGATGCAGAAGTGAATCTTATAGTGGCTGCAATATATCTTTCTACAGGTATGCTAAAGTTTAAGTAAGATTACATTACTGGGACTAAGGTGACCATATTTTCTCATGCTTGAAATAATTGTTGCAATATGATGTTTTTTCAGTTTTCCTAAAAATGAATACATCAAAATAAAATGGCAAAAGAACTTAAATATAACACGTTACTCGTTTAGGTTAGTACATGAAACACAAGGAAAAGGATTATATTGTTGTACATAGTTTAAGCATTCACTCCTTTCAGTTAGAATATAAAACACAAGGAAAATGATAGTGTAAAAAAATATAGGATATAGGCAACTACCTATATGCAATTCAAATGAGAACTTGTAAATAAATATTGTAATTACTGCAAAATGTTTATGATTTTGATTACATTGCCTCCCTGTCAATTAACCGAATCGATACTATTATAAATTACAAACTAAAGTGCATTTTAATTTGTAAGTTTGTTGGTGTTTCTTACTTAACGCGTCAATAGAGCTAGGGATCATCATGACTGGCAAGATGCAGGTAAAATAGGACCCCAAAAGAGACTGCTCCAGATTTGGTAAGAAGATGAATTGGTATATCCTAATTATATACCTAATTTATTGTCACCCTAGTTAGAAAAAGACAACTGCCTGTCATACTTCGCCTCGCTCTGCTCATATTGGATCAGCAGTAATATTTCCCTATATATTACTTCCATGATCATTACACTTTGATGATAACAAAGTCAAAGTCATTTATTGATAAGAAATTTCTTACAAGTCAGATAAAGTTGTACTTACCTAAATGTTGTACATTTATAACAATATTATTAAGATACATGTACACAAGTACTATTATAAATTTATTTATATATCAGAGTTGGTTTGCTTAGAACAAAGAGAAATTGAGACGGTTCGTTCATACATTTTATATGGTCAGCTTTGACACTAAATGAGTGACGTTGCTGGCATTATCTAGAATTAAAATCTGCGGTTTATCACACTTGTATTTGGTTTACCTATTGTGTAGCTTGTTTTTCAGTATCTTTTGTCTTTTGACAGGTTGATGTATGAATGTTATGATGTGTAAGCTTTTGTGAAGGTACTTTTTATAGCAGGTTCCGTAGTTGTTATAGCCGAGAGAAATTAAGGATTCATTCCAGTGGTAGTCTGAGGCAGCGATGATTATGAATTTAATGAATGTCTAGGTGTATTTATTTCTTAGTTTCAATAATAAATCACTGGAATATAGACATTTACTTTATTTTGGACTTGGGAATACATGCTCACCCTTTTACATCGTGCTTAGAATAATGAATGAATATAGGTAGGTAATGCAAAACTGTTCGTTCCTGTTCCCTACATAAAAAATTACACAGATACAACTATTGGGACAGGTAAACAATAATCTATAATTTCCAACAATGAACATGTTAATAGTGGTACCGTTCACATCGTTTTCTTTGCACAACTGATTAATATTTTGATAATTAAATTATAATCAAAATATATAAAACTCAAAGAGGACTGACTGACTGACCGACAAACATACCTAGTGATCTATTAACGCACATTCCAAACCACTGGACGGATCGGGCTGAAATTTGGCATGCAGATAGATGTCATGACGTAGGCATCCACTAAGATTTTCGGAAATGTCACTTTTAAAGAGGTGAAATAAGGGATGCAAGTTTTTCTTCTTAAACCACTTGTTAGACATATTTAAGGTTAATAATTTGAATATCAACGACTAAACCGTAGTATGTTACCTTTACTCCTGTATGTTGTATTATGTATTCTGTGGTATGGCGCAGCTACCTTAAGTTGTTCTTGGCTTCCAGCATAAGAAAATCATAATAAATTATCACACTATTTATAATAAATATGAAAACGAAAACGTATTTAATTTTGTGTCTGTACTCTGTGAGCTTCAAACATGCATTATACCTATTCGTTATAATTCTAGTTAGAGTGTTGGCCAAGTAAGTTCATAACCGGACCTAAACTGTCATAAATTAACTCGATAGTCGAGTTCCCTTCTAACTTCGCTGAATAATTATTTCCCGGTAGTAGCAGTTGCAATAAGTTTCAACGTGGTACGTGAACGTTTAAATCCATCCATTCAAGCGTTTAGTATTCAGCTGGGGAAGGCGCGATAGCTTAATGCAGAGCGAGAAAAAGTGATTCAGTGTTTTGCTGAATTGCGCGGGAATAAATATATTCAGCTTAGGTATATACACTAGTGGACGCGGCTTCGCTCGCATTATTTCAGAACAAAACGTAGCTTATGACACTCCTAAGACTTCATACCAAAAATCATGATGATCTGGTCAGCCGTTTTTGCGTGATGCGCGTAACAGAGAATCAGATATACCTACAGACAAAAATTCTAGAAATTTTTGGATCGTGTTCTGCTATCAATTCGAAGTATTTCCAATTTTTTTTTAAAATATCTTCAATGTTCAGAATTTGGCCCCTCTTCAGCTTTATTATATGAATAGGTAGGTACCTAGATATAGATACGTAGGTACTTAGATTACATAGTGTCTCCCTCGTAGGCAGGTACTACCAGTACACATTACTGATTCGTTCAATTTCAGTGACTAAGATGCTTTTTTATTTCAAATACACCGTTTGTACTTGTAGGTATTTATAATTTCTTCAAGTAGGCACCTCAGTGCACTTTTGAATGTCAACTGACATTAAATAAAACATATATTACCACTACTGTAAGTTACGTATATAAAAGGTACCTATCTCTATATTTTGTTAGTCACTTTGTTCTTCTTTCACATTGCAATAGGTTGCCAGCATACGTCATTTTAGCATCAGTTGGTATAAATCCCTGAAAATAACATGTACCTAATAAGATGTGTTAGTATAAACCTGTTATTGTGGAACGACGCAAGCGAAACCATTATTAATATATAGACACGATTGGTTATTTTATGTTGTTTTTGAAAACTTCCAGCTTATCTCGCTGGATAAAAGGTATAGTTTTACTGTGTTAACGTTCCTAAAAAATGATAAGCCAGTAGCTACAAGAGCGAGGAGAGATCAGGGGGCATAGTTTCTTTCATGTTTAATTCCTGCGGTTTGTTAATGTTTGTACACGCGCCCTTTGAGAAAAAAGGATCCCGGGTTGACCTACATTATGTATGTTTTATTTATGTAACAAAAACATGGAGCTTTCGAACACAATATGATTTGTTATTTTTGTTAAGTTCTATTTCAACAAACAAGAATACCTAAGGTTTAACATAAAACTTAGTTATTCAAAAGTTACAGTAAAGCAAATTCATTATTGGAAAAGCGACGTTAAAATGCATGAATTTTATTGATAAAATAGTCTTCTTATATTGTAAATTTTTAACAAGTTTGTAAACGTAATTGATTTACTTTAAATTTAAGATCAAACAACATTATCAAACCATCTAAGTACTTACAATTCTAATTTACAGACCTTTTTTGCAACTCTTTGAACTAAAACAAACAAGGGCGGTTAAACCAATAGCCAAAAACTTGTCGTTATGAAATGTCAGTGCCAGGAAATTTTCCCATTATTTAGTATTTTTATTCATGTGATCTCATTTCGACATAACAAAAGGTATGAATAGGACATTCTGCGGAAGACGCAGCTCTGTTGTAGTCTCGTCAGAGTTACGTAAAGCATATTTCCTCTTTGAGTCTATTTTATTGCGAAAATCATAAAACGTGAATTTGTGTATTTTAATTTGGCAGCATACGGGAAAGATAGAGATTAGCGAATGTACCATATTTATTGACTATGTATTTTATTTTTGTATTGTATAAGGATTTAATTTTGGCTTTTTATGTTACTAGTAGAATTTAATTTATATCAATATTTATTATTAGAGTAATTCGCTTTTAAGCGGTTCTGATTATGAAAATAAATAAAGTAGACCAAACATTTTAATAACTTAAGTACTTATGTAACAAATTAAAATAAAAAATAATAATAAGCAAAAAACATGTTATTAAATGACTACAGTTGATTCACGATAGCACGCTTTGTCACTATGGAGTAAAAATTTTCCCAATAGTTCTCTCCAAGCATCACTGAAAATGTCCACATCAGGGTTAGCGCCAATAAGCTCATTAAGTGCGCCTAGGGAGCGCGGTATCGGGGACATTGTGTGTGCAAACTTTTTCTTTACGTGAAGTGGCTTATTGCCCGTGGTCCCTTTGATAGTCCCTGGTCTCTGCATTTAGGCCGTATCAGCCTGCATCCCGTCAGGCGCAATAAGCGTTACCCTGTTGCGTCACGGAATACATACCTGAATGTAATTATTGAGTTACTTATAAATAAAAAAACAGGCCCGCTGCTTCTGTGCTATATCTACCCAAGGTTATATGAGTTAATTATGAGTATTGTGCTCTATGTGAGAATGATACTCACTTTCATTTTTCTATTATAGGTTTTATCAATAACACTGCTTACTGAAAAATATGTAGATAAAAATATAAATTCGTAGCGGGTAACTATGCGTTCACGTCTTTTGTGTGGCGTAGCACATTCGTAGAAGAATCGATATTTCATAGCTTATTCATAGCATTTGTATATTTCCTAACACAAACTTAGCTATACTTTCATGTATTTTATACGATACCAAGTAGGATATTATCTTTGGTTTCTTTTTCTTTTCTTATGGCTAACTCTAGTGTTGAGTGTTTTCAAACCGCTCTTTAACCTTTTATAGTTATTATTGGGCGCTTCCGTGTGTCGGATGACACGTTAAATTATTTATTATTAAATAGGTTCCGGTAGACAAACAGTGTCTAGTACGGTACTCGTTAAGCCATGACAGAGGCCCTTAGGGCGGTTTGAACATTCTCGACACCAGAGTTGGCCACTCTCATTCGAAAGGAAGAAGAAGATTGCTCATTACGTAGGTACCTATGTTTAAAGTGATTTCCTTATTTTTCTTTTTTATCGAAACGGCCAAATATAAATACTTACCACTTTTCGGCCAACCATTCAAAGACCATCATATTTTCCAAAGACTATCAAAATTTCGTAGTGTGTGTTACTAAATTTTATTAAAAGTTAAAACTTTTGTGAGACATTTTATCAATATATTAACTAAACGGTTTTCACTCACGTGTAAATCGCGTAAGTTGTTTACGCGTTTCGGATGTTATGACATCCATCTTCAGAACGTATGTTCTGGGACCGCGGCAGCACGCAGATTGCGCGCCGCCGCGCGAGCGGCCCGCCGGGACACGGGCGCGGGGGCCTGGGGTGGTGGGGGTGGAGGCGAACTTACGCGATTTACACGTGAGTGAAAACCGTTTAGTTAATATATTTATTAAAAGTGTTTTTTTTTTGTATGTTCGTCGATCAATCCACCAACATATACATAGAAGTCGGAGATGTTGTCCAACAAACACTGATCACAAAAAAAAAAAAAGTGTTGTAGATACTTACCTAAGTAGTTCAGTTCCGGGCGCTTCTTCGAGTAAGTATTTTCCTCTAGATGCATAAACTAAGCCAAGGTGGCGCTAGTGAGCTCCGTCATGAATATGCGATCCTAATATCACGTTTGAGGTTTAACTCTCCAACGTGTCTGGTTTACTGCTGAACTATTAACTAGCAAGGAGTTCTTGCGGGAAAGTTTGGATACCTAACTCAAAACTGCAATATTAATTTAAAACTACATACCTACCTACCTCATTTATATAGACATCAGAAACACGAAATCAAATGAAATCACAAAGCTTTCTTTATTTATAAATTGTATTGATTACGTTTAAAACTACTTATATACCTACATAAAGAATAAAAGCGCAAAAGTACTGAATTGGATTTGATTTACATTCTGTTTCGACTTAGTTACACAATAGGTACTCGTATATAGGTATTTGATGGAATGTTGTTGCCTTGTATCTTTCTAAACTTCTGGGGTCAACACCCTATCTACCCAATTTAGCACAATTACGATACAGCCAATGATAACATTATGTTACATAGTCTGACCATTCATTCAATAAAAATTATTCACATTATGGTCTCGTATTAGCTTAATTTTGTAACATACATTATACTTAGGTATTCTAACTTGGCATCAATCTTTGTTCCAACAATAATCTGGTAAACGAAATAATAAGTAAATTACATTATTTTGTTCTGGCTTATATATTATTCTCTCTTGGGGTTTATGTACCATAACTAGCTAACATACATAATTAAAATTAACTACCTATCTAACAGGATGTAAGTAGGTACGTATCATCAGACTCTTTTTTTCTTTAATGTTTTTTCTGTTGGTTAATCTTGTTAGGAGCTTTATTAAAAATGTACTCGTATCTACACATTAAGAACATTAAAAAAAAAATACTTTTTTGTATTTTAAGACTTGTAGAAATTCAACCAAGCTAGAAATAACTTTGCTAGGTTGTTGTTGTTTGTTCTTATTATAAAGGTAACTTGGAAATTAAAACTACAAGTTTAAATCAAATAGACAATTTAATAGTTTATGTGCTGCAATTGAAATCCCTAAAGAGATTTAGTTCGTAACAAAGGAATAAGAGAGATCTTTGAAGGAGCTGTCAAGTACACTGCTACTACCATTCTAGCATAGAGCAATTTTGTATAACAAATCGACATAGAACTATTCATAGACTGGCTTGTGACACTGGCTTTAGTAAACGCACGGGACTATCAGTTTCAAACAAATTGGAAGTGTATTTGTATCACGCCCACGACTCTTTGGTTCCCTTCTAGCGATCGTTTTTAATATCTTCAACACTAGATAGGTTCACATATTTTGTGTGTGATTTGTCTGAAGTTAATCAACGTACATTACGTACATATAGACCAGACAAACCTACTCCACCTTGGACCATAAGGTTCGCTTCTGAGAGTGTTTAGTGTTTTTTTTTGTAGTTTTAGATGATCTGGTAGTCAAATTCCTGACTGTATGTATAGTGTAAAAAAAATAAGTATGCGATTTAGTGCATGTGCAATGTGCATTGAATAAATCTATTATCTATCGACTTGAAATATATATTTTTATGAGTGTTTATCTAGTATCCTCCTGTGAAAATATTTTCAAGGAAGATGTGTTGTAACCCATCCATTACTACAGTATTATGTTACCAGTGCAGAAACTAGTACTTCATGCTTATTTACACTCGAGTTGAGTTAATTGAGACTGGAGTTTGGGAGGAAGTAGATTTGAGCTGAACTCTATGTATACATACAGTTCAGCTTAGTAGTGCGGAATGAGAAGTGACAGGGCAATTATGTAAGCGAAGGTGTTTAGTGCTTATGTTGAGAAAACTGTGACAGTTTGCTTAGTATGGGTAAGTATATATGGCGCTGTGTGAAATTTCTCGAATTATCTGTTTAGTTATTAATATTTAGTTAGTAGGTACTGTTATTGCATGTATTCCATAACCTTAAAGTGAACGTGAGTTGGTTAGTTTTTTTTTTATATTGACCTCCTTTTTTTTTTTTTTTTGTTTTGTATGTTCGTCGATCAATCCACCAACATATAGAAGTCGGAGATGTTGTCCAACAAACACTGATCACATCAAAAAATTTGAAGCGAAGTTTAGTCTATAAGTAAAGTAGCAGTATATATATTGACCTCCTTTACAATTAAACGGAGCGACGAATTGAAGTGATTTTTGTTAGGGTATACTCTTTGTATCATCATGACGTGCTAAAGCCATAGGCATTCACTAGTGGATTAGGTATAGATTCATGATTTGATGATTATGGTATCTATATTATAACAGATATGATGTAGTAGATATTTTGACAGTGATTTTGAAATACATAATTAAGAAATACCTATTGTAAAATATAATTGATAGAATATTTCGTTTAGGACCATTAAATAAGCTTCGAAAAACCACATGTGCCGATAACTGTATATATTGTGTAGGTTTGAACCAGCAAGACTTTGGTCTATTTAGACTATCTTAGACATTGATTTGGTATTATTGAAGCAGGTAGGTACAATTTTTGTCGAAGGAGAGTAGATACGATAGAAACTAGACGATTATTGTAGCAAACAATTATAATTAGGTATCTACATTAGAACATGGACTATCGGATAATTATCTACAACAACTTAATGAGATTGACCTCCTTTGGTGTCTACATATTTTAACCGTATTGACTAGACATAGATAAGTAGATAAATACTTTATTAAAACACCACATATAAAAAACAATACAAAAACAATGAAATTAAAATTAGCGTCTTAATTGGTGGCCTTATCGCTAAGAACGATCTCTTCCAGATTAACATACACATTACATAGATAACACTTACATAGATTAACATTTACATAGATTAAAGAAAAAAATAGAACAATCATTAACACATAAGTTTTTATACATGAAATTACATAAATGAAAATTTCGTATTTATTGGCACTGAATAACACATAATACCTATATATTATTATTTAGTAGGGTGTAAACTGTGTGTTACTTTAGGTTAAGTATACCAAATATATTAGACCGTGGTCGAAAGGTTTAGGCGTTCTGACTTGTCAGGAATACGCAGGTTCAAATCCTCTAAGAAAAGGCTCAAATCCTGCTGCTTGTGATTATTTTCACTCATTTTACAATAAAAAGTTTAATAATATACACAACTTGTTAACTGTAAATAATATCACACTGCTCTTTGGTCTATGGACATATGGCTTAACAGATAACAAAGCAATGTAATTTATAAGCATGTACTAATTATATATTTAGGTACTTAATGATAGAATAGATCTCCTATTTACAACCGTGGCGGGTAGAAGATGATTCCGTAGAGAGCTGTCAGGATGGGCGCTGCGACTGGAGGTGGTGGTGCTGCGCAGTATACCTTCACCTGGATAATAGATAGATTAATGCTTTATTAGACACTCACATAAAAAATAAATCATAATACAAAAAAGAGAAAAATTTAAATCTAATGCCACAAATGGCGACCCTATCGCTGAAAGCGATCTCTTCCAGGCAACAGTAGGATGTAGAGGAAATCATAAAAAAGACTAGACGGGGTGTACAATAAAGAGCACATAAAATTTAACTAAGAATAAAAACTTAAACAATAATCAAAAACATTGAAAATAATAATAAACTACTTAAACCCATACCTACATAATATATAAAAATTAATGTACTATGTACTAATATTACAGAAATAACTACTATAAACTTACATATAAATACAATACTACATGATAATACGTGAGTTTTAATAAATATGGGGTAATTGGTATGTTATCCGAAGACATGCGTCTTCCGTAGAAGGACCTGGGCGCCCACCATGTACCTGCCCAAGAAAACTCCCCAACGAATTAATTCTGCGGGGGAGTCACGACCCTCAGACGACTCAAGAGAGAACTGGTATGTTACGGGATATTTTTAAGGGGTTTGTTATAATGTGTATACGGTCTACACTTATACATAATACGTCTACAATATGCGACGCGTCTTGCGAGCATTCAGTTTAAACGTGTCGCAAATTGAGGAGGTACCTATTATGTAATTAGTGTAGACCGTATAAACATAACTTAATAAATATGGTTTTTATTAATTCGCAGGATTGTCTGTTAAATTTTAAAGCTTAGTACTTACATCATAATCAACGACAATGTTTTTTTTGTAATATTGCCAAGCACCATGTATAGAAATTACTAAAGATAGATCAGATTTTGATACAGTTCTCTGTGATGTATTGAGGTTTGATTGGTGCACCTTTCTAGCTATGTATTACGATGACAACTCACCAGGGGGCGCTGCTGCATACAATATAAATTATCAGCCCGATTTTGATGCAGTTTTCTTTGATAGGTTTAGATTTGTTCAGTGAAGTGACAGTAGATTTTAAGTCGGTTTTGTTTTTTTTTTAATAATGATTATTGTACCTGTTGTGGACACGCAGCGACATCTTGCGCCAGTACGAAGGCCATGCGTTTGAGCAGCGTGCTGGCGGCACTGGAGCATGCGCGCCCCACGTCCGCCACGCACATCAAGTACGCGTCCCGGGCGCTGAGGGACAAAACATAGTCATTAGCACCAGTGGGTACTGACGTTGTAACAGGAGGTCTTCACTTCAACTGCTATTTTACACATTATATAGCATTATTATATTATAAAGCATTCATTAGCACCAGTGGATATGGTCGTCAAAACGGGAGGTCTTCAATAATAGGTACGTCAGATTGTTTTTTACACTTTACCTTAAAATAATAGCACACTCGCCGGACTAGGTAGCTTAAGTAATAAGTACGTCGTATTTAAACCCATTTTGTTCGATAACATTTGGTTGCTCTGCTTTACAGGGTTGCTGGCAAATAACGAACTTTTTAAGGCACTAACTTTTTAACGGTGGCTTTTAAACATCAAAAGCGGCAACTCATGTTCTACGTCAGCAGTCGGCAACCTATTAGCAGGTAAGGGCCACTAGGTATCAAAAAAACCTAACGGCGGGCCGCATTTGGCCGCAACCCCAGAATCCGAATGTACCTATATAATTCATGAAATCCCATAGAAAAAAATAAAATTAGTAAAAAACAGAAAAATTGGAAATTTTCTAATTTTCTTAAAATTCTAATTAAGTTTTCCTTAAATTTGTAAGCGAGTCCATGAGGGTATGATATTAAGCATTCTAGGCAGTGATTCAAGCTCATATTCGTTCCTAGCCTTCCTCACTTTAAATAGTTGGTTATGACGTGCGTGACACTCTATTGCGAATTCACATCTCTTCGCAAATATCTGCGAGCTTCAACGAATGCACCTCAGCAATGCAGCGCGGTTATATCACAGAGTAAAGGGGTGTGGGAAACTCAACGACTGCCATTCACGTTCCCTGAAAATTGCAAACCGGAAACTTTATGATATTACCTGAAATTACTTTCTAGGTAATTTAATTTATAATGTAATTTAATAATCTAGGTTTGAAAACTCTGACACCAGACATTTCCATACGAAGCAGAGATTTTGAATATTTCATATGAAATTACCTTAATTATTAATTTACCTTCCAGTTAAGGTTCTTGATCAGCGTGTTAGACATTGTTAATTATTAATAAGGCTGTTTCTAAGCTAGCATTGACATAGGCATTACGTTAACTTGTCGTACAAAATAATAAGAGGTAAAAAACAAGGGGTATATACTAGTTTCGAAATAGTGTTTTCTATGTAATTAATAAGAGATATAACTCTTTATTTCATAGTACACATATATAAAGCTTTTGTACTTATTGACTTTGCATTTAGATAAAGATGTGTACACACGCTTAGAATATGTTCTGGATCGAAGCCAGCTTAGTAAATATGTCAAAATAAAAAAATTTCAGAAGACTTGATAACCTCCTTTTTTGAAGTCGGTTAAAAATTTATATATATGTATATGCATATATTTATTTTGATGATGCGATGAAAGGAAGAAGGTTGTTTTCTATTTAAAAAAAACACTTTCTATTTCAAAAAGGTTCTCACTAAAATTGAAACTACTAATAAGATACTAGTGTCTTTGTTAACATGACAATAACAATTTCCCATGAATTTTGTCGCGCTAGGCGTAGTGCAAGAAAATTTAGTTAAAGGAAAAACACACAATTTTGCCTAATGGGGCACAAAAAGTTTATATGAAAACTAAAAACATCTCAAGCCCCGTATTAAAAAAATAATCGATTCCTTTTCTTTTAAAAATACTTTTGAAATATACTTCATGTATAATTCAGTCCAATCGATTTCATCCCTTTTAAGTTTAAGTTAGTACAGTTCTGGCAATTCAAAACCTTATATAAAATTCAGTAGTTAAGCGAAGTATTGTTTCATTTTATTTTAACCCCTCAGGGCTCTTGTATGTGAAATCCGCCGGTAAATTCCGAACTTAGAACTCACGGGAATAAAAGAAATGAGCCAACAACCATTGTAATAAAAATATAGTGGACATGTATACCTCGGGGATAAGAAAGAGATGAATTAGAGAAAAGTTTTAGATATGTATTGTTATGTGCTGGTGTTCAGTTCAAATCTCTAAAGTTAACACATTAGTTCCTAAGCAAAATCCTAGATGGCGCTAGTAGTCGAATTAAATCACGCTTACGTGTCGACCGCATAATTGTAAACGAATATCGGATGTTTATTTCAATATAAGGCCTTTAAACTGCTAAAGATTGTTTTAAAATCATCACCCTCGTCGTGAACCCCTTCCCAACCTCTTAGCATTTTATTCATGGTCCTACTCGAGCAGGATTTACAGTGACCTATTGTAAATTCGCACCCAGCGTTTTTATCTACTTGCACTAGAAACCAGTAGTGGATCGCTACTGAACGTTGTGCACATCGTGTTCGGCCCCGGCAAGAGGGGTCAACGCGATTGGTTGTGGTGGAGTGACGCAGCTCACCCCCCAACCGAGGAAGCAGAGGAACCGGAAGGAGGAAACCAGGGAGGAGCAAACTACATCAATGACGTCATTGAAACAAAGTGAACAAGTGGTTTGTCTGACAGTGTCAACTGTGAGTACAATTTGTGATTATAACAAGGTTCTTCAACAACTTAGAAAAATTTCATCAATACTTTGGACTTGTAAAATTTTCTTGTGTGCATGCTAGTTTACAGACTTAGAATAATTTTGCAAAAAGTGTACCGACGGGGAATCCACGCCCGTTTTCACCCAGAGTTTAATTAAAACTCAAACACTTAGAAAATTTCAAACAATATTTCATCGACTTGTAAAATTTTAGAATGATTTTTAACTTCATAAATAGTCTATTTTACTTGTGTTTGGTATAAGGAATAATTCAGGAAACATTAATGCATTGTTAAATTTAAGTTTACATAATTAAAAATGGCTTTCATCATTCAAAGCATTTTGTGCTCAAAAAAGACTTTGGTTAAATCTTATGAAAATTATAAAAAATCACCCAAAGACAGACTTACTAGAGAGTCATATCTAGAAACTAGATTGGATGCTTTGGAGGATCAGTGGAAGTTAATAACAAACAGCCATTCCAAATTATGTAACGAACTCACCCCTGATTTACAACAACATGAATATTTTTCACGAGATGTTTACACGGACATAGAGGATATTTATGTAAGCTTTAAGTCTGATGTAGTTGAGGCGTTATCCGCGTGTAAATCAGTTAGCTCTTCAAGCAGCAAAGCACAACTTGCATCAACTAGTAAATGCGAAACCAATGTTCATTTGCCAAAAATTTGCATACCAACATTTACTGGTACTTATTCGGATTGGCCCAGCTTTAGGGACTTGTTTGTATCATTGATCGACACAAACAACAATCTCGACAATGTACAAAAAATGCATTACTTAAAAGGGCATTTATCAGGCGAGGCCGAACTGCTTCTGAGGGATGTACCAATTACTGCAGAAAGCTATTTAACATCATGGGCAACTTTAAACCGCAGATACAACAATAAGAAACATCTTGCAAACAATCTTTTAAAACGTTTTATGAACCTACCTTACATTAGCTCAGAATCATGCTCAGACATCAAAGAACTCTTGGACGTCACAAATAACACGCTGAATGGTTTGAAAACTTTGGGTGTCAATGTCAGTTCGTGGGATGTTATAATAATTTACATTATTTCCACAAAGATGGACTCTGAAACGCGAAAGCTCTGGGAAGCACAAATTAGTACGTCTGACGACCTGCCTACCATGCAACACATGCGCGATTTCCTAGAATCCAGATTCCGATCCCTGGAATTTATTGATACCAAAGCAAAACCAAAATCAAACTTTTCAAACCAGAAAGCAAGAGTGATGCATATAGTCCAAACCGGAAGCAATTCTGGAACAGATTTGTGTGTATTATGTAAAAACGGTAACCACAAACTGTGGCAATGTAAAGAGTTTAGCAAACTCAATTACGATGCTCGACATAATTTTGTTCGTACAAACAACTTATGCTTCAACTGTCTTGGTCGAAACCACTCTGCACGTGCTTGCCGGACGGTCACTAAATGTCGTATCTGTAAGCACAACCACCATTCGCTGCTTCATCCAAAGCCAACGTCAGAATCACGGGCCCCCGATTCTTTGCAAAGAAAGGTGACGTTGGAAGAGAAGTCAGGCTCATCATCATCATCCTCCTCCGAAAACACTGCATCTGTTTCAAAAATCAAGGCGCATTTTTCGAAGGAAGTATCACCCAACCAAGTGATTCTAGCGACAGCACTTGTCAAAGCAGCAACAAGAAATCACATCATGCAAATCCTGCGCGCATTGCTAGATCAGGGGTCAGAGGCCTCTCTTGTGACTGAAGCAGCCGTTAAACGCCTCGGTCTCAAAAAGATACCACGCAGATGCATTATTACCGGGTTGGGCGGTAACAGAGGCTACATAACATCAAAATATGTAGTAAAACTAAAAATCATATCAGATTACGATCCCAACTTTGAACTGGAAGTGGAAGCCCATGTTTTGCGTTCCATCACGGGCTTACTTCCATCAAACAAAATAGACAACTTAGGTTGGCCTCAGCTGGCTGAAGTTAGTTTAGCTGATCCTGATTTCATGACGCCAAACAAGATTGATATTTTACTTGGTGCTGATTCATATGGAAAGGTATTGGAAGAAGGATTGATGAAAGCTCCAAACGGAATATTGATTGCGCAGCAGACAGCCTTCGGATGGGCCATATCAGGATCAACACAACAGAATAGTCTGTCGAAGTCAGCTCAGTGCCATCATAGAAAAATCTAGTTAAGGATAATCTTCCCCCGTACGGTGGCTTTTGGGCAGAGTGGTTGCTAAGCATCTTGGTACGGACCAAATTACTAGAGTAGTAAGTTTGAAATGTTACGGCTCTATCATCAAAAGACCCATCTCCAAACTACGTAAATTGCCGATAACTGAATGAAAAGTCATAGGGGACTTTTCCTATTAGCATCAAAGTAGATTAGTTTGTTTAGCGCCATCCATTTTGTATGTATCCCAACTATATTTGTTATTTGTAATTAGGTATTAGCTATCTCTTGGTGGACGGTTCCATCAATAGCTTTGAAGAACGATCACTGTCGTTCTTGGTGGGCGGTATGTTCAGTTCAAATCTCTAAAGTTAACACATTAGTTCCTAAGCAAAATCCTAGATGGCGCTAGTAGTCGAATTAAATCACGCTTACGTGTCGACCGCATAATTGTAAACGAATATCGGATGTTTATTTCAATATAAGGCCTTTAAACTGCTAAAGATTGTTTTAAAATCATCATCCCTCGTCGTGAACCCCTTCCCAACCTCTTAGCATTTTATTCAGCTGGTCTTGTCTCGACCTTAACAAGCGTTGTCCAAAAATTAATCTCACCTAAGTACCTTCTTTAGTTAATAAATATAAAATTGAAATTGTAATACATGTTTTGTTACTTTTTCTCAACGTCATTTCCTCATGATTAGATCATTCATGCCAGAATAAAATACCTTTTACTAAAATATTAACTGTAGATTTATGTATAAAATAGATTAACAATATCATGAGGTGATTTTCTTTAGATCTCCGGGTTCGATTTTAATAAAGTGGTCGACTGTCGATTAGTATATGCAAAATGTAATGGAAATGCAAACATAATCCAATTAAATCATTTAATATAAAAACAAAATATAGGTAAGCACGAACGAACCAATCTATCTCAATTTAATATAAAGTACACATAGCCGTCAAAGACATCTTATATATTTTATAACGCTGAGACCGAGAAACTCCTCCAATTTAATATAATAGGTATCATATTTTAATATCTTGCTAGCTTAAACATGTTATGTAGGTTAACTTCAACTGATGTCACAACATCACTTACCTTTGTTGTTGCTTATTAGGTAACTGAGGCAAGATCCTGTAATATTTTACAGAATATATTGTAACCGGTTATCTAAAGTAGGCTTCACTTAATTTTTGTAAAAAAGGAGTTATTTTATCAAGTTTTTGTTACTTTAATCAATTTACAGCTATCAATAATTATGTTACCATCTTGCGTGACTCGAACATAATCTAAATATTTACCTAGTTGGCTAGATTCTTTGAGAATTATTTTCTCTGTAGTATCATAATAAACACACGTATTAAAAAATTAAATCTTAAATTTACACAACAAGGAATTAAATCAGAAAGCATCTGTTTTAGAAGACGCTATTTTCCCAAGTGCTATTTTATAACATCATTTGGTGGTTTTTAAGTCCGCTCCATCTGTTACTTGGTAATAACTTAGTTACGAGACTTTTTAGGGGGCTATAATGCAATTAACGATTATTATGTTGTAGGCAAAGTACTCTAAACATTAGGGGGTATATTCTGCGCATCTTGCCTTAAAAATACAAAGCTGACTGCCTATAAGAGTGGTGGTAAATTTTCATAGTAAAAAGCTTTTCTAGCATTTAGGTTCTACATAGGTCTCTGGTCTTGAAAGAAACCTTACCTTTATGATATTAATAGAAATGTAGTATGATAGCTTACAGAATATATGATATAATAAAAAAAATACATTAAAAGTGTAAATTTGAATCATGGCTGAGAAAAATTATGAATAAATGGTCATTAAACAAAGTATTATGTGGTATTAGTATTGACTGGCCTGTTAGCTTAGTTGATATAGTAGCTCTGCCTTCTGATCTAGGTGTTGACACAAGTATATATGCATTTTAAAATTTATAATTACCTGTGTTAGGTCTGGTCGTTGTTTGTATAATAAGTATGTATTTACAAAAGAAAAATATGTAAGTACTAGCTGGTGCGCGCGACTTCGTCCGCGTGGAATAGTTATTACCATAAAAACGGTTTGGTGAGTTAATCTTAAAAGATAGACATATACTGCCGCAGACATTTTGTTAGATCATTTCAAGAGGAATAATTCTTTATACATATTTTTTTGATATCTTGAACCGTTTCCGCAGCACACGCAACGGAAGCCCTCATAGATGAATATTTTTTTTCCCCGTTTTATCCACATTTTCCATTATTTCTTCGCTCCTAGTATTTGCAGCGTTATGTTATATAGCTTAAAGCCTTCCTCGAAAAACGGTCCATTCAAAACAAAAAGAATTTTTCAAATCGCACCAGTAGTTCCTGAGATTAGTGCGTTCAAACAAACAAACAAACAAACAAACTCTTCTGCTTTATAATATTAGTATAGATAAGTATGTATTTACAAAAGAAAAGTATGTAAGTGTTGGAGCGTCACATCCCGCTGCCAACATAACGGCGGGACCGGCCGACCAACGAGAGAGGTTCCCGCCAACGACGACAGGGGGCAGCCCGCGCGCCAACAGAAGCGCGCAATGAGAACGACAGTACCATTCCATTCGCACCGCACGCGCCATCACTACCAGTCTAGTTAAAATATACATTATACAGTCCACTCGCATATAATCCAGCTAGTTGTTATTTCATCCGACAAGGCATCCCAATAGGACCGAGGAAAGTAGCAACATTTTGGTCCTTCTCCGGCAACGTTGGCAATCAAGACTCAGTTTTTGATCCTTCTCCGGCAACATCGGCAATCAAGACACAGCGCAGCGGCGATAGAAAACGGCGATATTTTGTGGGTCAAACTGGAAGCGGGACGACAATTGTGAGTTCGTTCCAATTAATCCCGTCATATTCCTTACCCCGTTCTCCAATATTGCATTTTAATTGAGACAAGCTTCATTGTTTCTTCAACATTTCCTACCTAACTTAAAATCATTTGCATGTTACGAGTGTCAACAAAAGATAATTTTCTAACTTCATTCAACGTAACTTCAAGTTTGCATAGCAAAACAAATTCCATAATAATTTTTCTCGCTTATTACAGTGCCATAGCTCATTCAAAGGCATTTTTAAGTGTTTATTAACTTACGATTCCAATAATTGCAAAATTATTATGTACCCTCAAAAAATAAAAATAAATGTTTCGATTCTGTTTCATGAATAAAATCATTTCAATTAATCTAATATGGCCAATCTAGATATTTTAATCAAAAAACGGAGTGCATTAAAGGCCAAATTAACAAATTTCAGCAATTATCTCAGTTTAATTCAGTCAAGCAAGTCATTATCGAAGTTGCAACAAACTGAACTCGAAGGTAGATTTTCAAAGTTCGACGCTATATACGATACGTTTGATGAATTACAGCTGGAGATAGAAGTTCATTCAGAGCAAGTCGAGGAGGCCTACTCCGAGCGAGCCAAGTTTGAGGAACGGTTTCACGCCTTGGCAGCGCAGGCTCGAGTTTTGCTCACTCCCGTCGCGACCCACAGCGACGACGAGTCTGTAGCGAGTTCGACGAGTCAACCAAAAAACCATGTAAGGCTTCCAAAGATTGACCTTCCTTCCTTTTGTGGCGGTTTAGAACATTGGCTAGAATATAAAGATACGTTCTTGTCCATGATCCATAATAGTACGTACATTGATGACATAAGCAAGTTTCATTATCTACGAGCATCTTTAAAGGGAAATGCTCAGCAGGTCATTTCAAATATTGATTTTAAAGCAAGTAATTACATAATTGCATGGAATTTATTATGTGAAAGATATGATAATAACAGGCTCCTAATAAATAATCACTTGCAAGCTTTATTTAATGTTAACAGTCTTGTTAAAGAATCCAGTACCTCACTACGCAGTCTTGTGGATACAATTAATAAAAATATTCGAGCATTGAAATCATTAAATGAACCAGTGGAACACTGGGATACTTTGATCATATATATGATGTCAAATAAATTAGATGCAACCACAGGCAGAGATTGGGAGGAATATAGATGTTCATTAGAAAATTCCCCAACTTTATCAAACTTTTGCATGTTCATTAACAATAAAGCAGATTTATTAGAAACTATACAAGACAAAACTAGCACACATACAAATAACATACATAGCACACAACAGCAACGTTTTTCAGTATCAAAAGAAAGCAAATATCAGTCAAATGATTCTAGTAAGGTATTGCAATGCCCGATGTGTTCAAAAACACATTTATTGTATGCATGTGAGCACTTCCGTAGCTTACCAATCACAGCACGAATCACCAAAGCAAAAGAACTTGGTGTATGCCTAAACTGTCTTCGAACTGACAATCATACAGCCAATAAATGCAAGCTTACACATTGCAAATACTGCACATTAAAACACAACACATTATTACACATTGATCAATCAAAAGTCCCCACAAACAACACTCCAAATGTGGCTTTACCAGTTGATATGATGAACAACAATCAAACTTCAAATGTCAACCATACATTACAGTCTTCTACCTCGTCCGACCTTTTACTTTCCACAGCGTTGGTGAAAGCAGTCAATGACAAGGGTGAAAGGTACAACGCCAGAATAATGTTAGACAATGGGACCTCGTGCAACTACGTTTCATATGCTACATGTGATAAGCTGAATATGTCCATGTCTCACACCAATTCTACAGTTGCAGGTATTAACAATCAATTAACTCCTTGTAACCACACTTGCAATTTAACTATTGAATCAAATACAAGCTCTTTCAAGGCTAATATAGATTGCAATGTTCTTCCATCGCTGACTCAAAAGCAACCACCAATGCACATAGACATCAGCAAACTACAATTTCCTCAAGATTTGCAATATGCAGATCCATTTTTCAATGAGCCATCTGAGATTGATATTTTGGTCGGTGCAGGCGTCTTTTGGAGTGTCTTGGGTAATGCAACTATCAAGTTAGGTAAAAATTTACCAGAAATTAGGGACACAAAACTAGGATGGTTGGTTACACGTCCTGTACTGCACTCAGTGTCGCAAATACCTACTCAGTCACAAACCTGTTATCACTCAATGACAGAAATAGACTCAACTGTAAGTAGGTTTTGGGAACTTGATTCTATTCCATCAAAGTACACTTTATCTCAGGAAGAGCGTGCATGTGAGGAAAGTTTTGCTCAAAACACCTATCAGAATGAAAACAATCAGTTTGTAGT
Organism: Macaria liturata; assembly: GCA_964023185.1. Taxonomy (NCBI): domain Eukaryota; kingdom Metazoa; phylum Arthropoda; class Insecta; order Lepidoptera; family Geometridae; genus Macaria; species Macaria liturata. The sequence goes on along the minus strand of OZ026815.1, from coordinate 8,014,767 downwards.
CACAATACCTCTTAAACAAGATCCAAATGTTTTAGGCAACTCGTATGACATTGCTAAAGCTCGGTTCTTATCACTCGAACGTAGATTTCAGCGTGACCCAGACTTCAAACAAAGGTACATTGACTTTATGCATGAATATCAAAACCTAGGTCATATGTCGGAAAACACTAGCTCCAGTAGCCCTCACACAAGTGATACACCAGAGTATTTCCTGCCCCATCATGGGGTCATCAAGGAAACTCGAACAACAACAAAACTCAGGGTTGTCTTTGATGGGTCAATGAACTCAAGTTCAGGCAAGTCTCTCAATGATATACAAATGGTAGGCCCTACTTTGCAAAACGATTTGCTTTCAATCTTACTTCGATTTCGACAACATAAATACATTATTTCAGCCGATGTCGAAAAAATGTACAGAGCGGTACTACTCAATCCTTCGCAACGTCAGTTGCAACAAATCATTTTTAGAGATGACCCCAACTTACCTCTGAAGACATACAGTTTAAATACTGTTACTTACGGTACAGCTTCTGCACCCTACCTCGCTATTAAATGTCTGGTCAGTTTAGCAGACACCACATCCAATGATCAAGTCAAATCATCCATTCAAAATGACTTCTATGTCGACGATTATTTGAGTGGTTGTAACTCAATAACAGAAGCAGTGCAATTGGCAAACTCGGTCGCAGATATTTTGGCTTCAGCAAAATTTTTTCTGCGTAAATGGCAATCGAATAGTAAAGAAATTTTGTCTCAAATTCCAGGTGCATCACAACAAACACAAACAGTTGGATTATCAGATAAGGAAAACCTAGCAAAAACATTAGGTTTACTTTGGCACACTGAATCAGATGTTTTGGGATTTTCGATTGACATTGACATCAAAAAAAAGGTAACAAAAAGACACATTTTATCTGTCATCAGTCAAATGTTCGATCCGCTTGGATTAATTCAGCCCTGCATCATTGAGGCTAAAATATTAATGCAGCAGTTATGGACTTCAAAATGCGACTGGGACGCCGAAGTTCCTAAGCAATTATACGAAGATTGGATGTCTTTCGCTAATTCTTTGCCAACTTTGAATAATCTCTTGATACCACGACAGGTCTTTCATAATGCTCCGTCTTATGAACTGCATATATTCACAGATGCCAGTGAACGCGCCTACGGCGCTGTTGTCTATGCGCGATCTGTCAACAACAATGGTGAATTTATTGTTCATTTACTAATATCGAAAAGTAAAATAGCTCCTATTAAAAATACGACCATTCCACGTCTAGAGTTATGTGCCGCATTGTTAGGTTCGCGATTGTACAGCAAAGTCAAAGGTTCTCTCACATTGCCAGTGAATAGTTGTTATTTTTGGTGCGATTCTACCATCGTTTTATCGTGGTTACGTTCCAAGTCAAATCTTCTGAAACCATTCGTTCGTAACAGAGTTAGTGAAATCCAGGACACGACAGCAGGTCATACATGGAATTACGTTGACTCGAAACAGAATCCAGCTGACATCATTTCTCGAGGCCTCAGGGCAGATCACATCAGTGATTGCAGCTTATGGTGGTCTGGGCCTCCATTTCTAGCTCAAGACAAAGATCACTGGCCAAAGATGCCAAACAACATAAAACCAGACCATTCAGAGATAATACAACCACAAGTAAGCCTACACTCACATGAACACAAAAACATAATCACAACTTTAATTCATAAGCATTCTGACATGAACCGTCTTCAACGAATCTTAGCCTATGTACACAGGTTCATAAACAACTGCAAAGGTCACAATAGACAGCAGGGACACTTACAACCAGCTGAACATTTGAACTCATTAAATATAATAATCAAGCATGCTCAGTCAGAAATGTTTCCCAATGAGTACACACTTATAAAATCAGGTAAATCATTACCAAGAAAGAATAGGTTGGTTGCATACACTCCATTCATTGATGTTGATGGCATCCTTCGCGTGGGGGGCAGACTTGACAATGCTCCTTATGATTATAATGTGAAACATCCTATTTTACTATGTGGTAAACATCACTACACAAAATGTGTATTTATGAAGGAACATGTCAAGCTTCTACACGCCGGTCCACAACTATTACTAGCAACCATTCGACAGACATATTGGACACTAGGTGGTAGGAACTTATCTAAAAATACAGTAAATAAGTGCATCAAATGCTTTAGATATAAATGTCAAACTGTACAACCTATCATGGGTCAACTACCAAACACAAGAACAGTTTTAGAACATCCCTTTTTGCATTGTAATGTTGATTATGCAGGTCCAATACTTCTAGCCGACCGCAAGGGAAGAGGGTGTAAACTTATAAAAGCCTACATATGCATCTTTATTTGCCAAGCTGTAAAATGTGTACACATTGAACTCGTTACAGAACTCACCAAAGAGGCTTACATGGCTGCTCTCAATCGGTTCATCGCTCGCCGGGGCAGGCCTCTGAGTATCTTGTCTGATAATGCCACTAATTTTATAGGTACATGTAATGAACTGCAACGCTTCCTGCAGGATTCAGATATTTCATATGACATCACTCAAACAGGTATTGAATTTAAATTTGTTCCTCCATACACTCCACATTTCAATGGCTTAGCTGAGGCAGCCGTTCGATCAACAAAACATCACCTAAGAAGGTTACTCCAAGTTTCTCATTTCACTTTTGAAGAAATGATAACATGCCTGACTCAGATAGAAGCAATATTAAATTCACGTCCGCTCACCCCTATATCCTGTGATCCCTCTGACCTCACAGCCTTAACTCCTGCCCACTTCTTAATTGGACGCTCATTAATGTCAGTTCCTCACCCGCAGATAGACCACTTACCATTCTGCAGCATACGCCAGCGCTACAAGAGAGTGGAGCACATCAAGCAGCACTTCTGGTCACGCTTCAACATAGAATATGTCACACTACTTCAGAGCAAGACCAAGTGGACCCAGTCTCCAGACAAACAACTGTCACTTGGAAGTCTTGTCCTCATCAAAGATAAGGGACAACCACCATTGCTATGGCTGCTTGGAAGAGTCTCGAACGTTATGCCAGGCGGAGACGGTTCCACCAGAGTCGCAGAGGTGAAGACCAGCCGAGGAACCATGCTGCGAGCATTCAACAACATCTGCCCTCTTCCACTTGATGCATAAGCCATCAACCCGGGGAGGATGTTGGAGCGTCACATCCCGCTGCCAACATAACGGCGGGACCGGCCGACCAACGAGAGAGGTTCCCGCCAACGACGACAGGGGGCAGCCCGCGCGCCAACAGAAGCGCGCAATGAGAACGACAGTACCATTCCATTCGCACCGCACGCGCCATCACTACCAGTCTAGTTAAAATATACATTATACAGTCCACTCGCATATAATCCAGCTAGTTGTTATTTCATCCGACAAGGCATCCCAATAGGACCGAGGAAAGTAGCAACAGTAAGTATTATATCCGTTATCTAACCCACGACACAAGCGTTTGTTTAGTGTGGGGCTAGATAGCGCTGTGTGCAATGTCCCGGAATATTTATTTATATTATGATCCTCACCAGCACAGCTCCGTGTTCCTGTTGAAGTAGACCAGCTGCTGCGTGCGGTCCACGATCTCTCTCACTGCCTCAGTGAGCTCATTCACACACTGCGACCAGCCCGGAGACACCCGCGACCAACACTGAGGCTCTTTTAGGAAGTCTGTAATTATACAAATAGTCAATAGCAGTTATTGTTAGTCTGCGTGCTGCCGCGGTCCCAGAACATACGTTCTGAAGATGCATGTCATAACATCCGAAAGCGTAAACAACATACGCAAATTACACGGGAGGTTAAAACCCATTATAAATAGGCACAAAAAAATTAAATTGCATATTATCCTGAACTATATTAAATAATACTTAGTTATTTTTAGTATATATGTCGGTTAAAATGAAATATAATTAAGATGTGGATTATATTGACACTTTTTATGAGATATATGTTTTGTATTTTCACAGCTATAAAAACCTGGTTACTTTATTAAGGTTTAGGTTATATCAAAAAGGGTTTGATATGAAAGGTTCGATATGAAGAAAATTCCACTAATCCTAAACGAGTTTTATAAAATTTTGTAACGATGGATATCCGAAGAGGTACGTATTATCATGGGAACTAATATTAATTATGCGCATAATTCATTAGTATAGTTTAGATTCTGTTCGAGTGTATGTAGGTAACAGGTGTCCAGAAAGGGTATCGGGTATTTGTAAGTTTAATGAAAAAAAATATATTTGTACGCATTAAAAAAGTTTATTGTTTCTAATTAGCACATGAATTGGAAAATTATTTGGAAAAGATGATATTATCCAAATGATGACCGTTACGTTGCTGGCACTCTTCTAGATTGGCGATAACACGTTGACACATAGCTATCGATATTGCTGCCATTTCTGACTTGATGTTTTGCTTTAACTGGGTTAGATTCGTCGGATTGTTTTGATAAACCTTACTTTTAAGGTATCCCCATGCAAAATAGTCAAGCGGGCTAAGGTCGGGGCTTCTGGGAGGCCAGTTGATGTTACCCCTTCGCGAAATGACTTTATTAGGGAATAATTCGTTACCAACTTCCATTGAGTCATTTGAGGTATGGCAAGTGGCCCCATCTTGCTGGAACCACGTTCAATTCTTGAACCAATTGAATTTTATAGGCTATTAGATGTAAGTCTTTCTTTAAAATCGTAAGTAAAGACGATTTTTTGATGTTCAACGTTTGGCTTCGCTTTCGGATGGATAAAGACGGATTTTGACGAACCGACGCCTCAACTTCTTCAATCGTTTCTTCATCGCGAACTGAACGAGGATGACCAGAGTTTTGAATTTTAACTGCCGCACCTGTATTCTCGAACATCCTGATCCATTTTCTAATGCTATCTATAGGCGCGTGGCGTGTACGATATTCCGCACGATAGAGACGTTGAGCAGTCACTATTGAATCAGCATTACGATAATACGCTCGTACGCAAAATGCGCGATGCGTCCCCGAGTACTGTTCCATCGTGACTAAAACTCCACAAAATGGCAGACGCCACGAACCCCTCCCCGCACCCTTTAGACGCCCCGTTTCGAATATGGCGCGAAAACAAATACCCGATACCCTTTCTGGACACCTTGCAACGTATAAGTATTTTTTTCATTTCAAAGATATTTTCAGATATCTTTTAAAGACGTGTTAGTTGAGATTAATATGATTCATTACAAAGTTAATTAGTATATTAGGTTTATATTTCAAGCATATCTCAAACACAATGTAACATAGTGAGCCTATCAGAGAAATTAAATTTAAAGGCAATGTTAACAAAAAATATAAAGATATAATTTTTACCACAAAAATAACAACATGAAAAAGATGGTCAAGGGCTGTGCGTTAGGGGGGAAATCCGGGTACTCTTCTGGTATGGTATCCCGACGATGGCAGGGTACTGAGGTGACCGTCAGTCTTCTGGTTGAATTAATCCGTTGGTAGATACGGGCTGCAAACACCAAAAGCGGCAGAGTACTGAGGTGACCGTCAGTCATCTGGTTGAATTAATCCGTTGGTCGATTCGATACGGGTGCAGTAAACCCGAACCTAGGACCCCAATCGGGGAAAAGGTTAAAACACGGAATAATCACGCTTAGAAGAAAACTAATAAGAAGAAATTACCTAGTAGATTAAATTAATAATAATGCAAAATGTGTGTCGTCCTAGAGTAGTGAAGGCCGACTCGTCTGCAGGTAAACTCCTTTATCAAATATGCGCGAGAGCGACGATATGCAACATTGCTATTGGAATTTAACCAGGAACGTATGTAACGTTTTCATCGTTACAACAATTTGCATTTTGATTAATATAATAGTAAAAATGTTGAAAAACCGATTAAAATCCTCGCTCCAGTGTAATTATTTGAATGCAGAAACTTAATGGTCAGTCGAACAATTTTCACGCGAACGACTACAATTATTATTTTGTTGAAACTACAGTTTCCTGCTCAAAGAAGTCGGACGCTACCGGAAATGTGTTATGGCTGCGTTGACAAAATAACCAAGAGATGCATCACCATCTTTCTCATCGGTACAAATTCTTCCCCTTTCTTCCCAACTACATCGGCCCGCTGAAGAACAATGTGGCTGCGGAGCTACCCAAACGATAGCCCATCTCAGGTCTTCCCCACTGTGCCCCAACACATAAAGATAAAGATATACCTATTTATTTGCAAGATTTATAGAAATTTAGAATCATACATCTTAACCATTACTGGTATGCACAAAAATTTTATGAAATGAAAAATTCCACATGCTCTAGAAACGATCTGCTCACAGCTTCCCCCCTCGGCATAGCGTGACAAACTACTGGTCCAAATTTATTTAGATACATAAGTACCTAAGTAATCTTAAAAAAACTCATAATTGCAAAACAATTAATATATAAAAAATATACAAAAAAACTTATTAGGGATAGGTTAGTTCTAAATCTAGGTTAATTTTTTTTTCAATCACAGACTCGACAATAACCTATACGTATATCCCCGTTTTTTCCACATTTTCCATTGTTTCTTCGCTCCTATTAGTTGCAGCGTGATGTTATATAGCCTAAAGCCTTCCTCGATAAATGGTCTATCCAACACAAAAAGAATTTTTCAATTCGGACCAGTAGTTCCTGAGATTAGCGCGTTCAAACAAACAAACAAACAAACTCTTCAGCTTTATAATATTAGTATAGATCATAGATAATATACATGTACATATGTATGTATGTGCACCCCCCACTTGTGGCACTAGTAGGTATAAATTATTTTTAATCCCTTTTTTTGAATTTTTTTTTATTTCGTGTGTTACAATAAAGAATATTCTATCTATCTATATGTTAATGTAGATCTGTCACAAGAGAAGTTCTAACACACACACTTGCAAACAATACTTAAAAACCAGTATGTTGCAGGTACATAATAATTATGTTCTGTCTAAATTTCCAGCAATGAGTAGTCTGGTGGATGTATTTAATTGCTATATGAGGCAGAGCAGAGGTCGCGCTCCAGTTGCATCTATTGTGTGAAAATCATAAATTATCTAGTCATGTATGTAGTAGCTTCAATTAATGCAGCAATAATATTGTTATGAATGTCAAAACGTCAAGAATTATCACGGTTAATGGTTTCAAATATATTATTTTCATTAGGTAGTTAGTACTTAATTGAAACACAAATCAAATGAAATACCTCAATTTCAATAGTTTGTGTCCATAGAAGTAACTAATGTTTGGTTTTTGGTATAACTAGTGGATGCCCGCGGCTTCGCTCGCATTGTTGTGGCTTATAGTGTGAATTAATTTTGTGGAATAATTTCCTCGTAATGAAAACTCTCCGAATCCTATACTGTAGGTACCGAAAATCACGACAATACGACCCTTACCACGGCGTGAAAACGTACTAACAAACTCGCTTTTGTTTAATTATTATGTTATGATAAGTACCTACCTACTATAAAATTAAATATAATTTAATATAATACACTTTATAATACACATTTCACTCAGCGCCATTTAGCCACATACTACATATTATGTTCGTGTTAATGTATAATATATAGGTATGTGGGCACATCCATAACACGTATGTTCATAATACATAACCTTTTAAGACCGGCTTAAGTAGGTACCTACATTAAAAGCAGCAACTTTTGTTCGATGATTTTTCGAAATTCGCACCCTTCAAAATTTTACGTAAGTAACCTGCATATTATATTCTAGTGGACGCAGCAACATCTGGTGATCCTAAAACCTCATACTACCTACATACCAAAAATCATGATGATCCGTTCAGCCGTTTTTGCGTGATGAGCGTTTAAATAAACAGATAAACAGAGGCATAGCTAAACAGATACACAGATAAACAGACAAAAATCTGAAAACTGCTGAAACGTCTTCTGGTATGGTTTTAAAGTATGTATACCCAAACCATTTTTTTTAATATCTTCCATGTTCAGATTTTTGTCCCTCTTCAGCTTTATTATATGTAGAGGTGGAAATCATTATCATAATTATAATCATTTTGATTCATAAAAAAGAATTACATGTAAACAAAAACTATATTTAAAAGAACTACAATTTTCTAGGTAGTTATTGTAAAGCGAAATAAATATTTAATTTAAATAAATGTGAAAATCATTGATAGTTTCCTGGATAAGCCAGCGTTTCAGTCTACTCTTGAAACTTTCTAAGCTTGGTGCCGAGATAAGTTTCGAGTATTATTTTATAAATTGTTGGACCTATAACATGTCTGTAACTTTATTAGATTTTGCCAACATTCTTTTTTCGCACTTGAAGTGGTTTCCAAGCCTCGTGTTTACGTGCCAGCGCCACGAGTGGTGTACGAGGCTAGATTCTTAATTAATAGAAGATACCCAGTATATTATATTACTCTATGGAAGATACCTTTCCGTAAAGCAGTTTCGTTAGTGCAGAGGAAGTGCATGAGCACCCTGGCGCCACCTATCTGCTGCTGCACGAACTTCTGTCCGTCGCCCGGCAGGCACCGCTTGATCCACGCATCCATACACGACATGCCCGTGTGATACGCTCTGAGAACAACATAAAGTGAGCATAACAAACAAAACCATTCACAAGAATTGAGAACCCTCTTTGTATGAAATCAGTCTTCTTCTTCTTATCGAATGAGAGTGGCCAACAATGGTGTCGAGAGTTTATGAAACCGCCCGTAGGCCCTCTGATTTGGCTTAACGACTTAACCTACAATTTAACGTGCCATCCGACCCAAGGAAGCACCCAAAATGGAATGCCACTTTTCAGTCACCCATCTGCGTACTGACCGCGTTGACCTTTGCTTGACATTGGTAATCACATGCGACTGCCTCCGCCAGCTGAGCTACGGGCGCTTCAGAAAGAAATCAGTTAAAAAGAAGGTAAGTACTTAAATGAGAATGACCAACTCTGGTGTAGAAAGATTTCGAACCACCATAGGAGACTCTGCCGTGGTTCAACGACTTCTGTACAAGCATTACCTAATCGTACAGCTATAGCGGGCATCGACTATTTGCTGTGAAATGTATCTAAAATAAATAAATCGTAACTATCAAACAATTAAATTATTAGCCAAAAATACATATCTAGCTTAGTAGCAACCATACTAATTATAAAAAGAACAAAAGCAGGAGATTTATGGAAAATTGAAATAGATTCCGAAACATTCAGGATAGATAAACATGCAGCCACGGGATATTTAAATAGTATGCTAGTACATGGAAAACAAATCAATTCTGCGTAAGATCCCTCACCCTCACGTTACGACCCTCAGTAATGAGGATAAAGATCGGGTGTAATCAGAATTATAAATCTAGTTCTTCTTAAATAGATATAAAGTATAATTATATCATTCATTTAATTCAAAATTAACTGCTAAAGTTATAAGCAATCGTGAACATAAAAACCTACACGTTTACAACGGGTTTATTATGATATAATGTACCTAACAGAACAAAGTAAGAAATTTTTATTTATCGTAGAAGAATAGGTTAATGTTATAAACTCCCGGCAACTTATGTCTACCTTAATGTGCTCATTTTACATAGAGGGATACTGTTTACAAACTTGCTACTTTTAAGGTACATTATACTCGTACTACGACGACGTTACATGCTCGAGATTTCTTTATTAACTATGTAGTCTCACTTCTGTATGTACTAGGCGTCACACTTTTTATAGCTGTGAAAATAAAAACGCAAAAAAAAACTTTTTAACAAATGTCACTGTCAATGTCGCGCCTGTAGCGCCGTCCTCCTGTCAAACCTCATTCATTTCTTGTGTGCGGGCGTCGCAACATCATAAATTTCGTTAAATTTTACTATTTGAATTTTTTGTGGAAAAAAGTGTTTATTTCAAGTGTTCAAGTGGTAAATTAGGAAAAGAAGCATCGGGATTTCAAAATAACGACGAAAATTCGACGTTTGGTACAAAAACTAAGCAATTCATCAACCAGCTCAAAGGATAAAGGTTAGTGCAACTACTAACTTACCTATCAAAGCAATCTTATTGCATTTATTCATCATCGATTTTAATTTTCTTGGTATAATCTTATGTATTTTATAAAACTATACCGAATAGATCGTAAATATAGTTTTTTTTCAACAAATGATAAAACGATCTTTTTTTGAAATACCCACATTTTTGTCATGTAGATCGGAAACATGACTCTTCTAGCAATGTTTCTGTAACGATCTTTTTTCAATGTACCGACATATTTGTTGTTTTTGTAACAAATACAATACAACAAAATATGAATTTATTTATTACCATTTTCTTACATACATTGTTCTACAGTTTATTCAATGTAAAAAGAACTAGATTTTCTAACCTATAACGGTTATTTTGTTTGTGATTCATATTTATTTGAGCACGGTTGATAACAAACTAGTCTAGTGGCAAAACGTGATTATGTACAATGACTTTAAAAGTGTACTGCTTCATAGGAAATTAGCAAATGTTCAGTTTAGTGGAATACAATACCAACATACAATAAATGTAGGTATATATTGGGCGTTGAATAAAGCACGATTGATAAAGAGTTAGTCTAGTGGCGGTACGCGATTACGTACAATGACTTTAAAAGTGTTACTGCTTTATAGCAAATAAACAATTATTAAATTGAGTGGCATACATTACCTATATTCAATGTACATTGAAGCGTTATACTCCGGGACATTGGAGCCCGGTTGATAACGAATTAGTCTAGTGGCGTAACGTGATTACGTACAATGACTTGAACTTATTCTTCAATCTGTATTTTTTTCTCAAATAAGCTATTGTTAGCATCGTTAGGTAAATTTTGTTCACAATCAAAGATCTAGCAAACTGTAAATTAGCGTTTGGTATGCAAGCATTACGATCTTTGATACGTGTTGGTCTCGTTTATGCTAAAGTGCTAAACATCTACATAGTTAATAAAGAAATCTCGAGCATGTAACGTCGTCGTAGTATAATTAATGGTTAAGCGAACTTACCTTAAGTGAAGTTCGACCATAATTATACGAGACGACGTTACATGCGAAGAGATTTAAAGTCCCACCCGGACCCTGTTAATGTCAACAACATTGACTAACCCGTGTATTGTTAAATAGCACAAACGAGAGATGGCAAGCAGAGCATATATTAGTACTCCATGGTTAGACTCTAAAAAGAATGAGGTTTGACAGGAGGACAGCGCTACAGGCGCGACATTGACAATGACATTTGTTCAAAAGTTTTTTTTTGTGTTTTTATTTTCACAGCTATAAAAAGTGTGACGCCTAGTACATACAGAAGTGAGACTACATAGTTAATAAAGAAATCTCTTCGCATGTAACGTCGTCTCGTATAATTATGGTCGAACTTCACATAAGGTAAGTTCGTTTAACCATTAATTATATGTTTTATAGAATCAGATTCTGGAAATGAATTAATTGAGAATACTTTTAGGAAAATATCTGACACCAGAGTAGACCACTCTCATACGAGCTAACTTACATTTTCATTTATTTTTTAACAAGGTATGGGGTTGCACCTGACCTTAATTCGCCTGATGGTAAGCAATCATTAAGGTATCAAACCTCATTCTGTTATGGAGCGTGCTTACCCAGTAAGAACCGATTCCATCTCGCTTTGAAGATCGCAAGGTTATTTTCCGCAGAGAACAGGGAGTCAGGCAGGGAGTTCCCTAATTTAGCAGTTCGCACTATAAAAATGGAAGCAAAACGCTTAGTGCGAGTCTTGGGAACTTGGACCAGGAAGCAGTGACGACCTGCTTTAGCCTTGCACGTCCGGTGGTAAAAAGGGGCGGAATTAGATCGTGCAATTATAAAATACATTTAGGATTTCACGAAAGAACAGTTGTTTCTCCTTGTTTTGGAGTCTAAACAATGTTTTTTGCCTTAAAAGAGGTAGGTATTAATACTATTATTAAGCTAAAGTCGCCTCTGACTAAATTTACCGGCAACCTTAATTATAGTAGGTAGGTAAGGTAATAAGCGAAGTCACAATGATATATGTTAAGAATATACGACCGACGAAACAAACTTAGTGTATAATATAAAGTCGATTATCACTTATCTTCGTCGAAAGTTTATCGAACTTATTGGTTCTTTGATCTCTCGGGAAAGTAATAAAGCTACTCTTGAGCGTGGTCGACTTTGTCACGTGAAAAGTCGCCGCAATATTTTTCTCGTTAACCTATATCTCTTATGTGGTTAACTCTGGGTAGTTTTTAGTATTTTTTTTTTTAATAAACTTTTGTAACAACGGCAAGGACCTCATTTTTTCATGCTATTAGAATAACGGACAATGGTTTTGGGCTGGCAAAAACAATCAGTTTTATATTGTTTCTATTATTTAGTCATTTTGTTATTGTTGGCACTATATAGTCAACACAACACATGTAGTGTAACACTTTTAATTTTTGTCATGGTTTTTGAGATACCTACAGCTTGGTAGTAGACAGTCTGGGGGACCCAGCAATAAATAGGGTCCTATTTTTACCATATAGATAAAAACGAAAGTACTAACGTGGGTTACATTTACACTTTCTTATGAGATTTCTATTGATTGAAGTTTTGTTTAAAAATATAGAAAGTACCTATTATTAGCAAAATATTAGTACAGGGAACCCCAGATTTAGATTAATATTTAATGTTAGCAACTAAATCATTGACTTTTGTTTGTGTTACACGTATAGCTTCGCCCATCTTCAATGGTACGCAAATATTGAAGCGTTTGTTGAAAGTCTATGTAATCCGAATTTAATTGTCCGATCTCGTTCATTTATACTTGGTTGTGTACCAAATATGATGCAAATTGTATGTTTGTATTTGTATGTAAATTCAAATACCAAAGATTTTGCTACTTCACGATTCCAGTCACGTTAATCTAGGGCTCTTAAAACGTGGGGTGCGTGGATCGGACTACCTTCACGTTGGGTAAGCCCAACTAATTTCATCTCTCCATATGGGGATTTGGGGTTAGTTGGGGAGGCCTGGTGCACCCCGTCCACAGGTTAGTAACTTCCACAGTCCGGTGGATCTTGCTAGCCTGTGTCCAAATGTCCGATCGAGTGGGGGCCCTCGCCTATACCTCTCCTTGGAGAGGGCTGGTGTAGGGCCCGGGGCGTGGAGCTCGCCGCACCTCGCGGTGCAGGTGGAGCTGGGTGCTCGTTCAGAGCACCCGAGGTGGTCGCCGAGAGGCGAGAGGAGTTCGGTGTACCGGCCAAGTAGCGGCGACACGGGAACCGAACTCCGTGCGCAGAGGGCGCATTGGAGGAGGGCGGCCGCTTTGGCGTGCGACTGCCTGACTCCTGGGGGCTCTGGGTGGCAGGTCGGGGAACTTGTTGCCCTAAAATGAGTCCCCACAGGATGCACGACGTGTCCTGTGTTCTGACACGTCGTCCATTGAGGGTTGAGCTGAAGCTCCCCGAGGCGGGGCCCGATGCCGGGCCAGCATCACCAGGGCTGCGGATGTTTGCATAGCGCTCTCGTGGCCCTGGACCAACGATGCGGAGGTGGAACACCCCAGGTTTTTAGTGGGTATGCCGCCCTTATGGAGTGGGGCGGAGACTCCCACATAACCATCCGCCCTCCCCGGGGTTTTAGGGTGGTACCTGTAATAGGATTTCCTGGGCAAAAAAAAAAAAAAAAAAAAAAAGGGCTCTTAAAACGTAGACTTAAATCGCATAAATCCGACGAGGTTACATCTAGTACAAAAATCGTGACCAACCTGTAATGCTACAAAACATAAACTGTAATAAATAAATAAATATACATACATTATGTAGTATTAATAGAGGTACCTACCTAAAGTATTTAAGCATAATAGTTTACATTGCTTTAGGCTGGTTAGGAGAGATAATATTCTAGTAATGTTAGCGTAGTAGGTCTCAGCGTTGGAAATCGGATGTGCTCTGTGGCTAACACAGTGTAAAACCTACGCCTAGTAGTGGGTATAAAGGTTCGGCTGGATATAAACTAATGTGGCGGAGTGATTAGTGTATGGACAGTGGACACACTTTATTTTGTTTGTCTGTGGTACGATAACAAAACGTGTGAAAAATCATCAAATTATTTATATTGTAAAACCAAATAAAAACCCTTTTTTATTGAATACGCCAAAATATTTGGTTACTCCTATAAAAATTTGCTGTTTTGCTGCCAAAAAACATTCAATTAATGTTATGATGAAACAGAATGAACGCTTAAAAACTGTAAATGGCCTTCGAAAGAAGATCAAAAGCCGAAATCCGATACAACGAGGGATAAAATCCAAAGTGTTGTAAGTCCAACAAGATTCCCCGTGATAAATTATTGTTTTATTTTACGAAAAATTTTCGTCATTACGTTAGAAGTGAGGCCTAAACCTTTTGTTCACTCAACCGTTAATTTAAGTATCTACGCGTACCATGACAAAAATAATACAAAGGGTCGTAATTATGGCAAAACTTGAAACGTTTCCGAACGAAGGGTCTGCTACAAATGGTTCAATTAAACTTGAATCGATACTTAATAACGTTTTAGTACAACGCTCATTAGAATAATTAAATCGATGATTTCTTTTAATTTACGCTTTTTTATATGAGTTGGGTAATAAACATAGAACTTTAATAACTATGCCAAATAAAGATTAATAAAATAGTTGTGAATAAAATTGTGTGTTGATGATAAAAAATGCCAGGATAGTAAGGGGCACTATATCGATGATTTGACAGATTTATTAAGTTTTAACTGAGCTGTTACTTTCAGAAGTCCAGTAGCCAATATCCGTGCGATCAAATACAGTTTTATATCTGACACTTTATTCAGGGTTTAAACATATTTTTGGACATTTATGTACTTATTATCAAAGGTTTTACTTTTACCTTTTCTAAGTACTCGGTTTCCTTTGAATATTGGCTTACCTTCATTGTATTTTATAAAGTTCATTGTAAACAGCTTAATTCTGCGATTTCCGTGATGGTAAACAAAAATTGTAAGCGAATCGCATGTATAACACTGAATAAGAAATCTGATATTGTTGTGACGTTATTACAATGGGATAATATAATTACCGTACAACATGTATTGATTAAGTAGCAACATTGATATGGTTAATTTATCACTTGTCACTGTTTGTGTCTTTATTCAGGCGTCGTTTCATGTCTGTTAGGTATATATAATTACTTTCCGGATATACATATATCATATTAAGATAAGATAAGATATGTAATTAATGCACACCAAACAAATTACATAATAAAAATAAATTTAAAAACTAATTTAATGTACATTGGGCGGCCTTATCGCCTTAGGCGATTTCTTCCAGGCAACCTTTGGATGGACAGGATTTAGAATCGTAATAGGCGGTGTACAAGAATACGCAAAATAAATAAATAAGTGAAAGAACACAATACAAACTCAGATAATACACTAATAAATAATAATAAACAATTCAATACATAATACTATATGGATGATAAATAATGATGATACACTAGCTTTTGGAAAATGCCTATAGACTTAGCTTGCCTAACAGGCAATGCCAACATGTTCCACAATTGGATGCCTTAGATGGTGAAGGAATGATTGTACATAAAGTTGGAGTACGATTATTGTGTTGTAAAGACCCTCAGTTATACCTACACGAGCTTGGTTTATTGAATCATGGTAACCAAGTGGCAAGTACGATATCTTACCTAAACTTTCGGTTTCGATTTCGGTTCAATACCTTAGTTTAGATTTAGTCTATGAAAAAATATTTAAAATAAACTTAGACAACAAAAAATAAAATATGTTATGTATTCGAGTCGCATCGAACGATGAATGAACGAGCGTGATTGGTTTCTGAACTGTGAATTTCACGTCTTGCCACCATCTCCGCTACCTATTTATTTAATGGAAATAGTTACCATTATTATTTATACATTGCTGCCATCTAATAGAAAGGTCATTTATGCCTCTGCGATAAAACTCTAAGGATCTAGACTGCACAAACTGTGTGAAAGCATTTTGCACTGCCTTCTGAAAAGAAAACTTCTTGTCACGTAGATAATTGTCCAAATCACGAAAAATATGGCAGCCCGTTGGGGCAAGGCTGGTGAATACGGAGGATGAAATCTATTGTTATTTATTAACCGCAGGGGCGACTTTATAACCGCAGGGGCGACTTTATAACCGCAGGGGCGACTTTATGGCGAGTCGTCGGTGAGTGGCGTCACCGCGGACCCCGATTCCCTGGGGGCTAAATGAGACCTCCTGCCTCCCGGCTTGCCTTGATTGGCCGTCCGGGAGTGGAAGACGCAAGAGCTAAGTACCTAAGCTCCAGGGTGGAAGTGTTAAAGGGCATAACGCCGCTAGTACCGCTCAGAGAACGCGCAGCACACCTCTCGACACCCTAAGCCACGCACACCAATGTTGCCCTTCCGGCGTCATCTTAGGCTGCCTTTTGTGGAGGGCCCATTTAGTGAGTGGCAAGTCATCACCCGCTATAATTTTTATGAATGAGGCATAACTGGCGGGTGCCGTTCCTCGTACAATAGACCAGTTTAATTAAGTCAATGAACAACTCAACACAATAGCCTGTAAATCTATTGTTATTATTACAAGAAGAAGGTCGTGTTTGTGACCTGACAAGTATGTTTTACCCATGCCCTATATGAAGGGTTACCCTGTACATTTATTTCTCGAGTCCCTTGACCCGAGTTAGCAAAATACTTTGTAGGCCAATAAATAATTCTCTGATTTTTTTATTGGGATTGTTAAAAACTTTTTGTTTACTGTAGGTCTGTAATTGTTTTTCTGTCAGTGCTTAATTGTTTTTGATTGTAACAAATTTGTTGGAATATTAAGGGTTTCTCGTCACCGTTTTTATTTTATTGAAACTTCTAAAATGTTTTAATTTAAGTACCTAAATGAAAAGCGTATTATTTTTACACGTAAATTATTTCTCGATTTTGTCTATTATGCCTCAAAATTAAATATACAAGATTAATATAGCTATCTAAGATTATTGCAGCTTGCACGACGACTTTTACAACACACAACACAAGCGTTTGCTTAGTGTGGGGCTAGATGGCGCTGTGTGCAATGTCCCGGAATATTTATTTATTTATTTTTAAACTCATTTAGGCATTTATTTTTATTTACTTGGTTTTATCATCGCTTAATACGTTTAGTTCGTTGTTCAAGTACTCGTGAGGCTTTACTCTGACCAGGCAAACGCAAATAATGACTTGTAATAATGGTATCTAAACTATCTATACATATGTACTCGTATAATACATCTGTACTTTCAGCAGTTTTAGAATTTTTGTCTATTTATCTGTTTGTCTGTTTATTTAAACGCTCATAACGCAAAAACGGCAGAACGGATCATCATGATTTTTGGTAAGGTAGTATGAGGTCTTAGAAGTGTCAGGCTACTTTTTATCTCAAAATAATGCGAGCGAAGGCGTGGTCGTCCACTAGTTATGAATAAATTTATTCTATTGCATTATAATGTCAAAAATTGAGTCAACCAGTTACAAAACATGGGTCTTTTCTAAATAAACAGAATAAGCTGTACTTATATTGCAGTGTTTTCTAAAACGAAACACCTGGCGCTAGGCCGAAGGTTGGAGGGAATAAAACCGCTGTGAAAGCAAAAAGTAGCAATTCTGAGGGTACAAGTGAACTCAAGGTAACGGATGTTAGAATCCTACTGTACACGCTCCCGGTCACACCCGTTACGAAAGAAAAACATATAAAAGTAAGAAAGAAATATAATAATATGATTGGTCAGCAACTAGTACGTTTTTTTTTTACAAGAAATGGGTTTGCCATTAATAACATTTAATCAAGTGAACACAGTTATGAAATTGTATTATTGATTTCGAGGATTTCAGCAAAATGTGTAATTATAAAAATTAAGATTCATAAAACCTGGATTCTGTAGTGGTTTAATAAACTGCATTCCAAATTGTGTGGAGTAGACAAACTGTTAAATTTATTGGATCGTTTTTGGATTACTCTGCATGCAGCTAGGTATCAAGTGTATTTTATTAAAGTTGTGGCAAGTCCAATCACCAACTAAATATATATAGCTTAATGGTTCCCCCGTTTCGGTATTAACTTAACAATTTACTTTGAATTCACAATATTAATTTTCAAAATATACAACAAAACATATAACATCAAAATATATACTTAACAAAAATAATTATGGTCAAGTTTTCTATTTATCAATGCTATGTATAAAATTAATAACCAACCCTTACCAAATGTAAACAAAAACTCATGCGTCCAAGGAATTGCGTTCAAAATTCCAGTTACAGTTACATCTTTTATTATGTCATCACCAAATTATACGATATCAAATTGACTTACAAGCAATGTGCATCCAGTTCGTCTTTATTCCGGGGCAGTCCCACGGGAGTCCTCGGAATGAGCCGCCTGCACTCGTCGAGCTGGGATCCGTCGCAGCTCTCGATCTCACCGAACTGGGCGCCGCCGCCACCTGGACAGATTGCAATAGGAATATGAATGTAATATCATTAGAATGAAAGAAGCAATCATGTTCCTTGATAAATATATTTATAATTATACTCATCCTGTAAAGAAGAATGCCAAAAAGCATTATGCGACAAGTTGTAATGGATCAAGCTAGACAGGACCTGGATACCGTCCAAGGATCACGGAAACATAACATAAAAAAATATAGGAATATGTTAGACTGGGTAGATACATACTAATTTGAAACAAACGAGAAGGGAATGTATGTATAACAGGTGTTTTTATATTTCGAGTAACGTTTTCTAGTGACAGGATAAGCAAGCGTGCCCGATAGTATGCATCAAATTTGCTAAAGAGCCCCAATTCTGAGCCAAGTTTCTGTGTCTCCGCCAGTTAGATTCTTGCAAGTACCTAACGCAAAAATTACCAACCAACAAGTTGCTGATATTATTAGGTACTTACTCAATACGTTAATCCAAAACTTTTTTTGTCAATCAAGTTAAATAATCGCAATATTGTATCTCGCAACAAAGACAGACGTGAATTATTGGTTTTAATTTAGTTAGAAAAAAGTCCCTATTTATCTCAAAAATTGCGTACATATCCGAGATCAGCCACTAGTTTGTAAATAAATTAGCTTACGTATATACGTAACCAGAGATCGGCCGTGACATACAACCAGAGAAATGTCCGTAAAAAGGTTAAGCGTACCCTTTTACTACGTTACATTCACAAAGCTCATTAGCCACAAAAACTTGTACAACACATAATACGAGTTGAAACGAGTTTTGTACGTCAGGGAGCCTAAAACCGCCATTTTAGATTATTCGGTAAAACATTTCCTATTTCGGATAAGCAACTTAGATTTTGGGCTTGGGCAATGTGATATTCAACACTTTTATACGATGAACTCTGATGATAAATAGTGCACATTGTATAATTCATATTTTTTTGTAAAAAAAATATTGGATTTGCGCAAATAACGTAACATTATGAAAATCTAACAAAAAATTGAATTTTGAAGTTATGAAAACTGTAATTGATTTACAAATCTCCAAACAGATGGTTTTAGACCTCCACAAAAGCTTTCAAGCGTGACGGCTGTCCGACTTTTTGTAAAAAGTTCATGTCCGCTAAGTCTATAAAACCTTTTTTATGGGTTTTGTGTAACGGTATTTAAAACTGGGAATTTCATGGTCATGTTTAATTGCATGTACCGACTGTTCGTCATATAGGTATACTACTAGTATTGATGTACATATTTTTCAGTATTTTCATGAAACTCGTCGTTAATATTGTTGCTGTATTTTGATGATCGCGTACAAACAAAGTTAGCCAAGTTACGGGCGTTTCGCAAAGTATCACACTAGTTTTATAAATGAGAAAGTTGTGACAGTGATGAGTCCTATATTCACGCTTACAGCTTGATCAATTTAAATTAAATTTTACATGAAGATTAAACCCTACATTAGCATACAGTTTTTTTCATGAAGACTGATTTGAATGAAATTTTAAATAGAAACAAAAACTTGGTTTAATACTTTTTATCTTGGAATAACTATCGCGTGTAACAAAGCAAGGCGCCGGTCGCATTACTATTTAGCTAGCGTTGAAAACTTTTGACCGTACAGTTGAGGCCAAGCGCAAGAAGAGAAAGCGAGCCTTGTTTTTACTTAAAAACTTATAAAAGAGAGTACATGATTCAGGTCGTGTTGGTTCGTTCTAGAGTAATGAAGTTACTCCTTGCTGACAGTTCAGTCCCGCTTACTCCTATATTGAGTTAGGTTCAGTAATTTATTGTATTTACCGTCTGTAAAAGCAATTTTCTTACCAGCCATTTGGTAGGGTATTTTATACTGAGATGCTTGAATTGTGTTATGTGTTACCCACAATACTGTCTCTTATCAAAATAGATTAAACATTAAACAGCTGCTTGGTAAAAAAATACTTTGTTTTTAAGTCCAATTATTATTTCTTGAAGTATTTTTTTATTATTGATCAGTTTTTATAATCCGTTGTGTCTTTTAACATTTGACTAAAATAGTCACTTACATGGCTACGGGAAATGTGTATCATATAGTTCTTAGTAAAAGATACATCAGTTAAAAATGTATATTATGTTGAGAACAGTATTTTTTCCAAATGCCTCTAGATGATGTACAAAATCATTTTGCAATAATTATGTCAATTTACGGTGATTTTGCGCTATCTGGTACCAAACTAATACCTATAGTACAATTTTCGTAGGGCTTTATAAAATAACTAGTATTGATTTATACAAACTTACACTACATTACTTGTAACGTTGAAATTACGTTCGTCATGTTTCGGAGCTATACCTACGGGGCTTTCTTGATGTTTGCAGGATGTTTCACTAAACCGGATAATATTAATAGGAATTTCTATAAATGGTGGATGACTTTCATTTGTTAAAACAAGTTTAAACTTTAGAATAGCGTTTCGTTTAAGAGTAAAAACCCCTTTTTGAAATTAAGTTAATAGTATACTTTGGTGAAAACCATCTTATTTTTTTAAACACACTGCAAAAGACATGCCGGCTTGCGTTTGAAACCCTTTTAAACCAAACATCGACATTACCAGCAACATAAGTATAGTCGACATGAATACTAGAACCCAATATCTTACCTGGCAACCCTACCAGACACGTAAAAACAAACTCTCCATCGGCATGTTCGTCTTTGTCTCGCGCTCGGTTACATCCAATAAAGAACACCGTGAGAACATAACGATGTTTGCTAAGACCGCCCATTACGACAAATTGTTGCACGTTATCCCTAATCGTAGTGTCTGCTTTGAACTACGACAAGACACTTAACAGATGCCTCATTAGCAATATAGAGTAATTCTTTATTGGACACATAAGAAAAAACAATTGCATAACATATTCATTTAAAAGAATACCACAAATTGCAGCCTAATCTGATAAGAGCTCCTGGCAACAGCAGAAAATGTCAAATTTTATTTCTTGCTTATAGAAAAGGATACGACATACCGATCAGTCGGGGGATAAATTAATTGCTAATGTGATAAAGTAAACGAGAGAGAAAACAGATGTCATGTCGTATAAGGATGTCAAGGAAATTGCAGGAAATCGTGAAGAATGGTGCATAAGTCACCGACAAAAGCCGTGCTCTTAAAATTGTAACTGAATATATGTGATTGTGTAAATTTAGGGTGATAGGGTAAAGTGATACAGATTGATTAGTCTCATGTATAACAAAACGATACGAAAAATATTAGTATAACAAACACATGAATGTATCTCCTACCTGTACTCGTAAGTGTACCTGGTATGTTTAGTCTATGGCTTCGAATAAAACGCCTCTATTAAGGGCTGTAAATTGTTTATCGCACATTGGAAATTATATTATAAAAGTGATCGATGAAAATAAGGGTATTTGATTTACTCAGATATAAAGCTTATATTGAATGGTTATTCAATTACTGAGCATATGTAAAAAAGCCACAACTTTGTAATACACATAGATAGATTAATATTTAATTGTCTTTACTTGTATTCATAATATGAATTATCAGCATTACTAAATGAAAAATTTGCTCACAAACTCATCCGTGTTTTACGAGTAGGTATTCAATATTAATCACCAAAGAACCCTTTTAAGTATCAAATCAACACAAGAAATAGGGAAGGAAAAGCCAATATCATCGACCTTTTCAATCTTTACGAAAATCTAAAAAGAAATGTTTCGGCATGAATATACGACTGTCAAAATATGCGTGGTAAATATTTCTGCAATAGATTTATGTACAAACCAGTGCCTCCATATTTTACTGGCGGTATAGGAAACACATTTTATAAGGTGAGATTCTGATAAATCATTTGTAACAAAAGATGTCGGGTTATAAGAAGGTTATTGGAGGCTATTATTTTACCCAAGCCTTTCTTGTCTTGTTCATAAATTGTTGTGAACTCACCGCGAGATTAATACAGGGTTAAACAATGTTTGAGACGATTTTTAAAAAGTTGTAGATCTAAAGTTGCTACTAAATTAAAATTTTATTTATCTATCTTTTTTACTACCTACTGATTGATTGATTGATTAACGCTTTATTGGACACACAAATAAAATAGAACACAACACAAACAAGAGAAAATTTAAATCTTATGCCACAAATGGCGGCCTTATCGCTAAAAGCGATCTCTTCCAGGCAACCGTAGGATGGAGAGGAAATCATAAGGAATAATAGACGGGGTGTACAATAAAGAACACATGAAGTATAACTACTAAAACTTAAACAATTTACACTTAAAGAAATAATAATAAACTACTTAAACCCATACATAATGTACATAATTATTATACTTTGGAATAATTGATTTGCTAAAGACAGATTTTATTATCAGTCAACAGGCAATTGGTGAATGTTTGTGATTAGTTCACAGTGTAATAATATCTTCTTTTGTTTTTACCTTCATTATTGTTTGGAACAATACGCTATGTAATAATTGTTAACTTATTAAGTTTACATAATTCTGGGAATAAAGAATATAAAATTCAAAGAAGTAAGGAACAAATGTAATATAAATTCACAAAAAATATTATTGTATATGAGCAAAATAGTATAAGTACATATATATTTACTGTATGTAAGCGTCCACTCTACCGCCGAGAGGTGGAAAATAAAATAAATTCAGGTATACATTACACAAGATGGCGAATGCAGCAGGAACCTAGTAATGTATACCATCTTCTAGAGTGCAATATAAATCAGGCACTCAATAGTGCCCTTGAGTACTATTAATAGGAAATACAATCTAGTACTGAGAAAAACGAATTAGCCTGCAAAGCACTTCTTTCACAAATTGGCTATTCAGGGGATAATTAAACGTATTCCATTTCTCAGTGTAAGGCTATAGTTTCTCAGAAATGCATTGACTGTTATTTGTTTAGCTGAAATAAAAACAAATAGTTTTAAAAGTCATGGAAATATTCCGATAGCCTCGTTTAGGTATAGTTTTATAGAATGTGTAACTTGTGCGAGTGTCGCTTTGAGTACCTGATGAACAAATAACGGTCAAGATAGTTTAAAATAAAAGTATTTTTGTTTCCCAACCGTAATAAACTATTGATAACGCACTGAGAAGATTTTCCGTGACAATTAGGGGTTTTTTATACACATCCTTCCTTAACCTATATACGTATAGAGTATATGTTCCAGTGTACCCAGAAAGCATTACTTTTACACGCGTCTCAAATCGGTAGACATAAAACTTCACGTCCAAATTTGCATGGAGATCGAGCCGTTATTTTTTACCGCTAGTGCTACAGGCGGCTACGACGGAGCGTAGCAACTTCGTAGCCACCTCTACGAACATTATGCGCGTAGCAACATGCATCAAATTAAAACTTTCATGCAAGTTTAGAAGACCGTGACAGATAAGGTTGAGTTACT
Organism: Macaria liturata; assembly: GCA_964023185.1. Classification (NCBI taxonomy): domain Eukaryota; kingdom Metazoa; phylum Arthropoda; class Insecta; order Lepidoptera; family Geometridae; genus Macaria; species Macaria liturata. The sequence goes on along the minus strand of OZ026815.1, from coordinate 7,990,820 downwards.
ATAGCTATCGGTTTCAGAAAAATCCGTAGACAAACTTGTAAATTTTTGTAATTTTGCCTGAACTCCATTACATTCAACATATAGACAATTGTAAAATGATAACATTCTACTTTTTATAACACCCTGTGTCGGTAATGTCAATTGATTAATATATTATTCTGTCTGTGCAAAGAGCTGTGGTTTATATTTTCAGTGTATGTGTGTAATAAGCTAATAAGCTTGTGTGTTAATTTGTCTGTGTTGGATGGAATATGTGTCTGGCCGTAAATATTTTTATTATTTATTATTTTGTCAAGTCAAACCCGTACTGAGGTTGTATGTGGTATTTCTAGTGACACACTAGCTGTTTTATCGCTAAACTTTAATGATGAATGTCACTTTCCACTTCAAAGAGTTTTTGTCCAAATATGTGATGATTTCGACGCGGCTAGTCTAATAAAAAATTATACACATAGATCAAACGTACCTGAGTTTATTTTAAACTTAATTTGAAGCTCCTAAGAACGATTGTTGTTCCATTAAATGTCTTTTTAATAACGCAAGAGTTAACTGGTATTGTTTTGCATTTGGAAACGATAATAAGAAAATTGTGAAACACAAATTATGCAGTGTTTTGATTTATGATGTCGTCCTCTCTGTTTCTATTTTATCTGCCGACATACACTTTGCAGAGAAGTTTAACTAAGTATTGTGATGTCATAAAAGTTACTTAAAACTTAAACTAGTTGTTACTTATCAACTCCTAGATATGCTTATGACTGCTAGTATGGAGGTAATATAATAAGTTTATATGTAAAAAAAACATCTTCTATGTTTTTGTATCTTAATGCATAATCACAATGCATAAAACCCAACAAAATATGATAATTTTATGTAATATAAATGTAGTTGTAATACAAGCAGTTTGCTTAGTTCTGCCGCGGTGGCTGATTGTGAGAGAGGTGTGTACTGTACCTGCAGTGTAACTTTAAATGACCTACCTATTTAAACAAACACTGTAATTAAGGTTACCGTGGCTTAACATAACTTAGTTTGTTTACATATTGCCGATATACCTACCTACCTACTAAATTCTTCTGACTTCTTATCGTAGAAAAATAAAACATGTACCTAAAAAAAAAATAGGTAGATTATTAGGATTAAAAATTATATTAGTTTTTAAGTTTTGTTTATATGCCTACATTTAAACCTGTTATTTCTGTAGATATTTTTTTTTCTTTTTCTTTTTTTTTCTCCCATTTTAATTTACATTTCATTGAATAATTGTATTGAAAACCAGTAGTTTTATAATTTTCCTTATCTAAATGAAAACATAACCATAAAACGTAATTTACGAAGAATCTTTTAATTCGTATTACAGAAACCGCGACCATTTAACGACCGCAAAATCGTAAACGCGATCCATATTTTACAACTTAATCCGTAGCAAATTAGAAATATTAAATTCACTTAATAGCCGCAGAAAGAATGTGGTGCCAATAAACCGCGATATAAACTGGAAACATTAAATGAAAGGGCCCATTCCGCCACGGCGACACATTGGGCCTGTCATAATGCTCGCCCATAAACTTCGATTCCTTCTAATTTATGGGCTTCCTTTATCTGATAGCTCGCTTAATGGCGACGTATTAGATGAAACAGTTTATTGCTCCATGAAGGCCCGAAATAGACATCAAGCGTATTCTGTAAATCTGTTTAGCGTATGCAATGCGACCTAATAACGACAGAATACAAATTGCTTAGTAACAGCTGAATGCAATCAGATGCATGCAACCCGATCCCATTTCAGCTAATTGAATATAATTGTTTAAAATTTGTATTATACCTATGTTGGATATTTCTACTACAATATGGACGACGTGCTGAGTTTTTTGTAAATATCTGTTTTGTAAGTTTTTTTGTTACTTCCGTATGTTTAAGTAATTTTTGTATGTATGTAAATAATAATACTGTCTCAGAATAATAAATAAATTTTAATTTTATACAATATACACATTTAAATTGTGGTTGGTGAACTTATTTGTGTAGTTAAGCTGAGGCTGTACGTCGTTAGCAATTATTTTTTGCAAAATAAATATAGATTACTTCAAACTGTGGACCAAAGTTTAAGTTAAAGTTTTTCGAGCCTTGATCACCGACGTAAGGTAGCCAGTCTTTCAGTTTTTTACAGGTTTGCATTTCGGAGAGTGTGCGGAGGAATTGCATAATTTAATTCCTGCAGCCCCATTTCACCATTGTACGAGTAGAGGTACGGCAAGGAGGCACCGTTATACAGTTGAGGTTCCAAAGACTCGCACCAAGCGTTTTGCTTCGACTTTCATCGTACGAACAGCCAAACTGTGGAACTCCTTGTCCGAATCTCTATTCCCTTTGAACTATAATTTGTAGGTCTTCTAGTCGAATGTAAACCGGTTTCTTCTAGGCAAGCGCGTTTGCTTAACATCAGACAAGTTTTAGTAAAACGTGAGCCTATCTCATGCAAAAAAAAATAAGTTTACGTACATATTACGTTTAAGTAGTAAATATGTAGGACAAAAATATAAAGAGAGTTACATATATATAAATGCATGAGTATAAGTACTATACGGCGTCATATAAAAAGTTTTTGTGGTCAGTTTTTTGTTCGTACCGAAACTAACGAGGTATTTCTGCGGTGGGAATGGCCAAGAGCATTAAGTACGATGTGTGGCATTACCATTTCACAGGATTTATGAACACAAATGTCATTGAAACCTTTCTGAAACTGGGTAACTCTTGTTAAGGTGCATATTGTGCATTTTAATGTGGTTATATTTTGGTACAGAAAATAGTCTACCCTCAAAATAAGATTACAAAAGTACCATGTTTATCAGCAATGTTTTTTTTTAGCTGTTTTGACCATGAGAATAGTATGCGAGTTTTTCTTGCTATTGTTTTACATTTATAGAAAAGTTAATAAAAAAAAATGGACAGAATTAGTCAAATAGACACCTATATTTAAAAACCCTATAGTAAGTGATGACGAAAACATGAGCAATACTGTTTTAGTAGTTTTTTTTTTACTAAAACCTCATCGTGATATCGAGTAAGCGTTCCTGGAAATTCTATTTTACAAAAGAGAGATTTTAGCGAAAATAATTATTTATTTCAATTCAATAAATTAAAATGTTCATGGTACTTTTTATGCTTAATTAAATCTCAGAGATATAAAGTAGGAAGTCATTTATAAGACTTGAGAAATGAATAGGAAAGAGAATATAATTTTAAGGCAAAATGTTCTTTTTAATGACTTGTGTTTTTTTGCTTGTTTGAAAATCAAAATATCCTTATTTTTTCTGGTATTTTCTCTGATCATGTTGCTTATCTTGTATTGTAGTATTTCTAGTTAGAAACTTAACGTAAGATTTCAAAAAACCGGCAAAGTACGAGTTGGAGTCGCGCACGATTGTTATGTCGATCTTGGGGCTAATGAGATCCCACTACCGACTAAAACCTCCAACGATGTCCCTTCGTCCCGGCAAGGCGGGTTTCACGGCCAAATGAGATACATGCAGGTGACAGACAGACAGACAGAGGAGGCTTAGTAAAAGGGTCCCGTTTTTACCTTTTAGGTACGGAATACACACGGGACTTTAATGAGTCTAACCTCGTTTTAAAATCTAATCCCAATTTCAAATACAATTGAAAGATATTAGATTAACATAATTACAACGTAACATTTTGTGATGTGGTAATTTGAATGAGAAGGGTTGGAACAGTTTCCAAACAAGGGATTTCATTAGTAAAGGGATTACGACCTCTAAGAAGTTACTCTGTATCGCATCACGAGTCCATTGTATACGATTAGATCAATCGGGTTTACTGTTAATTAAAATTGGAACGGAATTGGGAGCGAATCTCACGGCGGAACGTTTTTACTGGGAAACGCAACTGCCAATCACACGAGCTCTTGCACTTGCGTGACTGGCGGGTATCATTGCAATTCATGATACCACATCCTTTTAAGAATATTTGAATAGCAGATTCATCAAAAACTTTAAAGTGTATCTTTTTGTTGTCACATAGTTTTTTTTTGTTAATGGATTGAGTGATTAAACTTCGAAAATACTGATAGATAAAAGTTTAAAACTGATGTAGAACCAGTTATTATTAAAAGTATATAAGTAATCCGTAATCTAGTTCCCACAACACGAGCGTTTGCTTAGTGTGGGGCTAGATGGCGCTGTGTGCAATGTCCCGGAAGATGGTAGCTAGTATAAGTTATTAGTTTTCGAAATAATTTAAGTTTTTATTTTAATTAAAATTAGTGATTTGTAAGTTATGTTATTGGCCTGGACGTGCGAGTGGCGAATGTTTTTTTACGAAAAATGTTTTTTTTCTATCACTTTGTGTTACAAAAAAGCCTGTTAGTACTTAAATATTAGATTCGCTAAAATGTTATCTGTAAAAACTATAGCCATCGGATGTGTCATAAATTTTATAACAGTTTTTTTTTAATTTACTTAATTTAATTTGCTTTGTTTTTTAATCTAAATTTATATTTAAAGAAAAAAACAAATTTAAAAAAGTATAATAAACAATACAATTGTTTCACTTACTCTCGCAGTTGCATTTCAGTTAAAGCTCTATCAACCAACAATCCAAATAGTTCAAATAACAAAGTGACAGAGTAATTATGTAAATTAACTCACGGCTTCCTTTAATCACAAAAGTTTCAGCTTGTAAATTACTTTTGGTGTTATAATGGTAATAGAACCTTGCCTTTGGTGACTCTCGACATTGGTAAGTAAATAAATACTTTATTAAATGAGTATGCTTTGTCTAGCTTTTGTCTTTTTGTCAGTTAAATAAGATTAATGGATCTGTGATCGTGATTATTCTAATCATATTAATGTGTAAAACACTATAGATAATATGCCTGATTTAGGCACCATTGTAGTCGAATATGTAGTAAGCTCTGGAAGAATTATATCCCAATGTAAGAAGTCTGATTAGTATTTTTTTCATTGATAATATAATATCAAATGTTCCTTCTGTTAAACTTTTGTTCTATAGATAGGTATGTTTTCAAGGATTTGACATGAATTATTCATTAAAATACTTTAACATTTTCCAATGCTTCGACCCGCATCTTTGGAGCTGTCTCTAATGGCTTTCTTCTGGGAACATTTTCAATTCCGCAGATACTTTGTAATTTTGGCACTTCGCCATTCCGCGACTGACAGTTTTGTATAATTTATAAGGACTTTATCAGATCAAAAAGCCATTTTCTGGAAGGAAGATCGCTGGCAAGCATGCCACTAATTTGTACGAAATTTTGAATGCAGTTATTTAAAGGGAGCTGAAATTTAATATTATTTAATTTAATTGAGCTAATTTTATTTCTTGCAAATTTCCTAATCTCTCATCTTACCGTAGTAAGACAATATTATATCATACTACAGATTCTGCGCTCATATTATTATTATCATGAGAAAATACGACTCAAGAGAAAGAGAGATTTTATCATAGTGTTTTGTCGGATTATTGATTCACATAAAAACAAAATATTTCTGTACGGTATTTTTACGTATTTATTTTAAAACCATATATAAAAACGACAATGGTCAAGGTGAAATCCATTTATTGTCATCACTCGATCACAATTTATTGAGGAAGACTCCTTAATTGCAGATGGTTGGGTATAATCGAGACCATAGATATTTTTTCTCTATAATTAAAGAATAAATATTAAAAAAACTAAAGAGCTTCAAAAGTTAAATATAAATATTATTGAGTTGACCAAAATAAAAAGCAGGTTTAAGTAGAAAAAGAAGACTTGTTATTGTGAGCAAGTTCCAAAAACAAAACAACCTGTTTTTTATTATAGGTACCATCTAACCCCGGGGAGGGGAGGGCGGATGGTTATGTAGGAGTCTCCGCCCCACTCCAAAGGGCGGCATACCCACTAAAAATCTGGGGTGTTCCACCTCCGCATCGTTGGTCCAGGGCCGCGAGAGCGCGGTGCATTCATCCGCAGCCCTGGTGATGCTGGCCCGGTAACGGGCCCCGCCTCGGGGAGCTTAGCTCAACCCTCAATGGACGACGTGTCAGAACACGGGACACGTCGTGCATCCTGTGGGGACTCGTTCTAGGGCAACAGGTTCCCCGACCTGCCGCCCAGAGCCCCCAGGAGTCAGGCGGTCGCGCGCCAGAGCGGCAGCCCTCCTCCAATGCGCCCTTTGCGCACGGAGTTCGGTTCCCGTGTCGCCGCTACTCGGCCGGTACACCGAACTGCTCTCGCCTCTCGGTGACCACCTCGGGTGCTCTTAAAGAGCACCCAGCTCCACCTACACCGCGGCGAGCTCCACGCCCCGGGCCCTACACCAGCCTTCTCAAAGAAGAGGTATAGGCAAGGGCCCCCACTCGATCAGACATTTAGACAGAGGCTAGCAAGATCTACCAGACCGTGGAAGAAGAACTAACCTGTGGACGGGGTGCACCAGGCCTCCCCAACTAATCCCAAATCCCCATATGGAGAGATGAAATTAGTTGGGCTTACCCAACGTGAGGGTAGTCCGATCATCGCACCCCAAACAAAACAACCTTATGTTAAGGTAAACATTTTATAACGGTACTTGTGTGTATTTGTATTTCATTTTATATATAATATTTGTAATAAAATTTAATGTAATAATCTCTGTTTGTAGCAAATAAATTATCATATATTATACATTCCGAAGAAATAATTATCTAGTTAAACTTGCCGCCAGCTTTTTGGGGACCTTTCCTTCTACTATAGGCATTTTTAATAAAGTTTTTAGTTTTAGGAATAAATAAATAAATAAAATAAATATTCCGGGACATTGCACACAGCGCCATCTAGCCCCACACTAAGCAAACGCTTGTGTCGTGGGTACTAGATAACGGATATAATACTTACATACTTTTCTTTTGTAAATACATACTTATTATACATACAAACGACCAGACTCAACACAAGTAATTAGAATTTTTTAAAGTATGTACATAAATACTTGTGTCATGCGATAATAAATTGTGATTGCATGTAATAGTTTAGGTTTTTATTGTTATTGTAAGAATTTAGCTTTTTGAGTTAGTTTTTAATAAGTAGGTAAGTAACTTTATGTTTTATAATCTTGTACGCCGTATGTTAAAAAATATACATAAATCTGAGAGAAAAATCATATCGATCTCAGATATCAATATCATTTAAAGTTTACGAGAAATCCTAGATGAGTCGGCTATAAAATCTCTTATAAAAATTCAAACGAGAACTCTCTCCAACGTGTTTCTTCGGTTTGTTTACTTAATGTAACGTTACGAATGAAAGCTTCCTGAACACATTGTACTCGTATATCGTAGAACAATGGCAGCGTGAAATTATGCTAATGTAATTTAACGAGGTATGTCAGGATGTTATTTCTAATCTTAGCACCTGCTCTCAGCGAGAAAATAAATTAATGGAGCACATATTAAAAATGTGTTCAAGCTCTGCGAGGCTTAAACGAGCTTAAAATCATAAATTGTATAACTCAGGGAGTTGTCTTTGCGAAAACGGGGATGGAAATACTTTTATCGGAATTAATTAGCTAAAGATTTATATATTATGGATGAGAATGTTTTTTTTTTTTAACTTGAACGGGTTTGCACTTGGCCTTAGTTTACCTGATAGCAAGCAAAGGCTATGCCCTAAGATGGAGTGTGCTAATATAGAAATCAGAAATAATTTGAATTTAATTTCAATTTATTTATTCTTGCACTCATAGCAAAATATATAGGTACGGACGATAACAGCGAGGAATGTGTAAAACGAGCACCATAAGTTCGCAGATAAATATTAATCAATTTTCTTTTTATTGTATGCCGAATAACCTAGTACGTTTGACATTTCCCATGCTTGTCATGCCTAATATTAAGCATGTAAAATATATTTTATTGAAATAAAAAAAAACTACACATACTTATATTAAACGTTAACAGATTTTTAATACCTTTTGTATGAATTCTAATTAAACTGATTAGCTGATTAAGCTTCCAACCAAATTATTGTTATGAAAAAATATTTTAAAACATGACATACGTACATATAAAGCATAGCTAAAATGTACTTACTTGCATATTTAATCATCAGAAGAACATTCACTATCCAAAACATTTTGCCGCCGAAACGCCTACGCGTGTAAACTTTAAATATATTTCGATAAATACACTAGTATAATTTAAATAGCATCGGTGTTATATAACATGAAATGTATTCGCTTTTTAATTCTATGGTTTGTAAAAGTTTGTTATCGATGTATACGTGCGTGTTCTTGGGTAGTAATGACGCGTACCGTTGCTTCGAGAGCTCGGGATCAACTGAATTTACGGAGATGAAACTTACTTCACAGGCTATGTTGCACGATAGCTTGACGATTCGTGTAGCGGATAAAAGCTTGATTGAAACATTAATCTTGTACGAATAACGGTAGTAGTAAAAATGGATTATTTGGTAATGAAGACTAGAAATGTCTCTGATTAGTTAGGTTTTCATTAATGAATCCATATTGATACACATATAATAAATCATATTATGTCGTGATCTTTTAACAAAATTGTGCATGAATGCAGATGCCGTATATGTGTCCGAGTTAAATAAAAAATCGAATTGGTTTTACATTGAAATGAAATTGAGAGAGTCACACATATTTTGATACTTTAAATCTTCTTTTTATCGAATAAGAGTGGCTAACTCTGGTGTCGGGAGTTTAGCCCCTAAGGGCTTCTGACATGTACTAGACAAACAGCCGAGACCTACTATTTAACATGGCATCCGGCCCACGGAATGCCACTTTTCGGTCACCCATCCAAGGACTGACCGCGTCGACCTTTGCTTAACATTAGTAATCGCATGTGATTGCCTCCGCTAGCTGAGCTACGGGCGGATACTTTAAATGAAGTCGTAACTGATGCTTCTGATAATTTTCATTAAGTCAAAAGATATATTTTTATATGCTTATAATTTATCTTCACAAAACAACCGAATTGAATAATTATGATGATGAATGAACACTCAGAACCTACCTGAATGAACTTAATTAATTATATATATTATATCACCACAGTAATTCTTAGTTCTTTGTGTATGTATGCTTGTACAGTATATGCCAAGGGCATCCTAAATTTACACTCTGTATATTGTTTCAAATTTATCTAACTCCTCAAAACGTTTCGGATTGAATTTTAAATTAAATTTGAAGGATGAAGAGTATCAAATGGTTTGATTAACTTAAAACGTTTGTGTTAACCTTTTAATCAGGAATTAGATTGGTTCGGGTGTATTAGGCTTTTATAAATGCTTTGATTTAGAAATTCCGCAAGGCTTTTTATTTAAAAAAACGTTTCTATTTTTCTTAGTAAATCGTATGTGTTCAGGATATTTTTATTCGAATACCTACATAAAAGGATTCATAAAATAAAAGTGTACTGACGAACGAATTGGTTTTAGTTCTCAAATTTGTACGCTTGACTTTACAATTGTATTTTTTTTAATCTGTTCTGAAAACTCTCTATATTTTAGTTTTGGAATTCTACAGAGGTTTTAGAGGAATACGGTTAGTTGCTAATCATCTTTTTCTATCAATAGCCATGAATGTAGAATTATCTAAAAAAATATTAATAATATTTGAGATATTTTAAACATCGCCATCTAGTACCAAATGAAATGTTTTTTTTACAGAGATAATAATTGCCAACACTTCAATTAGTGGTTTTAGATTATTTCCTACCAGTACGATGGTATGCAACGAGCTCTTTTTGCTCTCAAATATATGTTCAATATCAACAAGAAGTTTTCTTCTAAGAAGCAAATAGCCTGACCATGATTTCATACAAACTGTTATATAAATAAAATGATAAATAAAATAAAATAGTCTTTACTCCCTTCAAATATTTAAATAAGTTGTATACAATTCTAGGTTTTTATTATAATAACTACTGTATTTAGAATTTTGGTACCTAATATTATAAGGGCACCCAAGTCAAGTGAAGGTATAGGCTTCCTCTATTGCCTATATATATATATATATATATAACATATATAGGATACCAGTGGATGACTCTCTCGCTCCACCTGTTGTCCGTGATGATTTTATACAGTAAACTCAAAAAATATGTAATTGTTTACAGAGATATAATAATAAAAAAACTAAAACAAAACTTAATAAATGCCTTAACAAATTAAAATGATGAATTTGTATCTAATTAAACAAAACAGTTCGAAAAAAAACTTAAGTTTCACAGTTATTGTGCATTAGTGTAAAACTTTTTCAATAAAAACATAATTTTTGAAAGCTATAAAATCTATGCGGTTGGCCTTTAACGGCTAGCTCTTTGGTAAAAAATGCCTTGAAAATAATTATAAGGTCTATTTTATTAGTTTTTCAGTCTTATACACACTATATACAGCAGTTTGTATGCCAGTCTTACATACACTATTATTATACACACATCAGTTCGTGTGAAGTTTAACTATTTAATCTAATTGCTTTATATCAGCATTCATCGTTATGTAATTTAAACAATAATACCGCTTTTTTACTTTTTTTTTTACATTACAATGACTGCTGCGATATAAAGCTATACGATTAAATAGTTAAACTTCATACAAACTGTTGCATAGTGTATGTAAGACCGAAAAACCAATAAAATAGACACATGTATTTATACTTTAAACTAATAGATATTTTTACCAAAGATATATATTTAAGTTAACGAATCTCTATTCCCCTTGAACTATAATTTGTCGATCTTCAAGTCGAGAGTAAACCGGTTTCTTCTAGGCAAGCGCGCTTGATCGTGGACTTTAACGTTGCTTAACATCAGGCAAGTTGTAGTCAAGCGTAAGCCTATATCATGTAAAAAGAAAAAAAAAAACGAGTCGATTAAGCCAACCGTTAAATGTATGAAATTACGCACTGGACACCGCGTGTTAAAAGTTTTAATTAATATTTGAGCGCTCAAGATTTTCGAACAAAGTTACGCTACTTACATATTCTACGAAGAATTTTCAACATTGTTGTTTTGTTTGGTTTCGTTGAACAAAAACGGAAGATGTTACAAGATTTCGTGTAACGTATCTCATGTTATTCAATAATTAATACCTTAAGTTAGGGAAAACAAGTGAATTTATATGTTCTTTAACCTTAACTTAAATAAGCTTGCTCCGCCACAAAATGATGCAAACTTTACACCAATTAAGTCTTAAATATAAGTAGAGACAAGTCTGTTAGTTTGTGTATAAGTAATGATTTGTGATTTAAAAGTATTCAAAGTAGGAACTTTGAATACTTTTAGTCGACTGCTCCGTTAGCTTAGTTGGTAGTGGCTCTGCCTTTTAATCTAGGGGTGCGGGTTCGATTCCCGCATAGCACAAGTAATTATGAATATTAAAATTAGTAATTACTTGTGTTAAGTCTGGTCGTTTTTACGTATAATAAGTATGTATTTACAAAATAAAAAGTATATTATGTATTATATCCGTTATCTAGTACCCATAATACAAGCGTAAGCTTAGTATGGGGCTAGATGGCGCTGTGTGATATGTCCTGAAATATTTATTATTATTATTTATTGATTTATTAATACTAAGTAGCCTACACTGAATTTCATAACTTCTAGTAAAATTATGTAATATTAATTTAATATAAACTAGGATATTCTTAACTCAAAAAATAGACAAAAATAGACCAGAGTTGAAGACATATATTATTTTATTTTCATTCAAAAACGTGAAAAAGAAGTTCATTCATGAAGACACATTCGTACCTAAATAAGACTGTAATGAATTATATAGTAAGTAATAACAACAATGAGAATTATAACTACTTTTTTTTAACACGGAAGGGCAACGTTTGACTATAGCTAAAACTTCTACTAAGTACTTATAAGATATAGTAGTGTCACATGTAACATTTATTACTAAAACCGATTGTTTGCCATACATAAATTACCTATGATTGGAATACATAATCACTCATAAACACAAATATTCGTTTGAGTTAGCACATAGACTACATTAAATGCTGTATTTTGTTAGTAAAATTATCGCAATTTAAACGAACTATTTTTAAAAATTGCAATTTTTTCATGAAAATAATTACTTTATATTTGATTAGTCTGTCAGAAGATAACTTCTATCCATTCAGTAAGTCTATAGCTCAAAGCCACAAAGCCTCCGTCAGGTAGCGTTGAATAGAATTCCTTCGCCTCAAGGAATCAAGCAACCTCAAGAACGTTCTTATGGAAACTAAGAGCTTCCCAGACCACTAAACCTTATCCCTTGCAATTAAAGGCTATATTTGTTTGCATAACTCTGTTACTGAATCAGTAAGATTGTGTTATGCACTAGTTTATCTCGTTTAAATTGCTTTTCTCTATTGTGTAGTCATAGTCAGTTAGAATGGGAAAATGCTGATTATTCCTGTTTTGATAAATTATTTATTTATTAAATACGATTTTATTATTAAATATGATTTTACTGAAAGCATGTTGATTATGCTAATCCGCTTATTTTCACAAATAATTTTTCTGTAATATTCTTATACATATGTAACATCGTATTTTGACATTTGCGTCTTTTTGGCTGAATGTAGTCTCGCACGAAGCCAAAGACCTGTTATTGTCAATGTGAGTTGACAGTGACGGTTGACAGGTGATGTCTTTTAGTTTTCTCAGCATGGTTATGAAAATCATTTTTTTCTTTTTTCAATCGCATAGTGGGTACCTATCCTACCCATCTATTACAATTGAAAAGTGAGAGGAGGTTGTGCATTCTTCCCACAGACTTGACAGACAAAAGTATTGTCTCACAAGTCCTCAAGTTCATAAGAGTAAGTAGTAGGTATTCGTGATAAATAGATCCTGGGTGATAGTGAATTCATGTACCTATACCTGTTGGAGTCAGGACCCAGTGATATCCTGTTGGAGTCAGGACCCAGTGATATCCTGTTGGAGTCAGGACCCAGTGATATCCTGTTGGAGTCAGGACCCAGTGATATCCTGTTGGAGTCAGGACCCAGTGATATCCTGGGCTTGATGTCATAGGTTAGTGTTCGTGGTTTCGGAAATCTAAAATTAAATGTATTTACAGCAGAAGTCGTTTCGATCAAGTGTCTACCGGCGCTGCGTGTCAGGGTGTCAGGCACATTTATCGGGGAAGATTTTCATTGTCTGGTTAGAAGCTGCCTAGGAAAACCCCTATATGTAATTAGGGTAAGTTTGTTCAACTTGTTCTTTGAACTCATCTTTGCGTTTATGAAGATTGTAGGTTGACACAGTTTGTTCTTTGTCAACAGGGTTTTTTTTAGAGTTAGCCTCTTTGGTGGTACTCTCTCCTTTCGGAGTTCCCAAGCCAACCGGGTAGGGCTGATATCCTACTCTTGAGCTCGTCCTGCCTCCACACCTCACCTTGTGGATGGATCGCTCATTCCGGAGCAGGTCCGGTGAGCGGTTGGACCCTCCATCCACCCGCTTCTTCAGCTGCTGTCTGCCACCTAACCACACCCTCTGATGCACGGTAATGCTGGTCACCTGACGGGGCTGGTGTATTTTTCTCTTTATGTGCTGTCTTACTAATATCTTTCCCTCTGTCTGATGAAACTAAATTCTAAATTACATATAAAGTACTGATGGTTGAACTTCTTTTGCTCTAATTTAATTTATACTTTAAGGCGCTCAAGTTACTTGTGCACCTACCTACACAAATTATTTTGATTAAGATTATGTACTCTTGCCTCCAACTTGAATGTTAAAAAATGCATTAATACAATCTGAGCTAGTGGGTTGTCTCCTTTCTCCCTACCCTCCCTAGCATGTAAGATTTAGGTAGGGAAAGGGAAAATCTAGTCTTTCAACTAGGTGGACAAAAATTTAATAGAATACATAAAGAGCTGTTTGCTTTATCTACTTCTTATTTATTTATTAAGGCTCAACATTTGTAATCACAAATAGTACATACAATAAAATTATAACACACAATATAGGTTGATAATAGATTGAGTCACATGTCTAAGTTTAGCACAGCTTGCATTATAACTTACATTATTTGCATTTTGCAAATTTCTTTGGCATAGGTATTATTTTTTGATTCGATAAGACATATTTGTGATGATACTTCCAACATATTTTCTACATGTTGTAACTAGTTCTTACATAATAATATGATAATCAATAAAAGTTACACGATATTAAACGCTTTTAATGTGGTTTCGAAAATTGCGACACTAGAATTACCACTTTCCAACTACCTATTATTTTGTCCTCCTATCTGATTATACAAAATTTTCTTGCTGGAAATGGAGTCACTATGTAAATTTAAATTAACAGTTTGAAATCATAATGAAGACATTCAATGTACAAGCACTTTATGGACAAACTTTTTTACTTTTTCGTACATAATGTATATTTCGAGACTTTTATCACCTAACTTAATTTAAAAGTCAATTTGAATTTCAAATAAAGTTAAAAGACATTTATATTTTTAAACTTATTTTCTGTAGAATATGTACCTACCATTATAAAAATAGGGAAAGAGAGTTTTATGACTATTTCATTCTATTTTTTTATCCCAACAATAATACGAAAGAAGCCGTTGGTATCCTCAATCGTAGACATAAAGATTTTATACAGTTTATCCCAAATATGTTTAGTCACGAGAACGCGACATCGACGCAGATTTAAGGAGAATATTCCCTTGAGAGGAAATTGTTTCGCACAGAAAGTGATAAATGATTTAGTTCTAGCCATAGAGAACACGTGTGTGTTATGTGAAGCTAGCTTGACTGTTATGTATGGAGCAAAGTTTTTTCATTTCCCGCCTAAGCCGCACTTGCTTCTTAGCATTTTCCTCTAGATAATAGTACATGTAAGTATATCTATGATAATGGTATATGTAAGTATAATATCTATCTATTCATATAATAACGCTGAAGAGGGTCTAGTCTGTACATTGAAGATATTTAAAAAAAAGTTTGGTGATACTTAGAATTGATAGCAGAACAAACTCCAACTATTTATAGATTTTTTTGTCTGTTTATCTGTTTCTCTGATATTTGTATCTTTGTTTGTTCGTTTATTTAAACGCTCATAACGCAAAAACGGCTGAACATCATCGTGATTTTTGGTATGTAGGTAGTATGAGGTCTTAGGCTTTTTATCCTGAAATAATGCGAGCGAAGCCACGGGCGTCCACTAGAGGGTGGTTATACGTAAAATCAAGTGCCACTTAGTAGTATAAGATATTCTTAAGTTATTACCAAAATAAAGCGACTATGAAAAGACTAAATTTTACATGCATATTTTGGCCAACAATTTTATACCCAACTTCTGTTTTAAAGCTTCAGGTTTTAAATTAAATCATATATAATTCATAAAAGCGTCTGAGTAAGCAAAAGCGCGACAAAACTAAATAAGGAAACCAGGATTTTCAGCGGATTTTTTGCGCCATCTTATTTCCATAACTTGGACCTTATCACCTAGCACAATGGACTAAATAATTCCGAGGTCGAAATGCGACTGAAACTTGTATTTTACCACAGAGATACAACTTCAATTAAAATATTTTTCCGCTTGCTTTTGTCAAAAAATTCGATGTATTATATTTAGATACAGATATTTATTGATATATTATAAAATTTACATGTCAAATGATAATATTTACATACTTATTAATATTATATATTAAGACTATACTATAACAAAGGAGGAGGACGCATCAGTAACTTACCCGTAGGAAATACGTTCGCCGTAGCCGAAATCGGCTTGGAATGCATCATCAGAAGTCATATAAGACATTTTTTTTAACAATCTTAGCATCAGAGGTAAAGGTAGTGGCTTGTATTGTAGAAGCTTTATTAATTAGATGTGTTTTTAATTAACATTTGTAAACATCGTAGCTCCCGTCACTTTGTCATAGCAAATCCGTCATCAAAATATGCGTGTAGAGGCAGAACAACTGCAACTACCTATAAACAGTAAGTATATAAATCAGAGATGTGCTTCATTAACTCTCACATTCAAAATTTGTAATTAATAAACTTGTAAGTGCTGAAATTTCAATCTGTTCTCTACATATTTATATTATAATTTTTTTTTACCTACCTACTTAAATTTTGTACCGTTGAACTGGAATATAGGATATTTTCATGGTTTGAAATAAGTAAATAAACCAATTGATTCACAATTTATTTTCTACTTTACAGATAGGTACCCAAATAATTTGACTGACTATTAGCTTAGTTGCGGGTTAGCGTTGCGGGTTCGATTCCCGCTTGACACAAGTATTTATGAATTTTAAACTGTATAATTACTTGTGTTGAGTCTGGTCGTTTCTACGTATAATAAGTATGTATTTACAAAAGAAAAGTATGTAAGTATTATATCCGTTATCTAGTACTCACGACACACGCGTTTGCTTAGTGTGGGGCTAGATGGCGCTGTGTGGAATGTCCCGCAATATTTATTTAATTATATTACGATGAAACCCTCTGCCTTTCTTACTCGCCTTCCTGTAAGTCGCGACTCGGGTCGCCCTTGAAATTGTCGTTTGCAACATTTAATGCTATTACGGCGACGCTTCAACCCGAGCCAAGCCACTCCCGACGAATCTAGCCACAGTAATTATATTGCTTTTTTTAAGATTTACAGGTACTTAACATACTTATCAGATATAAAAATATATGCAGGATGATCTAGCTATTCAAACTTAGATTTTCTTTTACAATTACTCTTTAACACTTTTAGCCATTTTTATACTATTTCATAGGTAATTTTATCACTCAATTCGTTGAAGAATATTTGTGCTAGTAAATAGGCTTAAAATACCAAAATATAGATTTATAAGTATTATCTTTTATTTTATCAATGTCAAGTCAAGGTTTTGTTAGTATTTTGTCGTAAAAAATCTTACAAATAAAACAGTCTTGCTTTATCATTAAGTTTGTTTTGTAAGACTTAATCTATACACTTACTTAAACATACTTAGTATCTAGTCATAACATTTATAAGCATGTGTGGCTAAGCAGTTCCAGTGTCTGGTTTTCATCCAGACGCACCCTGGTTTGAATCCGGCCCTACATCAACGACATATGTGTGGATTTGCATTCGCTTAGCGGTAAAGGAAAACATCGTGAGGAGACCAACATGTTTGAGGACCACAATATCCAAAGACATGTCTTCCGTGGAAGGGTCTCAGCGCCCATCACGATGTATCTGCCCAAAAGAACTTAACTAATTTATTCTGCGGGGGAGTTACGATCGTCAGTCATGAGGAAATAAGACTCAAGAGAGAGATTTAAAAGCTAGCTCTAGTCGTATAAATTTATAGCATTTATGAGTAGCCACTACCTACAGTGCGGATGATGAAACTTGTCCAATAAATCACGGTTTTATGGTCCATCATACCGGTGATCAAATTGCCAGTATTGAATGTGCACATTAATATCTACCACGCATCCGATCCATACAAACAGACCGTCAATAGTTTTGTAGGTAGGTGTATTCTCGCTTGTAGGTATGGTCACGTAAATTTTACAGGGTTACTAGAAATATTGGTGCTTCTATCTTTTTCGCATGCACCTCGAACGCTGGGCTGGGATCGTGACACAGGGACAGCATAGGTTGATAAGAAAAATCATATTTAAATTTCTTCTTTATCTTTTACAAAGTATGATTCCTTTCTGTCCAATGTTGCCTGGAAGAGATCGCTACCGAAAAGACGAGCCGACGAAAAGGCCTATAGGCTGTTGGTACTATATCCATCATTTGTGGTACTAATATGAGTTGGTTTCTGTTATACATTTTTTATGTGTGTACAAGAACAATAAGATCAGTTATCTCAAATAATTAATACTATCTACTTATAATACTATATCTAAGTTTCTTTTTAATATAATTATTTACGTCTTGTACTCGTAGTATAACTCTCACCTATCATAATCTGGAAAATTCAATCCAAATTTAATAAAAAATGCAATCAGTGAGCTTGAAGGAGTAACAATGTCGCATATTGTATATACTAGTCAATAACTCTTAAGTGTTGATATTGAAACCTCTCGACACCAGAGTTGGCCACTCTCATTCGATAAGAAGAGGAAGATTGATATTCAAACTTTTTATTATACATTAAAGAGTAGGTTTTCTTGCTACCTTTTGCATACGATGATTCCTTACGACACTTTGTTGTTGCCTGGCGAATTTAATTTTAATTTTTAGGGCACTATCTTGTACATATGGTTAGTGACCTCAAATAAGATTAAAGGAAATCAGCAACGAAAAGAATTAGAGTAACCCGAGAAAGGATAAAAGATGATAGACAAATTCAACTATTGTGTCAGATCACAATAGAATTTCTTTTTACCTACCGCTGTATTTGAAAGCTTGGAAATCGGTGTACGCTCACGTAGCGCGGTATCTCTATGTTAGTTGTTTTATGTCAATCAACCAATCCGACGGGATTTTTTTAAATCAGGGCTTACCCTGGTTTTATACAAAACACTACAAAGATAACAAACGTGTATTATTCTTTGAATATGTACCTTAACCATTTTGTGAGTTTTTCTGGAAATAGTTACTGTTTTGTTGTGAGTCGATGAATTTTTTTGGACCTTTGTGTAAAGATGTGGTAGGCGGTAATATAAATAGATACAGCCTTATTATTTTACAAGTTGATATTTTTAGCCTCGAATTGAAACTACCATTTTAACAATATCCTGCTTATATATGACCGTAATTTGAAAGGATGTTTTAGTATTTTATTCCGCAATTAAAATTGCTAATCGTTCACTGAGGGACGAGTTCATTATTAATCAATTCAAATATCTTAACAAAATAAAAATCTCAATGTAAAAAACATTTTACGACACCATTTCTTGGAAATTGAGTAACAGCAGATGTATTTTCCCATATAAATATCTAACTTGTTAGTTCCCGCGACTTTGCTCTCAGCTTGCGTTGAGTACTCAAACTTGTTAGGAAGCTTTCAATAATTCACTTTTCAGTAAAGTTTCATCAATTTTCAGCTATTCATGTTTCTGCTTATTGTCGTTTAGCGCTTTATACTAGGTTTTTCATTACGTATTCTCGACACATAGACAATGTCAACTTGATTTAACTGACGTGAGGTCATGCTAAGATTAGCCTTGTCATTTGTGCTGTAAATTTAATAGCGCTTATGAAATAAGCTAAATTTAAGATAGAATCAAGCTGCTTATTTGATCATTATATTTTTTCATTTACATACTGATAAAAATACATCGAAATCAGTTGTCAATACAATATATTGGGATACATGAAGGAAATAGTATGAAATGCAGTCCTTTTTACTTAGTAACAGTCAGACAAAACAAATAGAACTAACAGTTAAATCACTGTGGACCGGCTCCATTCGCATTTTCGCACGATACTTTGTTAACTGCAATCCTTTTACAATTGCAGAAGTGAATTGGACAGTGGACCGACAGAGCTAGCACACATCCCTTGAATTCCTGTTTTGGTTTTAATGGATACTACGTTCTTTACATTGAACCACCAATAATTTAAGCCAGTAAACACCAGAGAGATTGGTACAGGACCGAGATAAATGACATGAAATAAGAGAGGTATATACCTAGCAGAGGGAAAAAAACAGCCGTCGATGATGATAATGAATGACCAGAGACGATTTGATAATCTAGACATTCTAGACTATTATTATTGTATTTACTTACTTACTCACATTCATTAGTGGAGAGCCCATTGTATCACATTCTGACTCTTTCTTCCTATATTTCTTTTTTTTTCACTTTTTTTTCTGTTTCTTTAACTTCTACACGTTCTACTTTGCTGTCTTTTATTTATATCTTTATGTGAGGTAGTGAACTATCGTTTTGTTTCAACGAGAACTCTACTCCTTACCATGCAACTTGTGCGCTCCAAAATCTCCAAGCCACTAGTGGCTCCATGTAGTTGCAGTGTACGCAGCGGCCACACCCTGCAAATCGCGACGATCCGCGGGCTAAACCTAAACCTAGTGGAGGGGGCTGAAGTATTCAGCTATCTCGGGTGATCCCCTGACTTGTACACGAAGTCTACATCGGCGCGAGAGGCGGGCACCGTCTATAGTAATGTAAATGTAGACTAGAATTATTTAGGAAAAATGCATATGTGATGACAATATTAATTTATAATAATTTACCATCTGACATTATATCATAAATTACTATTTATTACTATTATTATTATTATTACTGACATAACTCTTATTAGAGAAATGCTATTACAAAGTACAAGACTATTTAGGACCTCAAATATAACTGTTATGACAATACTGGGAACCGGTACGCACCGGTCCATCTAGGTGTTGGTAGTAAGGAGGAGAGCGTGGGTTTGTACCAGCGCAAACGCTTGCCCACTTTAAAAGCTTCACGCGCAGATGAATCTCTGCTGAATCTCGAATCTCGGCATATTCATTAGCCGTAAAAAGCGTGATAATTTCTCGTAAATGTTACCTGTAACACACAGCCGTTCGCGTGGTTTGTTTTTGTTCAAATTTTCGTCTAGCGTAGTGACCCGTGTAATAGTTCAGCCTACGCGCGTGTTTATAACAAAGGGAACTAGATAAAATTAAATTTAGCATCATAGGGTCAGATAATACACGTGCCAAGCGAATAACTTTTATAGCATTAAACATGGAAATGTGAAGTTTGTGAAGCCAACTTTAGGGAGGTCTTGAAAATAAAACGGCTCGCTTTGTTTTTGTTACATAATTTCCCTTATTATTTGTCTGTTAACATGTTTCAACTTGGTCTATTTTGGAATGGTCATGACTTCATGTCAAGAGACCTTGCTTTGTGATTATGTAATAAATTGTATTATACTAAGTAAATTATTTCACTTTACTGATTTGTAAAATGTCTATGGCTACAAACTGGACGATTTGACCTATATCTTACTTTATATAACTACTAGTGGGTGCTCCCGGCTTCACTCGCATTAATAAGTAAATCTTGCATCCCCTATTTCACCTCTTTAAATGTGGCATTTCCAAATATCCTTTCTTAGTAGATGGCTACGTATATCGACCTGAAAGCCAAATTTAAGCCCGATCCGTCCAGGAGTATGGGCTGTGCGTTGATAGATCACTATGTATCTCAGTCAGTCACCTTTGAGTTTTATTCACAGAACAGAGAAAACAATGGAAGTTGTGCTCGTATCTCCTGCCTGTGCTGTGCCACAATTAAGCAGAATATCGCAACATTCGCGGCGGCCATGATTAGTCGTGCTTAGCTACGTGAGCTAGAAAGACGTTACGCACTCGCACAAAAAACATGTACATATAAAAATAATTCATGTCTTGTTGTGCAATTATTGCGTGTGAAAATGAAAGCAGGACGAATAATTTATCAAATGGAGATGTATATTTTGTTTTACTTATTTATGTGAGTTTGGCGACACCGGTACCCATACTAAGTAGTTATAAGGGCACTTCCACTGTTTTCTCTATTTCGTGGTTTTATTTATTTAGATAGACACCTATCTTCTTTAAATATTATATCCGCATTACACTAAGTTATAAAAAACTTCAACATGAACTTAAAGTTACAGTATCAATACACTGCTTTACAGAGTTAGGAGTGCAAACTAGCAGTTTATGGAACCACGTTAGCACAGCTAGTTCCTAGATACTATGCATCCACAAGTTGGTCGTTCTAGAGAAGTTAGCAGATGCCTCTCCAATATTGCCAAAGGGCTTGTTGAAGGCTCATTAACTTCTCTTAATGTTTAAACAGTTAGCAAACTCGTAATTCTATTAAATCGCTAATTTATATTTAGTTTCATCTTAGACTGGGTTTTCATCATTTATGAGAGGGTTATAATTGAATACTTGTAGAATAGTTCTTCACAAACTAAAATGAACGTTATTTTTCTCAATTACCGGTTAGCTGAATATTTTTATTATTCAAGCCGAAAAATATATTACTTTACATCTCACCCAAAGATAAATCCTAAATCTGGGAATAAATTCATATTTTTCTTACTAACATGAAAGATAAATGAAGAACTCGATAAATTATGTATCAGTAAACAATGTAAACGAATGCGACCTTTCTTTTTATTAAATCATCCATTCTTGGCACCATATTTTTCAAAGGTCCTAGTGAATTGGGCGGGGTCACCAAACCATATAAATACAGCATGCATGGATTTTTTATTCTATATCTACGCTGCCTTGAGAAAAATACATAGAATCATATGTCAGACAATAGGTATTAACTTGTAGTTAAAATAAAATAAATAAATAAATATTTCAGGACATATCACACAGCGCCATCTAGCCCCATACTAAGCTTACGCTTGTATCATGGGTACTAGATAACTCTACCATCGATGTATATATTCAGCCCTTGAAGTGAGGAGGAATATGGACACAATAGATACACTTAAATGTCATCGATATTAAACTAAACTGTGTCATCCTCGTTGTAGAACAGCAAAATACGGACACAGTACATTTGTAATGCAACTGAAAGTCTACAATAACTTACCAGACTTCAAATCAAATAGTATTGTAACATTTAATATAGACTAAAATTATCGAGATGGCATACTATAAGATATCTGGTTACCTAATGATATTATAGTAAAGGACATACAGGAAATAATACTATTTATTAATAATAACGTAACACTCCGTTTAATAGTTGCGCAATGCTTTCATTGCATTTCAGTGAATGTAACTATTATATTTATATTTTATACCATCGGTCTGTACCCATGAGTGCAATAAATTAGTTTGATTTAGTTCAAATAACACATATTATAAGAACAGTTCCTAAAATTTGCAAATAAAAGAAATCTAGCTCATTACTCTCTCAATTTGCATTTAAACTAAATAAGTTCGCGTTTGCATATATACCTATACTAAGTGTGGGAGTTAGATGTCGAAAGTTTCCAAACCATAGTTTATCACACACCCGGACGTTTGTTATAGTGTTGTTCAGTAGTTGCTTGAGTTTTCGAACACAAGCTATGCCAGTGGCATTATTTTTGTACAATCTCCCATCAAAAGGCTGACTGTAATCAATTATTACGCATAACCTATACCTCTAGAGCGATATTTTTAATATTCATTATATGCCAAGGCCAGAAGTTTCACGAAATTTATTGTTACCTGTTTTATTATGTCAATAAATATTTTTGTATTTTGTATTTTATGCCAAAATCCTTTCCATGGAATGTCGTTCTCCTTATATTATTTTCGTCCTTATTTCCTCTTTATTATTTATTGGAGTATTGATCGATTTATTATCCTGCTGAAATTCAGACGTAATACCCACATACTCCGCTTACTGGCATTGTGAGAGACAAAAGAAATAATTCGTCTGGACGTTTATCCCATTTGAAGATATTTTCTTGTCATTGATTAATTGCTCTTCGTTTGGTATTGCTTGTGTGGTGGATGAGGAAAGATAACAGTCACTATACGAATACGTGCCTTCTTAGATGATACGGTTTTATTTACACGGAGCTGAATATTTAGTCATCATGCAATAATAATAATAAATATAAATAAATAAATAAATATTCCGGGACATTGCACACAACGCCATCTAGCCCCACACTAAGCAAACGCCGTGGGTACTAGATAACGGATTTAATACTTATATACTTTTCTTTTGTAAAAACATACTTAATATGCATACAAACGACCAGACTCAGCACAAGTAATTATAAATTTTTAAATTTCATAAATACTTGTGTCAAGCGGGAATCGAACCCGCAACCCCTAGATTAGAAGGCAGAGCCACTACCAACTAAGCTAACAATAGGATACAACTATGTCCACTTAAGTGAGCAACTGAATCCATGTAGTATTTTATTTAAATACACTGCTATGTTCAGTTTGTTGCCCATTTATAGTAAAAAGTATGTATATGTTTATGGTACACAACTAAAGTATGTATGCATCTCATAAGGTTCAAACTAAAAGCTCTTATAAAACTAAGTAGCTCCTCGCAAAACCTACGAGTACTCCGCTTTCCATATGCAAATTGTATTATAGTACGCTACTAACAAAATGATAAAAAAGTCTTTGTATATCCTGAAAATTTACTATGAAGCTGAGCAGTATAGCTAATATAAGTACAAAGAAAATATTCTCTACCGGTATCGGGTAAGCGGTCAGAACGCAAATCATATGTTTTAAAGTGTCAACATCACCACACATTTTAAATTATTTAGAGACATGTTTAAAGTGAAAACATTAATTTCCCAAACTCGTTTGTGGACTGTTGGTGGCCACAATTTCAGGTTTATGTTCACACTGGCAGCAATAAAACGTCTTTATGATTTGCGACTTCCCAAATGCCCGACGCCCGCGGTCGACCCATTCTTTTTGTTTTCTTTCAGATTTATACTCACGGTTTCCTATTTCACTAAAACTTTATTTAGTTTTCTAGAAAAGTGCTTATTGCTACTTGTTAACTTTGTTTACTTACCAATTTATAATGAGGTAAAAACAACATCGCCAGTCAAACGAACAACATCGTATATTTAAGAAGATTTTATTTACAAAATTTCCTTTCCGATAAGCTCACCCTTTACACGAAATGACACCAAATTTAAAATTAAAATGTTTCATGAATGATCTTTGCATATTAAAATTTGTAATTACTTGTGTTGAGTCTGGTCGTTTCTATGTATAATAAGTATGTATTTAGAAAAGAAAAGTATATATATATGTATTATATCCGTTATCTAGTACCCATGATATGTACAAGCGTAAGCTTAGTATGGGGCTAGATGGCGCTGTGTGATATGTCCTGAAATATTTATTTATTTATATATATGATCTTTCAAAGCCATTTCGAAGAGTTTTAATTAAAATTCCAATTATGTAATGACTTGTAATTTACGTGACATGGGTTGGTATGAGGCTATTTCCCGATCAGTCAAAAAAGTTAGATTCAAAGGTTTTTGTTCTCTTTGTGGAAAAAGTTTGGACGGACGCGAGTACCTATTTTCCACCTCTTTTGTGATAAGGTCTCAGACAGAACCGATCTCAATGGGAGCTAGCGCGTGTGAGATAGATATGCTGTCGTATCGTGAGGTCCAAATACTCCCATAATTAACAAACCTCGTCACTTTTACTGCTAGATTCGTTAAAGTATAGTGTTTGTAAGGTTCGAATTTCAAACGTTAAAACTCGGTATCCCTCATTCCACTATATATGTAGATGTGGATATTGAATTCAAGATTTGGTTTGTTTTAACAATGTACGTGTACTAGATTTCATTAGTGGTGACAAGCTTACAAGCTCCAATGTACATCTACGCCAGCCGTAGTATTGAGTTATAGAAGCGAGTTACACACTGAAGCTATTAGACTGTGTTAAATCCGTTGAGAAACGGAAAACAAAC
Organism: Macaria liturata; assembly: GCA_964023185.1. NCBI lineage: Eukaryota > Metazoa > Arthropoda > Insecta > Lepidoptera > Geometridae > Macaria > Macaria liturata. The sequence goes on along the minus strand of OZ026815.1, from coordinate 7,965,405 downwards.
ACGTGCATGCTGTATATAGGTATATATGTACATACATATATTCACTCTATAGGTATTGGGATATGTGTACTTGCCTGTCAATCCACTATGCTAATGATGCAATGTTACAGTTGTAACATTATTTTCCTTTGAAGAGGGCCTCATACTAATATTATAGTAACTATAAGAGCGAGCTAATAGGTTAGTTGGTAAAACCGCCAATAATAAGGCAAAACTCCAAATTTGGAACATCGCCGCAAGGTAGCCAGTCTGTCGGTCTTTTATGGAATTCATTTCGGAGTGTGCAGTGGAGCTGCATGAACTGATTACCTCAGCTCCTTCCTACAGCAAAACAAGCAGAAAGTCTGCGGGTAGACATAGTTTTACGGTGGAAGTGCCGATGTGTCGAACACAGTGTTTTGCCTCTACGTTTGTCGTGCGGACGGCAAAGCTTTGGAACACTTCACCGCAAGCTGTGTTTCCTGCGAACTACAACCCAGGGGTCTTCAAATCTTGAGTTAATAGGTATCTTCTAGGTAAGCGTGTTACACCCTAGGCTGGAACAGTGCTTTACATCAGAAATCTATCCCACGTAAAAAAAACGTAAACCAAACACGTATGAAAAGTGCAGCAGTAAAAAAAGAGACAAATTTCGCATAGAGTAAAGAATAAATGGAAATTTCACCACTTATATCATACGTAAGCTGATACAAAACTTGGATAAAATTATTTCCGGAAACCATACACCTACAAACATGCTAAGGAAGGAAAACTCAGTTGGTAGAAAAATGTGCGGATTTTCAACTGTGCGGTCTGTCTGGATACCAGGATTTATGACGCAGAAACTGCATAGAATCATTATATTTTTGCAGCCTTTGTAGAAACCATTTTGTACTCGGAAAGTGTCAATAACGGCAAAGAGTTTTATTAAATAGCATCACTATTTTAGTTATAAGAAATTATTAACAAATACAATTACTTACAACTGGGGATTATTTAATTCTACGGGGGAGCCACGACCCTAATTTATGAGGAAATACTACTCACATGAAAGGTATTTTATAATTTTAATACCGGGCTTTTATTAATTTTATCCACTAAAAAAAAAACACTTTTTCACCGTCGCAAATAAAAAGTTTTCATTTTTAATACCTAACTTAATTTCAATGTGGCTTACTCCAGCAGAAACTGCTACAATTACGAGTATATACATATAAGGTATAATCAAGCCGGTATATTATACATAAAAACATATCTAGTTCATCGGCCTAATATTCCAGCAATTGAGATAAATGATCACAACACAATTCTCAGTATATATTTACAAAAATAGGTGCTTTAACTTTCATAGAATAAGCGAAATAATCCTTTGGTTCTGTAGAATTAAAATACTTGTATAGAATAATGTCTACGCCATATCTAATCAATTAATTATTGTCGGTCGTATAGTAACACTAATTAAGGATAACAATTTTTACCTATGTAATAATGAAGTCATCGAAAACAATAAGAATCACATCTGTCCAACCGAATTATGGTTCTAAGAATAACAACTTTTCTTTTTAAGATTCGGTATTGGCAGATTATCTATACATATAATAAAGCTGAAGAAGGTCGAAAGTCTGAACATTTAAGATAAAAGAAAGTGTTTGGAGATACTTAGAATTGATAACAGAACACGTTCCAACAATTTATAGATTTTTTGTCGGTTTCTCTGTATATTTAGACGCTCATCGCGCAAAAACAGCTGAACAGATATTCATGATTTTTGGTATGTAGGTAGTATGAGGTTTCGGAAATGTCATAGGGTACTTTTTAATACCGAAATAAGGCGAGCGAAGCTGTTTGCGTCCACTAGTATCAAAATAAACTGAATAAAATCTTTTTAAATGCAAACATCGCAATATTTCCATTTAATTTGATTAGAGCGTATAAAAACTTCACTTACACTAAGAAAATGAATGTAGATAGCATTATTTATTCAGAAGTCAGTGCTTATGAATTAAAATGTTATTTGTTCTGAAGCCAAAGCGAATATACATATTTTGAACATTTGTGTTTAATATTATAATTTAAAAAACGCATAATGCGCGGTGATTAAGAATCTCAATGAATTAAGAGAGATGGTGGAAGCCGATCCTGGTCAATCTACCCAGGAATTAGCGGCATGCTTTAACGTTACCTTACCCACAATATTGATTCATTTGCGTCAAATCAATAAAATAAAAAATACGAAAAATGGGTGCCTCATGATTTGACTGATTTTCAAAAAGAAACGCGTGTTGAAACTTGTGTTGCCTTGTTGAATCGGTACAGAAATGAAAGAATATTGGATCGAATTGTGAAATGTGATAAAAAGTGGATTCTTTATGATAACTGTCAAAGAGAAATGCAATGGCTGACCCCAGGTCAAACGCTACAACGGTATTCTAAAGCAAAACTTACCAATAAAAACACAATGGTAACTGTTTGGTGGTCTCAGCATGGTGTTATTCACTATAGTTTTCTCCGATCTGGTCAAGCAATAACGGCAGATGTCTATTGAGCCGAACTCCGAACAATGTTGGCGAAACGGGCAGTAAAACAGCCCCGACTCATGAATTCGACTTCACCATTATTGCTCCACGACATCGCGAGACCTCACACAGCACGAGAAACCGTCTTGACCCTTCAGGAACTGCAGTTAGAAACCATTCGTCATCCTCCATATTTACCAGACCTTGCTCCAACGGACTGCCATATTTTTCGTGATTTGGACAATTATCTACGTGACAAGAAGTTTTCTTCTCAGGAGGCAGTACAAAATGCTTTCACACAGTTGTTGTCTAGATCCTTAGAGTTCTATCGCAGAGGCATAAATGACCTTTCTATTAGATGGCAGCCATATATAGAAAATAATGGTAACTACCTATTTCGATTAAATAAATATGATAAAAATTAAAAATCAATTTAGATTTTCAGTACATATCGGCAATTTCATACTTTGACCCCTAATATAAATACACGTATTTTTTTCTATAGAAAGAAAAAATATGAAATGTTTTGCCAATAAATATTCATTTTTATCTCTCTCCGCGTTCTTAAATCTGTTCCTTTCATCTTATGATTATATTCCCTTAGCTACGTAAAGGTTGTGTATTACAAAAGGAAACATACATAGAGGGGCTGCTTACGCATATTCTAAGATTAGCATAAACGTTTAGCGTTTACAAATAAGGTAATAACAGAATAGCTTTGGAAAGCCGTGATGGATGGTGTTTACATTCTTGGTTCACTGGATCAAGTGGTATGGTTGTGGTCGCATAATTTACGACTCAAATTACTCGGCACAGCCAACATCACTCATTCCAGTGGAACTACCGCTAACTATTTAACAATCATGGCTATAACATTACTTTGCTCTTGTCCCGCTCTGTCGTATGGAGAAAACAACGGGAGAGAAGAGTAACTATAAATCGTATAAACATACATGTTTAAAGAAGCGTGGTAGTATTGTCTACTCTCGGGGTGGTCTAGTCTAGACAAGGCATGACAAGCCAATTTCTAAAATCTTTGTTTTGCATAAGGTCATGCAACTATCAGATTATTTAACTGTCGAGATTTGTGACATTTTCGTATAATTCGCATTTAATTGTATTACAAATTTAAGTGAACTGGAACTAATGACTTCACTGTTTCAGTTTATCTAGATATCTACATATACTCAGCAATAATTGTATTTAACTACTCAGATGTTGAATTAAATCGATCACAAAGAAGCCCAGACAAATACCCAGTTAACGATAAAATCTATATTTCTTTCATCAGCTTTCATGTTATATTAGATCTTTTATATATATCTTGAATATAACACTAATGAGGATTGAATAGATTTATTATCTAGGCTCCCTTTTCCGTCACAGTTAGTACAACATTGTGTTGTAAACAATTCCTATAGACAATTTGTTACGTACATATTTCAACTGAACGACGACGTAAGTTACTTTAAAGGAAAGAGGTTAACAAAAAAGAAGCTAAAATTGTAATGAGATTTAAATAAGTTTTAAAGCATTTATCAATCTGAAAATAATCACATCAGCGGTTGAAGTACAAACATAATTATTTATGAAAACAAAGTAACGTTTTGAAGTTGTTTGACGGTTAGGTACTTTACAAGGCAATAGACATAGGAAATTTACAGTGAAATAAAACAATACTTAGTTACGCCTCGAGCTAACATAAATTGAGCATTAAGTTCGGTTTAAAGCCCGAGCTTCTCTCGGGGTGACTGTTAATTTGAGAACAATACATTGTTTATAGAATATGTTCGATAAAGTGGGAATTTCCGTGAAATTGAGAAAATAAATTATATTCTGAATTCAAAATAGTTCAGTACATCTTATAGTTGGTGAGTTTGCTTATGAGTGAGTGAGTGCATTGAAAATGGCAAGGCATCGTAAGCCGTGTCGAATCTGCTCCGCAACAACACCTAGTAATGACATCACTTTTACTTGAGAGCTGGCACAATACAAAGTTATGGCCAAAGAAGAAAAAAATTATATCCCAAGTTCCTTTTGTTATTTAAATGGGATCATTTTGGATAGTACTCTACAATATCTTCCGGCGTGTTTAACAATCTCATTCAATCATCGTCCTTATGTTTTACATATTTTAGTTAAAATTATGTTGTTACTATTACAATATTTCTGGCTATAATTTGACATAATTATGTATGCAGATACAGACGTACATGTGTATCGCCATTTTATTTGAAGGAAAATTTGGAGAAAACATGTAAATAAAAAAATAAGTTCAACAATTATCTACTAGACTCTAGTACTCCTTTAAACGATTGTAAACATCTAACACTAATCGTATGTTGGTAAGACGTACCTACTGGTCATTTGTCATCAGAATCGGTTTCCCCTAAGTGGCGATAAAACCCGCCAATTACCGATGCTATACGGCTAATCCTAAAGCCAGCCAATGCTGGCTTTAGGATTTGCATCGAAGTACTAGTGCAGCCAACCTTTATGAATTTAAAAATACTATGAGTACATTATTATTAAGATAATACGTTAAAAACTATTAATGGACAAAACATAACACACGTTTAGTGTTTGTAGTACTTACATGGGAAAATAATAAAACACACGAATTCATCATGCAATTTTATTTACAATTTTGGGAATTTATGAAAATAAATTATAATTTCATTGAAAGATCTGGGTTCTCATTCATTACGTTTCGGAATATAAAATTTAATTTCCATACTTACTTACTTTATTTCTATTACCTACGGCGAGAATAATAAAATGGTAGTGGGAAAAAAACATTATATTCAATATGTATACATTATTATTTGTTAAACAGATTAGCAAACGTTTGGTCCTTGCCACAGGAGATCTCAGGGCTGGCAGCTATTTTTCTCAACGATTGAGTCTTGCTATTCAAAGAGGAAATACTGCCAGCATCCTGGGATCCCTGCCGCACAGCGACAACATGGACGGTGTGCTGAATTTTTTGTAAATATCTGTTTGTTTTTTGTTAATTTTTCTGTATGTTTAAGTCTTTTTTGTATATACTTGTGAAATATATGTAAATATTAGTTAGTTATCGCTCTAATAAAGAACACCGATATCTTAATAATTTTATGTTGTTGTAAATTAAGTTACTATAGTAATAATGAGAATATGTATACATATTATATATTATCACTTTATTATAGTTAGTAAGGCATGATTTAATGTATTCCTCCTGATGATGGAACCCGCAGTGTTCCGAAACATGTCGAGCTAATTTTCGACATAATTATTGAGGTAAGTGCTGGCCGGTTATTGCAACTAAATTAATATACATATTTATATCATATTTAAATCACTTTCCAGCAGTTCGTAAACTGTGTATTATATAAATTAGAAAAAAAAATACGTAGATAATACGTAGAATTTAACTTAGCTTTTTTTTCGTGCTTATTTTAAAAATAACTTAATATGTAGTAAAAAAAAGCATGTATGTATTATATTTTATATTTTTTGAAATTTCTATCTACATTAAAAGATAAACAGTAAAATTTTTATTTACAATAATAAAATATAAAAACAAGGGAAGAAAAACTAAACATACTACTTCTAACTACTACAAATAGGGGCACTTAGAAAATCTTTAGAAAAGCCTAAAGATAATCTAAGTGCTCCAGCCCACTACCAGAGGGCAGCGTGCCCAGCATACTGGCCGCATTACCACGCTGGATGGCAATGCTGATACGTTGAGCCAGAAAAAGGCCAGCATTTTGGTCACGCGTCGCGTCAAACAAGCGCTCCGAGAGGTTTTGGAAAATAGTATGGGCTCCCGGACCCCACGGCCCCAAAGTCTCGACTCCAAAAGGCTCAAATATGTAACCTCGGCCGAGGTTAGCATATTTGCGTCTCTTGTGATGCTCGGCAATAATAGCCGCCGCTCCAGCCCGACACCGTGTCAAAGACAGATGAGACGGCGCCAATGTGTCGACGCAAGTTGCGTCCCACACAAGGGGCCGACCCAACTTCCAGGGCACAAGAGTCATACCGTCAGGTCTTTTTCCATCGTCACGTGCTAGGCCGCTCGGTTCGAGCATAGCTGCAACATTGGCAGTGGAAAAAGCCCGGCGAATGATGTCGTTCAGACTAGCGTGGCGGCTAATTCTACCAGCACTCCTCGAACATGAGAGGCCGTGGTGCCCGAGCTGGTCGACATCAGTACCACACTGGCAGCGATGCGGCTCACAACTCCTCGCACCCAAACGCAAACTAACCGCGAGTCGAAAAGCTGTCGGGTCTAAAAGGTTTCCTGTATTAAAAGAAGGCATGGCCTGCAACCAAAGACCGGATTCCCACACACTGACCGCAAGGATACGGGATAAAGAATAATAAAAATAAACTAATATAAAGATAAACTAATTACCTTTTTGGAAAATACAATGCCGTACCTGTAATATTTAATATGTCTGATCACACGGAGGTAACAAAACATTATAATATAAACATATTTTTTACAATTTAGAGATTTTGAATCAATAGTTACTTTGCAGAAAACTAATGCATTTATACTGTATAAGAAGTAGTAGGTAGCAGTGGAACAATACTAAAAATATTTCTATACTTATCAGGAATATAACTTATTATGTCGTGGTAACTAAAAATTCTATATTGTATACCACATAGCACTAAGTTCAACCAAAGAAACCTGTCGTGATGATTTATATCAATTCAATTTTCAATTTCAAAAAGTCTTTATTTCACATAAGTAATTTACAATTAAAATATGCTAGTGTACATTAGGTATAGTTATGAACTAGTTTCCTAGCATGTTTTGACATGGAAGTCGGTGCGTTTTCGAGTTGGAATACCACTCATATAAAAATTGATGATTTCTATCAGAATCTTACTTGTAAATCGGAATAAAAAACAATTTCGAGTTCTATTTAATTTTTGCTTTTCGTTAATTGATAGCACAAAAGAAACTCATTACAATTTCTCCTATATTACCATTATTTAAGGTTATATCGTAAAATATATGTTATATATAAATACGTTACTCGAAAATAACATTCCCGTGACATTAAAAACCACTTTTTCATGTGATATGAATATATCATTTAATTATTTTAGAAGAAGAAGTGAGGCCTATGCTAGCGGTGAGCGATAACGGGCTGATTATGATGAAAATGATTTAATGATTTGATCGTCTCTTCTTCTTCTTATCGAATGAGAGTGGCCAACCCTGGCGGCGAGAGTTTATTAAGCCCTAAGGGCCTCTGACATGGCTTTACGACTGCCGTACTATGACTTACAGCCGGGACCTACAATTTAACGTGTCAAGCGACCCACGGAAGCGCCCAAAATGGAATGCCATGATGATGATGATGATGATGAATACCAATGTACGTCTCTGGAACTGCACAAAACTTCAAAATTTTCGAAATAGCTCCGTGTTGACCAAAATATAGAAAAGGCTGAGATAAAGTAAATCGCAAGTTCAGTAGCTTTGGCCACCCTACCCGCATCGCGAAGCCAGCCACGGAAATGTGAGCATTCATCACACTACTGGAAACTCACTGGAATTACCTTCGCTGTTCCAAACAAGAGATCTAAATATCTCGCCAAGGAACATTTCAGTTTGGTTATAGAGTTGAGAAATACGAGTATGACATCGAGATTAAAGTAGAATGTCGTAATGGTCTACTACAGCTAAAATAGATAAATTCGTAAGGTGAACTAAATCACGTGCTGAGAGTTTCCGAGCCACCAGAAATGCTTCTGATATGGTAAAGAGTGCTATAATATTCAAACACAATACATGTAAATAAAGATAACATAAAGATAAACTTATTGTAAAACAATATAACCGAACAAGCAGAAAGTCCGCAGGTAGACACCGTTTTATGGTGGAAGTGCCGAAGTATCGAACACAGCGCTTTGCTTCAACGTTTATTGTACGGACAGCAAAGCTTTGGAACACTTTACCAGAAGCTGTGTTTCCTGCGAACTACAATCCAGGGGTTTTCAAATCTAGAGTTAATAGGTATCTTCTAGGTAAACGTGTTACACCCTAGGCTGCAGCAATGCTTAACATCAGGCAGGCTGTAGTCAAACGTAAACCTATACCACGTAAAAAAAAATAATAATAATTTGTTACATTTTACAAGTAGCACTGCCGCTTACATTAGTACAAAACTGTGTCGTAGAGAGGCAGGTTCTTCCGGGGGTTCTTGTTTAATTTGTAATCCTACCCCCAAGCGTGCCTAGGTGTATCTAAATCTCTACGTACCTAACTAGAAGTAGTTGTTCGTTTTTTAATTTGGATATGACGTTAAAATGCCAACATTTATCTCCTGAGCTATAAACAATTAACATATTTTCTAAATCATAGCATCTATAAGGTCACTATCATGATAAGAAGCTTCTAAGAACTTTCTTAAGGGTTTCGTACCGTAAATAAAACTGATTAATTATCATTTAGTCAAACGTTTCTTGCAATTACGCAAATTACAAACTTCTACAAATTGTCTTGTCTTTGCACGTGGTCACTTCCGACCTTATCAAATAACATTATCGAAATCTATTATTTTCCTTCGTCGATCCAAAATAAACAGAGGAAAGGCTCTGAACGTTAATTTGTATTGGGTTTCTTCTCGTTGTTTGGATTCCTTGCCTCTTAAATAACCTTCTTCGTTTTTGCAAGTATTTTATATTGGCTATATCTGAGTTTGACAATATACAGCATATTTTTGTTATGCATGTGCTTGTAAAGTAACATAAATAAATAAAATAGCCTATATTCCCTTAAAAAACTAAATATTTACAATGTTTTCGATACGAAACTGTTTCAATTATTAAAATGTATTATGTGATGATATTTTATAATAATTGTGTTATAAGGGCACCCAAGTACGGGTATAGGCCTCCTCCATTGCCCACCAAGTAGTGCGGTCTCTAGCTAGTCGTGGCCAGGTTACGCCTGCAACCTGGGTAATGTCATCGCGCCACCTCTTCTTTTGCCTCTTAATAATCTCAAAATAAGATTTTTATACCTATTTTATGTATATAAATTTAATAAAGCATATAAGAGGGTCTTAAGTCTGAACATTGACGATATTTTAAAAAAATGTTTGGAGATACTAAGAATTGGAAACAGAACACGTTCCAACAATTTATACAATTTTTATCTGTTACTCTGTGTCTCTGTTTGCCTGTGTATTAAACGCTCATCACGCAAAAATAGCTGTAAGGATGTCCATGATTGTTGGTATGTATCTAGGTGGTATGAAGTCCCGGAAGTGTCATAGGCTACTTTTTAATCCGGTAATAATGCGGGCGAAACCGCGGGCATCCACTAGTTATTTATATTAACAAACTTTCAAATACATTTTTAAACTCATCTCACAAATAAGCTGAACAAAAGCGATGAAATTTTTCCAAACACAAATTAAATTAGAGATCGTCTGTCGGTGCCCAAATTCCATGGGATTTTCTGTTTCGTGAAAAGTTTACCTAACGAAAGAAAATCCAATTTCATTTAGTTCCATGTAATCTCCTTAGTAAGATCAGCATTACAATGAAAGAAATGTTCCTTTCTGGTGAAGTTCGAATCAGTTTCGTAAAATCCCGAATAGCGGCCATTTTATTCGTTGATATCAGTTTACCAATTATTAAAGGGATTCGATTCAATGTTGGAATTGTCTTCTTCTAATTAATAAGAAAACTTTTTTGTGAATGAAAATATAAAAAATATTTTTTGTTTCTAGTCTAGACTTTTTTTATCTTACTTTTGCATACGTATAAAAAATAAAAAAATAATTAAAATAAATAAATAAATATTATAAAAAATTTTTAGACATACACATATAAATTTATTTTATTACAGATTTAATTCATTTACACGTTTTATATTCATATCATATCTTGTGTGTATAATATATGTATAAAAACATATAGAGTTTTCACTGCATATATTGGACATACCTACACATTACACAATATATTTGACTGCTCCGTTAGCTTAGTTGGTAGTGGCTCTGCCTTCTAATCTAGGGGTGCAGGTTCGATTCCCGCATAACACAAGTAATTATGAATATTAAAATTTGTAATTACTTGTGTTGAGTCTGGTCGTTTCTATGTATAATAAGTATGTATTTACAAAAAAAAAGTATATATGTATTATATCCGTTATCTAGTACCAATAATACAAGCGTAAGCTTAGTATGGGGCTAGATGGCGCTGTGTGATATGTCCTGAAATATTTATTTTATAATTATAGGTCAATTTTTAATATTAAGTCAACAGTAATTCAACAATTATGGTGTAAAAAACGGCAAATTCGATATACAATATAAATAAACAAGATAATATAAGTACAATGTTAAAAATAAAACAATAGATCTATAATATCACATATTCAGAATGTCGAGTGGAAAATACATATCAAAAACAGTCTTTGATTTTCATAACTTTTCTCCTCATTATTACAACTAGCTTTGTTGTTTGTTTATAAGAAATAACTGGACATCATCACACAGGTGCTGACTTAGTTTGATGTCAGTGTTCACCTACTACTGTATAGTCCTAAGCCCTATTTCAAATGGTCACTATTACTATACCTGCATCTTGGTAAAAAGGTCAAATAAATATACGTTATTTCTAAGTATTCTTCAAAATCATAAAATGCGCAAATCAGCAGCAACGCCCGTTGTTCCGTGGTGACTCCACCATGGAGTGATGAATCATCTTGATTTCTGGTATGGTGCCAGCATAAGATCCTGATTGTGGCATTCGTTATTTTTTTTATTCTAAAACAACGAAAGCAACCCCACGAATATCCGCTGTACTTCATGATAACCATAATTACTTAGTTTAAGTTTTAAAGCCTAGATATATATATCTAGAATATATAATATTTTTATACATTTTTGTTGCTACACAATTATAAACAAATGCTCTCAAATCTCACTCAGACAGAAAATAACTGTAATGTTTGAACCTTATTTACCTGCGGGTATCTACAACTTACAGCTATAATAAATCTTTCAAAAGCAACCTTCCAGCGCATATTTCAATGCTAACACATATTGCAGGGATTTTAAACAAAATAAATTGTGCTCGGAAGCACTCTCTGTTTAAAAGCAGTGCCCTGCTCGCTGAGCGTGACTCGGATGGTGTATGTTTCTATAACTTTCAGCAGTTTGACGCTATCCATTTGTAACCAGGGAAAATTTCATTGGATTTTAATGAAATTTTCCCTAGTTACAAATGGGTATTGTTGATTAATACAACACGTAAGTACGTATACAAGTGATTTATATACTATACAATACAATACACATAAGAAACCTTGTACTAGAAATCTAGGCTTGAAATAATAAAGGTAAAATAATTTCAATCTCTTGTATCGGAGGCCAAGACTCACTTTGGGTCGCTGCGCCAGCGGAGTAAGTAAGAGAGAGTAAGTAAGTACTCGTAATTTCAAAATATTATCACATTTAGTTTTAGGAAAAAAGTAAAATCATATTAGATTAAAAAAAGTTTCTGATTTTTTAAATTCCATCTTAGTTAATCCAATACAATACATAACAAATACGTAATTGTAAACTTTTGAACTTTAAAATTTACTCGAGAGTGACAAAGGAATTATTCCTAGAATAAAATTTAAATTCCAGTTGAAAATAAATTAAATTTCCGACAGTTAAAATTCATATCGTCGGAGGCATTGTTCAATAGACATTTCTCCTTGACTCGGCGAGATAGTTGTAAAATGTCTGATAGGAACATACTTGTTTATTCTATTTGGAGACTCAATAAAGCTGGTAAGGTATTGGATGCTACCCTCTTTGAATACCAAGTACTGATGCAGCCTAAGGTACGGTACATGTCCTCTATTATATTCTGCCTTGTTTGTTTGCCGTTATTTTAGTATTCTTACACAAAATATTGTATTTGCTTATTGAATCTGTGTGTAACTGGTGTGGAATTTTTGTTTGATTTTGCTATGCGTATAAGTATACCTTTTACATGTAGGTACTTAGTATATCAAGACAATTTTAAAGAGTGCAACGCTTTGAGCATTTTTCTTTGTTCCAAATATATAAACAAATAAAAGTGCAGTTTTTAGCAAGTAATAACTACACCGCATCTTGCATACATTTTATTGTTTTTTCCTCCTTCGTCTCTCTACAGAAGGCCGGATTATTGCGATATAAGGACGATCGCGATCTTAATAAAAAAAAAAACATAAATCTGAAAAGTGATCTCGGTAGAGTCCAGAAACAACGCTAGTGAAACCGCCTACATTTACTAGTAGATAAATAAATAGATATGAATATAAATTCTTACGAAACGTCAATGATAACTACATATTAAAATTCATAAGGTTCATTCTTTGATCTTTGTTTAAATTCTGAGCGAATATAGAGAATAGACAGATATTCACGACGTTATACCGAAACGGTATATACTTGTATTAGCAATTAAGGTAAGTTTGTTTAGGTACCTCAGCTTATTCCGAAGCTTTACTTACTTGTTGATTCTCTTTTGAGAGTGTATTGAAGAAGGGATCCTGTCAAGAAAATTGCCAACGATTAAATTTCTTGGAAGAAATTTACGGATTTCCAGTAGAAATAAACAAATATTTTCAATGCTGTTTCTTTATTGCAAAAATTTTCAGTGTTTACATGGTGTTTGCTTTTACTTGAATTAAATGTCAAACAATTTATAATTATAATATTTTTCAAATTTGTAATAATTATCATAAATTTTGAGTGCATTAATTCAACCAGTAATTATAATATACAAAAAAATATAATTTTAACTTGAAGAACATATTTCTATCTATTATTACTACTATTCTATCTACTATCATTCCGTGCAGGACCTGGGCGCCCACCACGTTATATCTACCCAAGAAAACTCCCTTAACGAATTAATTCTGCGAGGAGTCACGACCCTCAGTCATTAGGAAATACGACTTAAAGAGAGAAGAACATTAAAACAAGAATTTGTCATTATAATTCTTACTATAGGGGCGGCACTTTCCTATTTGGCTCTGAGCCAGACACCCTAGCTTAGCCAAAGATCGTAAATGCAGTCAACAAAAAACTAGATTAATTATTCTATGGAAATCGCACTATCAAATAGATGTTAGTAAACAAATGTAACTTTGTAGAGAGGGAAAAGCACTTAGGATTACGCGTACTAACTTTAATGGGATTCGACTTAATTCTTTCCGTGAAGTACAGACATTGGCGTATCGAACGTTGAATTAAGTTAAGTAATTTAACAGAGAGAGGTAAAAATTTAATCCATTTACAACAAGAGAATAAAATTGTAGCGTGTTTGCCTATGGATAAAGTTGGAAGTAAATTAATAGAAATGGTTGGGGTTAAAGTCTATCAAAACTATTATTATTCATTACAAAATTAAAATATCTCAGTATAGTAAAATTTTGCTATGTTTTCTGTTACTGAAAACATAGAAAAATGTTCGATCTGTTTTCCTCTTTATCGATATATAATATTCGCGTGTACAAATAAGATAGGTATAGAACAAAAATAGTGGACAAAATAAATGATAAGTTGCATAAATATAATTTGGTTCTAGTCAGTAGATACCTACAGAAGAGACCCCATTTTTATTTGTGTCAAAAGCACAAATGAATATTAATTTTTAAAAACTTTTATTCTTTCGTTAAATCGATGAAGCGTCTAAAATATCACGTTCACTCATTATAAATCTCAAAGTTCCGAGGAAGAGTTACTGAGACTAAGTTGAGCGAGAGCCGAGATTTATTGGATTGACTAACAGCACCCCGCGGTTTCGTATGGTTAATATTCTAGAGTTTTGGTTAAAGCTGTAACGTTTGAATGAATCTACAAACTTGAAATACGTTTTTAGTTTTGGTATAGATCTAGGCTAATTCTTAAAATATTAGACTACCTATGTACGAGTTACGAGTAGGTACAAGTTTTTACAAATATATCAGAAAAACTGAATCTTGCAACTTACTTATAAAAAATATATATCATGTTTCTTAAACGCACAGATTTTATTTTTGGGTGTCGGAGTTAATTACTACAAAAAGTTTACCTACTAACATGTTTTCCTCTCCGCCCCAAAATATTTGTGAAATTACAACACAAGTACTTGCGGTCGCTCTGTCTGAAAACTGGTATTCTGCCAAATCAGGAACTGATGCCGAAAATTGGTAAGTAAACAATAACAACAAAAACGTTGACCATGAAATTATTTATCTATTAATAGATTTAAATGATCTGGGCTCCCAACACGATGTACTTACCAAAGAGAACTTCCCAATAAAATAATTCTGCGGAGAAGTCACGACTCTCAGTTATACAACTCGAATACCTATACAGAGATTTAAATAACAAAGATTAATTAATCAAACTCTAAAATAATATAAATCGAAGTTCTTACTGTATTTATTCTTGTATAATAAACAATTTGTATTTGTATATTATTTCTCCTAAAGGTTTTAGCATCTTTCGATGGTAATCAGTGTTCCAAACTCTATCTGTTCGCACCACGAAGAGGCGGGGCGCTATTTGTTGTAAGTTTGTCTCTCTCCTTGCTGATATTTGGGTTAGGACATTACACACAAGCAGTTCGGAAAACAGAAGGGATATAAATCGGTCGAGGTTGATTAGTTTTACACACTTACACTTGTGTAGTGCTCGCGAATGAACAAGAATTTATTGACAAGTGTTTTTTATTTGAGTAATAGTTTTTTGTAACAGATATTATATAGAGTACTTGACTTGTAAAGAATTTATCATACAGATATTTGATAATCTATACTAATATTATAAAGCTGAAGAGTTTGTTTGTTTGTTTGTTTGAACGCGCTAATCTCAGGAACTAATGGTCCGAATTGAAAACATTTTTTTGTGTTGAATAGACCATTTATCGAGGAAGGCTTTAGGCTATATAACATCACACTGCAACAAATAGGACCGAAGAAACAATGGAAAATGTGGAAAAAACGGGGAAAATTGGGGCTGCGAAAACGGTTCAAGTCGTGGGTAACAGCTATAATTTATAAAGCTGAAGAGGTAGTTTGCAAAAATAAATATGATGCCCAAAATAACTATTTCACGCGGACAAACTCGCGAGCACAGCTAGTATAATATATAGGTAACACTATTTTTACAATCAAACCATGTTTTATGAATTTGAATTGACATAAATAAATAATAAATAAATATTTCAGGACATATCACACAGCGCCATCTAGCCTCATACCTACTAAGCTTACGCACGCTTGTATCATGGGTACTAGATAACGGATATAATACATACATACTTTTCTTTTGTAAATACATACTTATTATACATAGAAACGACCAGACTCAACACAAATAATTACAAATTTAAATATTAATAATTACTTGTGTTATGCGGGAATCGAACCCGCACCCCTGGATTAGAAGGCAGAGCCACTACCAACTAAGCTAACAGAGCAGTCATAAA
Source organism: Macaria liturata (assembly GCA_964023185.1). Taxonomy (NCBI): domain Eukaryota; kingdom Metazoa; phylum Arthropoda; class Insecta; order Lepidoptera; family Geometridae; genus Macaria; species Macaria liturata. The sequence continues at coordinate 7,949,431 of OZ026815.1, read as the reverse complement.
TGAGATCTAGATGAACTTATTTTCTGTACACTATTTGATTATAGCCTATTTTCCCTAAGAAGACTAAAGACTTGCTTAACCAAATTCTTAAAATAACTTCTACTTATTTAAATAATGTTTAAATCTAGATTATTCCAATCTAGTTACTTAAATAGCCTAACTTACCTACTAAACAATTAACATAAAAAACCTACTAATATAACTAACAATCATTGTCACAACTTAATGCTGAAGTGAATTTAACTTGCAAGAACTTTCAATTGAGTCTTTAACTGAAAACAACACAATTGTATAATTTAATTTTTGTTCAACGGAAGAACCCTGGCACCGCGACACAGGGAATCCTACAGCGGTTGCCAGGGACACCTACAATGTTAACAAATGTATTAAGCCAAATAAAAATTCTTTTATCTTTATCTTATCTAGTTCAGCTGAATTGTGGTTTTTCATGACCGCAAATCCTCCGATGTTGACTAGCAAATTGATGTTCATTTGCTGTGGTTATTTCAAATCCTTATTAATTTTAATTTAATCAACCTAAAACAGAATATAAAATTATACAGATAGATATTGAATTTATAGGTATACTAACCAAAGCTTTGGCTGTGTGGTAATAAAGTTTGAAATGAAATGCAAAATGATGAGGTTACGTTGAATAATTGATATTTACTTATCTTAAATATAATTAATATTGTAGAATTATTTCTCTCGGAGCGCTTGGTTGACGCGACGCGTGACCAAAATGCTGGCCTTTTTCTGGCTCAACGTATCAGCATTGCCATCCAGCGTGGTAATGCGGCCAGTATGCTGGGCACGCTGCCCTCTGGTAGTGGGCTGGAGCACTTAGATTATCTTTAGGCTTTTCTAATGATCTTATAAGTGCCCCTTTTTGGTAGTAGTTAGAAGTAGTTTGTTTAGTTTTTCTTGCCTTGTTTTTATATTTTATTAATATTATACACAATTTACTTACTATTATATTATCGAGATTGGGTTGAACAATATCTAGATAAGACAATGATATTCTATTTATTCTAGTAAATAAAGAGTAAGTTTAGAAGTATCCATGAGACAATAAACAGCAGAAATATACTAACCGAATACTTTAATAAATTCAAACACATTTTATGCCAGCAAACTAATTGACAAATATTTTGATTTGGACAGCAAAATTCGATTTCAGTGTTATTTATCTCTGGGTTCATTTATAACGAAACGTTATACATTGGGACTATAATGTATTCTTTTTGATGATTGCTTCATACATATTTTATGGAAATAAATGTGCATCCATATCAAAACAGAAAACAAAATGGTTTTGTAATTTAGTGGCTGCATTTTTGGTATGATATAAAATGTAGCTATGACACTCCTAAGACCTCATACTACCTACATACCAAAAATCATGAATATCGGTTCAGCTGTTTTTGCGTGACGAGCGTTTAAATAAACAGACAAACAGAGACACATATAAACAAACAAAATTTCTAGAAATTGGTGTAATGTGTTCTGCTGAAAATTTGAAGTTTATCCAAACAATTTTATTTTAAATATCTTCAATGTTCAGACATAGAACAATAGTTGCTGGCTTAGACAAACTACAGCCAACCATAAAAAGGTGTGTTTAGGCTACTAGTAACCATGTACATATAAATAATAATCAATTACGTGAGGTTCCTCAAGAAACATTTTTATTAGCAGTAAATTACTGTGAAATACAGCAATCATCTCGACAAATCAGAGCTTAAATTGTGACGAGGGTGCCATGGAATTTATATAGGTATAAATGTAACTTCATAAGACACTACGCTCGAAATCTGCGGTTATTTCGAACTCAGCTGTAGCGAATTTTATAACCATTCCTAATGTATGTCAATAAATGATGTGAAAAATGTATACATTATACACATTTACAATTTATTAACTGAACTAATTGAGTAACACTAAAATAGTAAGAGCTTCGAATCTTGTCAACAAAGTTTACGCTACAAGGAAATAAAATATCTGCTACGAACACTCGTAGTATACGCTACGAATATTCGTAGCAACCTCAAGTCGGACGACTACCAAGCAAGTCTTTTTACAAAACGCGGTTTAAATATTAGTCCAGGACTATGAAAATAAAAAGTCAGTTCATATTGTTCAAAAATCACATATGAACCATCAAAATTTTATCAATTATTATGACAGTAGGCAGACTAATTTCGAACAACAAAAACGGACTCAGTTTTATTCAAAGTTCTGGACTAACAGTTAAACCACGTTTTGTAATAAGATCCAATATGCATAGAACAGACGTGTTTAGGAATTATCTACTACTAGCCCGTGTGCCCGCGACTTCGTCCGCGTGGAATAGTTATTACCATAAAAACGGTTTTAGTGAGTTAACCTTAAAAGATACATATACTGTTGCGAACATTTTGTTAGATTATTTCAAGAGGAATAATTCTTGCATACATATTTTTTTTGATATCTTGAACCGTTTTCGCAGCGCACGCAAAGGAAGCCCTCAAAGATGAATAGTTTTCCCCGTTTTTTCCACATTTTCCATTGTTTCTTCGCTTCTATTAGTTGGAGCGTAATGTTATATAACCTAAAGCCTTCCTCGATAAATGGTCTATTCAACACAAAAAGAAATTTTTCAATTCGCATTAGTAGTTCCTGAGATTAGCGCGTTCAAACAAACAAACAAACAAACAAACTCTTCAGCTTGATAATATTAAATATAGTAATAGTAAGTATATATACCGTGAATTGAGGCTTTTTCCGGGAGCCAATTAAAAAAAAAAGTTTAAAATAGGTTCAATAGATGTCGCTGTATACTGTTAATGTACACCAGAGAGCAAGTATATAGCGTATCCATTCCGCTTTTTGGGTTTCATTAGTCGGAAAAAGGTGATTACCAATGTTCTGAACATCACAAGGCAAATACTTCTTCTTTTTTCAGACGACATTGTTTAACTAAAAATGAACTCTGAACTTGTAGGTTGGTGTAACAAAAACACCTCAATATTTCAGTTTTTCTTCATTTTACTTCGAAAACACAAACACAGACAATACATACACGAAACAAAATGTATACAACACAAACACAAATCATGGATGGTGGGATGTCAAAATATATGTCATGGCAGATGAAAACGTTCCATTTCTTACAAAAAAAATATTTGGAATATTTTTAAAGACATCGTCGTCTAACTTTTATATTAGTATTTTGTAAATTGATTACCAGAATAAATTAATTTTACCAAAAACTTGTCTCACTCATACTGAATATAAATAAAATTGCATTGTAAAGTTTATGTAACGTTCCGTTTCACGTATTATGAAGAACTCGCTTGTACAGGGGCAACATACAACGCCATCTGTTAAATAGGTTTTACACCATTTTTTAATTTTTAATTCAGCTGTCAGAAAAAGGCTCATAAATCTAGTACAACAACTTTGAAAACTGCATTCTTAGTTTAAGCCCGACCGCGCTGGCCACTTGACTTCATATTTTACGATTGTCAAAATTGTTTATTTTATTTTTATTAGGTATGTTGTAACTGTTGTCACTGTCAGTCTTAAGGCTCTTTAGCCTTATCATGCAAGGAGGTGGCATTCATTTTACTTTTGTGGCTCGAAACAACAAATTTTAGGCCTGCCTGTTCACCGTGATATTAGGTAGGTATTCAACACCCAAAAATTAACAAATATTTTTATCGCATGTGCCTTAATTTGTTTTATATATCCGAGAATATTTGATGAATATCAAAATACCAATCACTGTGCTGTGCTTAAAATAAATCACATTTTTGCAATTTCAAACACCCACAGCACTTACATACAGTTTAAATAAATTGCCTTGTGGATATGCATAATATGTAGAGCGTATTTGTAAAGCGTTTCATATTTATCTCACAAAGTAACATGCCGAGGATGTAAGTTTGTTGGTTTGTTTATATTTGTAGTTCCCCCAAGCTTGAAAAAAGCAGTGGATTTCGGTATGGAGGTAGCAAAAAATAATATAAAAATAAGAAATAGGTATTTCTTATCTAAATACAAAGCCAGCTTTTCTACGGACATTCACTAGTATGGATATACGAGTGATGCTGGTTTATAAGGAATTTCATATTTTTCTCGTAAAATTGTCATGTTCTCAACGTAAACGTATTTTTAACGCGTCACAGCCTCATAAAAATCGTTTTGCTGACTGTTGAGTGTAGCATTTGTTTAATGTTCATTAAGTACATTCGTATATCTGCTTGTGTAAAATGAATATGGTTTGTCAAATATGAAATACGTAATTGAATTACAAGTTTTTGATGGTTTCAGCGAAAAACGTTAAGTAATAAAACTAACTGAAATGTTAGTAAACCCTCGTATAGGAGGCACTTATGGAACTATGTATTTTCTTCTACCTATGTTACTTATATTCCACAAGTAGTATTATATTTTATACTTATATTTTTTGTAAATATCTGTTTTTTGTAAGTTTTACTGTATGTTTAAGTCATTTTTGTATATACTTGTGGAAAACTAATGGAACTGTTTTATTAAATTATATTTTAAACGCTCATGTACCTAGTTTTCACTAACTAATAAATTAATTTGAATTTAAACTACTCTATTTACCTACTATCAACCTTTTATAAGCCTAATATTAATCTTTGCCTGGAAGAGATAGCTTCTTGTGGCACCACTTGTGGCAGTACCTAGTTTGTATTATTTATTTTTATCTGTTGTATTTAAAATGATGCGTGTTACAATAAAAATTAACTATCTATCTTCTCTATATCTTGTCTTATTGGTTACATATTAAATCATGGCAAGCTAAAGAAAGTTTAAAACCCAACAGGCTTACAAAAATCAGGAATAGTATACTATTCTATTGCCCAGAACTTTCAACTATTTCACACCACGCTTGGCTTCGGGAAGACTAGAGCCAGCTTTTAGCAAATGAGCCGTGTAACTTGAAAGCTCAGCTCTGTACCATTATAGCAAGTGTATGTGAAGTTAAGCCAACTTATCGAGGTGTAATGGCACATTTAAAAGTATATATTTGCTTTAAGTTTAAACTTCTTAGCGATATTGATAGTTACGTAGTTTTAGCTAACTTTCGCTTACAATGCTGTACTCTTGTGTATAATTATATCTATATAATGTATAACTCAAAGGTGACTGACTGACTGTCATAGGTAGTGATCTATCAACGCACAACCCAAACCACTAGACGGATCGGGCTGAAATTTGATATGCAGGTAGATGTTTTGCCGCAAGCATCCGCTAAGAAAGGATTTTGGGAAATGCCACTTTCAAAGAGGTGAAAAGGGGGATGCAAGTTTATATCTTAATGCCAGCGAAGCCGCGAGTTGTTTTGAAAAAATATTATATTATATCATTTTTGGGTGATTACATAATATGTAAGTAAAATTTTGGCCCTGCAATACCCAGGTTTACGTCTAAATTTACTTACGGGACAGTGAGTTTTAATTTATAATTACTTAATATAGATAGAAGTGGCAACTAACGTATAATTTTGAGTCGTAAGCCAATATTTCTCATTCAGCAAACGGTATAATTTCAAGCAATCCATCATATTGTCCCATACAAGTGGTACAGAGTTCATACTTACCTACTTATTCCTACTAGCTGGTGATTGATCGAAAATTAATTACTTAATGGGCAGATACTGCGGGATCAGTAAGTCTTATTGACTTAACAAAGTTGGGAAAATAAACGTAAACAAATAATAGGTCTTTGAATGAATAACACATTTCATTGGAATGCCTAGTTACTTTAATACGAACTTTTTACTTTATTTACATGATGAATGAATATGTCTAAAAATTATTTGAACACAGAAAGCAATGTCTACTTCATCTTAAAAACGACGACTTGGTTTGTCGTCAGAGAACAATATAAACTGTGGAAGTTAACTCCATCCTAGATCTTAATGATCGCATATATACATTTATTTACAATAATAAAATATAAAAACAAGGGAAGAAAAACTAAACATACTACTTCTAACTACTACAAAAAGGGGCACTTAGAAAATCTTTAGAAAAGCCTAAAGATAATCTAAGTGCCCACTACCAGAGGGCAGCGTGCCCAGCATACTGGCCGCATTACCACGCTGGATGGCAATGCTGATACGTTGAGGCAGAAAAAGGCCAGCATTTTGGTCATGCGTCGCGTCAACCAAGCGCTCCGAGCTGTTTTGGAAAATAGTATGGGCTCCCGGACCCCACGGCCCCAAAGTCTCGCGTCTCTTGTGATGCTCGGCAATAATAGCCGCTGCTCCAGCCCGACACCGTGTCAAAGACAGATGAGACGGCGCCAATGTGTCGACGCAAGTTGCGTCCCACACAAGGGGCCGACCCAACTTCCAGGGCACAAGAGTCATACCGTCAGGTCTTTTTCCATCGTCACGTGCTAGGCCGCTCGGTTCGAGCATAGCTGCAACATTGGCAGTGGAAAAAGCCCGGCGAATGATGTCGTTCAGACTAGCGTGGCGGCTAATTCTACCAGCACTCCTCGAACATGAGAGGTGGTGCCCGAGCTGGTCGACATCAGTACCACACTGGCAGCGATGCGGCTCACAGCTCCTCGCACCCAAACGCAAGCTAATGATCGCATACCATTAGGCAAATTATGATCAAGGGCAAACCCGTTTAATGTAAAAAATATATATTTTGTACTGTATGGTAGTGCAGACTGTATGTATATGCACTTATGTGTGAACCTCTGTCTGAACTTACATAAGTCGTCTCACAATGCTTGAACCACTTGACGTATCTCGGCCACACGGCTTATGTTTTGTCTCGTCTTCCAAGCATTAAAAAACTTGGAACAAGATTCATTCTTACATTTTATAAGCGTATTACTTAGAATAAATAATGACAACATATTTTTTCTTGCACTTAAAAGTTGCGATGTGACTTAATATCATTACATTAGTATATAAAAGAAATATAGTACCAACATATAAAAGAAAGTTACCTGAACATAGCTTGAATAATTACATTGAATTATACATGTATGCAAGTGATTATACCAATTATATCTACGTATTAAGTAATTAATTTTGCAAATTCGATTATCCATTGGACCAAACTTCAAGAGCCACTAATAAGAGATAAGGGCGTTAACTTTCGCAATTAATTAAGGTAATTGGCAACAGAGTCATGGACCTTAACCACACGAAAGGTAAATAGTTCATGCGCTCTATTTGATCACTATCTAAACCCCAATAACTTTTTAAATGCTTTTCGAAAATCCAAATTGAAAATCGTGTATATTAAAGGGTTGACCGTAGAGTTGGCGTACCCTAGCCATGTTATAAAACTAATGAGTCTATTGCTGGGGCAGCACCAGGGACAAAACGACAGTATTACGTACATGAGAAAGAAGGGCAGCCAACAGATTACAAATACGCCCATTATGATGCCGAGAGTGCGCGCCGCGCGTCGCTCTTTAGACAATGAAATTTTCTGTTTTTGCTTGATAAATTTGTGAACCACATCACCGCTGTTACTCACACTCGCGAGAAGGGGTTTTTCTTGCCTCTTTTTTCTGTGGCTCGTTCGCTTGACGGATCCTGTGACGTTCTTCCGAACATTAGCGCATGTTCCAGGTGCCTCTTCAGTTTGCATTTCAGATTGGATCCTCTGTCGAGTTGCAGGGTCTTGTAGCAGCAGGAAGGACATGATAAAATTTTTCTTTATATCCATAAACGCTTTTCTTTGATAACGTTTGATACTGTCTCCGCTCTCCGAGTCGTTATCGGCTTCGTCTTTATTATGGCTACTTTCCTGATTTTCTACTACCGGTTGAGTTAGGCGTGAAACAAAAGTACGTTTTCTGAGCCTGCGCTTTGCTGCTAGGAATATTTTGATGTAAACAATAGTCATTATCGCGAGGGGTATGAAAAATGATCCCAGCGACGAATAGATCACGTAGCCTCGTTCAGCTGTGAGCTGGCAAGGAGTGTCTTCAGTGAACTCATCTGGCCAGTCGTTCCAACCAAGCAGTGGTGGGGAACTTATAACTAGAGAAAGTGCCCATACTCCTGCCACTTGTAGCATCACTCTTTTCAGGGTTCTTTTGCTAGCATAGTTGATAGGGTCCGTGATCGCATAGTATCTATCGAGAGCGATGGCGCACAGGTTCAATATAGACGAAGTACAAGACATAATGTCACAAGTAAGCCACATCTTGCAAAGATTTTTTCCCCAGAGCCATTTCCCTAATGAGCCGTATGCGACGTTGAGAGGCATCACTAATATTGCCACGGCCAAATCAGCAACGGCCAAGGAAACTATGAAAAAATTCTGCACAATTCTCAAGGGTTTATGCGTAAACACTCCGAGTACCACAAGAATATTACCGAAAATTGTGCTCAAAATGACGATTGAAAGTATTATGACCGAAGTCAATGCTTCCCATTCTGGTACAGCAATATCTGTCCCCGAAGATGAATTACAAAATACCCCTTCCTCCGAAGATGAATTGAAATACGCGCTGTCGTTTCCCGCAGGCGAAATATTGTAAAAGTAATATTCAAAATTTATGAAATCTTCGTTCATAGCGACTGATTTTCAATTTTCATTTGAGTAGCAGCTGCTCGTAACATCATCTTGACTGGATTACGTAAATTGGATATCTGAAAACAAAACAGGGTTATGAAGTAGGTATGTATGTACATAACCTATGTACCTATACTGCATGTTGGTATGTGCTGGTGATTATCTTTAATGTCGACAGACAAAGGGTGTGCTAAAGTCAATATACCTACCGTCTAATAATAGTAGGTATTTGTTTTCTCAGCGGTTTACTAAATCGAAATATGATGCTAAAATAAACTTTAGACGTTAAGTAACTTAATGGTATTAAGTAGGTACTACCTATAGTATATAAGTGTAATTAACCTGTACTCGTTTTCAGTAAGAATTAATGACGTATTGTTGAATTAGTTCATTTTAAACTATTTAAATGAACTACTTACTCTAGTAGCACTTCATATTCTAAACAATTTTTATTTTTTTTAATTTTAGTTTTCTAAACTTACCTGACGAACTAAGTGTTCCATTTTTATCACAAACGTAAGCCATGAGAAAGTTATAAAGGACAACTCCACATCATTAACATAACACTGTTCTTTTAAAAAGAAGGACTAGTTTATTCAATTCAGAGCTCCAATCTAGCAATTATAGTTTCATATCACGCAGTTGGCCGTAGACTAAGGCAAAAATATTCCAAAGCTGGGCTTTTGTTACATAGTTTTCTACAAACCTGCCCACTAGGTAGGTAGGTGGAGATATTTTGCCCTCATTCTCTCACATTCCTGCAACGCTATTCCACCATTGCCGAGAGAATTTTGTGCTGAAGATTAAAAGGTTTTAGATTTGATTAATATTGTAATGATTGTGAAGAATTATTATAGAAAATTCCTAATTCGTAGAAAAAATATGTTGTTATTATCATGCTATGAAATGTTTAGAAATTCAAATTATTCAAACTTCATAATTTTATACTTTACTATTATTTTACCTACAGGCAAGTACCTGCAGTACTAAAGCGCTTTGATTTTTATACTTCTTTCTATATATTTTTTTCATAAATCTATGTTATAGGTAGGTGCTATATTAGTCGTTGTGGAAGTGAGTCGTAAACATAACCATATATGAGTAGCCATATTTTACTGGGTTTTTTGTTATGCAAGTGGGCCTTGAAATACCTACAATCATTGAGATATTACTACTACCTACGTATAGAGAAGTCAACGCGTTGCATGATTTTGCGCCACGCTTTGCTGTACGCTGTACAGCAACTATCCAGTGAGTATCCAACGCCCGTGGAGAATAGTTGTGTTTGGCTCGCATAAATAACAACATCAAATGCCTGATTGTGTTCTTAAAGACTGCCGTACACTCCAGAACATAAAAAAAGTGATGATTTAACATTAATTCATCGATAAGTAGATATTTAAACGTTGAAAACTCTTTGATTTAAAGTTTTTCGCGATGTAACAATGCTCACAAGAATCGGGCAACCGGGCGCTTAGGTCGTTTTGGTCGCGAGAAAACTGTACTCTGTACGCTTTTAAGCGCTGCATATTTTAATAGTTTGGTTAGACGACATAACTATGTTTTCGCGCTGCAGCGAATTTTAGTTCAATCTAATACCAAAATGAAGCAAAGCTTTGATTCGGAGTGTCTGTTCTATACGCTAGTAATATAGTTCAATGCCTACAATACGTACTACTTAAATAACTTTGTTGTTCTATTCTTCATTTAGATTAAAAGTTGGTAAGTAGGTACCTACGTTGAGCACCTAAAACTTTTCAAGGATAACCTTATGCAAAATATAGGTACAAAATTTAACTTGGAAAATGTCACTAGTATTTTAGTAGCCTTCTTATCGAGAAAACGTGACAAAGGAAACAACAAAAGTGAAGTCGTTGGCACCCATTAAAATGAAAGCGAAAATTACTCATGTAATTAGGTACTTATTGTAGCAAAATGTATGATCTACAACAATATTTTGTTTTGTTTATCTAGGGGCAACATCATGAGAATTTTGAATTTCCCGCGGATAGTTCAACAATTACGAAAATGGGTAAACAAAGATTTTGTATCTAGGATTTCAATTTTTTACGTTAATTAGATTACATTTTGCAAAAGATGATTTATAAAACATAATTAAACCCATTCTATGATTAAACCAAATTGTGATTTAAGTGGATCCGCTTAACGGAACGTTACAACCGCATGCTTTCATCTTACTCCGTCTTACTCTAAGCCTAAGCTTTCATAGCAGCCAGCCATCTCGTTTTGTCAGCTTTCTTTTACGCTTTGCGCAAAAGAGACACACGATTGTTTTGAATGTCCATGTGACAGCTTCTGTAATCTGTCATTGTTCTCTTCACATTTTGTTGTCATATTCATGTATTGTCAAAATAATAATCTTAGCATTTCGTAGTTTTGGAATTGAATTTGTGATAAGTTATTGGTGTTTTCAGTGATATCCTAGCAAATAATCCGGTAACATACGGTCGTGAGACACATTTTTATGTTGCATTGATGTATCTGATGATTTGAAAAAGAAAATGGGGTGTTTAACGTGGATCCGAGGTATGACGTCCAACCTTCGTAGTTTACTTCATTATCCTCAATTTACTTTTCCAGTTCCCGACTGAAGTATTTTTATCATATACCACTGCTTAAAACTATTTTCTGTCTTAGAACTCATTAGTATATATTAGTTGATCTCAAGTTTCCAGCCATAATCACCTATGTTGAGTTTGGATTGTAGGACCCCCTTGGAGTAGCACTCCATGTGTTAAGAATATCTAAATATAAATCTATTTTACTTGTTCCTACAGTGCAGGTTCAGTAGGCGCAAGGATATATAAATAATCCGGTGTTATTTTATCAGCCTTGTGTGTGCAGCCTTGCATATAATACATGTACTTACATGTACTAGGTCAACTAGTCCTGTTTACAACACCAGTTTAGTTTGTAATAGCAAAAATTAGATTATTCATACATAATTATATATGTGTAAGTATGCAGGTTTTCAGCAGCTATAATAATAATCAGGTTAATCCTACACTTAAAAGCAAGTGACTTTGGATACAGATCTATATGTTTGTCTGTTTTTTTTTTCTGTAAGTCTGAAACAGTTGAAACCATTATCTGTTCACATTTTCTTTGAAATTTTCCTTTCATAAGTTGATTACATACAGTTTTTGGCAAATGAATAAAACTTCAGTTTTAATTAGTTATTCTATACCTACTTACAAACTTACCAAAACATACAATGATCAGTCTCTCTGTTTTAGTGTGAAATAGTAACAAACTATTAAATACTTTCTCACATATCAACAATGATAGGTGAAATTTTATCAATTCCAGGACTAAAGATACCATTCCCATTCAAGGATAAGGAATTGAATAAGATAGCTGCTCTGTTCAACATCCTCACATTCCTCCTGACTTGCACAGCGCTGGTCCTGCCAACATGGTTCAAGATAAAAGGCCTGCATTGTGCACAGCAGAGCCTCACATTGTCACAGTTTATATCATTTGTTGACAGCGAGGATGATGATTATGAGATTGCTGTGCAAGATGGTGAGTCTATGTTTGTACCTACATAATGATTGACATTGTCCACTGTGTTTACTTTGCAAGTTTGTTAGTGAACATATTGTGTTACAATGTTGTGTGTTTATACTTGACTATGCTATTATAAAATGTACATAGCATTAATTTACAATAATAATACAAAAAAAAACAAGGAAAAAAAACTAAACATACTAACTACTTCTAACTACAACAAAAAGCACTTAAAAAATCTTTAGCAAAGTCTAAAGATAGTCTAAGTGCTCCAGCCCACTGCCAGAAGAAAAAAAAATGATTATTATTGTTTTTGCTATAATAATAGTTAAATGAATAATAAATAATTCATAGTAAAATTCAGTAAAGTCCAAATATGAAATACATTTTTATAGAACATAGAAAAATTAGGAATAGTTATACTGGTTACAACCAGTATAACTATTCCTAATTTTTCTATGACACTTACTCAGGTGTAATAACATTAATTTAAAAATGTGAAAAACAGATGCCAAGTTTTTAAAGTTAAATTCAAAAGATTATAGTTTTGTAATCAAATCGTCAAATATAACCTAACAGGATGGTATAAAAACAAAAACATAGTCTCAAAACATATAGTTAATAAAAAAAGTTGTAAGTTAGTTACATTAAAGTTACTTAAATTATGCTTTTACCATCTTATATCATACTGTTATGCACATTTTCACCATATAATATGTATACCATAGTTTTATCATTATGCTTAGCCATCAAGCATACATAGTTGGCATACTTTTGATCATGAATTAATCATCTTTTCTCTTTAGAACTGCACAAATTGAATACTTTATATGTATGAAGTTACCCAGTTTGAGGGTTTTTATTTCTTGGTAGTTACTTACTTAAGTTTTATTATCTAACATGCAGTTTCCTCTGTAATTTCCATACAAACTGTTTGATAGTTAGACAGAGAAAGTAACAAAGATCAAGTGATGATTTAAAGCTCAGGTCATAGTTATCTAAACAAAGATTTTGCTTCTTGTAAGTTCCATGTTTTGAAGTTTAACAAAAAATATGTTTACATACTTACAAATGTTTCTTCATGAAACCTACAAATGTACAAAATATATGTGGATAATTTTATCTAGTTTTAAGATACCTAGAACTTGTTTTGTATTCTGAGGTATCACTAAATAATATTCGTTTTTGAATCTTACTATTTAACGGATGAAATTGTAGCTTCCCTACACATGTCTTCATTCTTCTTTATCACCTAATGTAATGGTAATGTCAGTCCATGAGTAATAAAATAAAATAGCCTTTTTTTCATTTACTTTCAACAATAAAAATTCAAATTACAATTTGCATACTCACTTTGGTATTATTTACACATTTAATGTCCAAAATATTAAATTGTTATGTATATGTAGCTAATGTCAATGTAGCTCCATGAGTAACTCTACCATGTTTGTTATTACATTTCAGGTCAGCCATCTTGTACCACACCAGAGTCAATAACCCTGATGAGGGTATTAATCCTTCTATGCTTTATGGTCTTACTGTCATCCTGCATCGGTGCATTGATCAACCTGACCAGCCTAAACAGTAGAGCCATCAAGATACTAAGAAGGAATGCAGTGCCAAGTATAATGTGTGTGTTCTGGGTCATAGCTATTGTGGGTGTGTGTTATTATACCACGGTTGTGTTGGGCAGTGTTAACAATGGTGACCCGAACACTATACAAGTGGATTACGAGTATGGATTTTATACTATAACTGGAGCAGGTTGGTGAAACATGTATTACTTCTGTATTATAGTGACTTTGTCTTCACTGTTTTGGGATAAAAGTAGCCCATGCCATTTTAAAGACTCTTTACTACCACCATGATAAAAATCAGTATGTCACTCTGTTGAAACATGAAAGAAGAATATGTCCACATCCCTTAGTGTAATTTATTAACTGTATTTTTAAGTTTCCAAGGTACACAGAAACTGGTACTCTGACTACTTCTATTCTATCTACACTGCCAAAACCATATTTTGAAATAAATTCTGATTTGTTACAGTCACAGGATTCTGTGATCCATGTGTTAGTTAAAAAAAAAGATGTTTATATGATTGTCTACTTTCAGTAACATTGATACAGCAGTTTTATCCAAGGTTTATGTCTAACATAATCTTATGAATATAAATAATAAAATAAATATTCTGGGACATTGCACACAGTGCCATCTAGCCCCACACTAAGCAAACGCTTGTGTTGTGGGTACTAAATAACGGATATATTACTCATATACTATTTTTTGTAATTACATACTTATTATACATACAACGTACCAGACCCAACACAACTAATTATATTTATTATATGTCGGCTTATTTTTCTAACAGTATATTTATCTCCAAATTCCAGGTGCGCTAGCGTTGTTAGCGTCCGCCGCCAACCTTTGGGGGGCGCCACTGTCGAACGACGACGACATCCAGAGGAGGAATCTCATCGAGGACTGGGACGGGTATGAAGCTCACAGCGTTGGCCCCACTCCTGCCGTGCCCACACTCCCTCCGTACACTCCTAGTGCAGACTACGTCCCTTCTATACCGCCCTACGCACCGCCAGTGCTCGGAACACAGCAATACTTCCCCTTTGATGACCTCTCGGTGCTTCCACCACCTCCGCCTTATACCCCGTGAATATGCCTCGGACCTTCACCTGCCTCTTAGAACTTATTTCTAGAAAGAGTGTAGATAAAACAAAATCTCTATGTTTTACCAATAGTGCCAGAATTGATGGTTTATTTGGCTTAATGTGGGTTGTCATTGTCGTCGAGATTTATGCCTGAGGAACAGATGAGAACTGAATCTGTTTTTGATGAAACATGATCAATGATTATATTATATTTACATAAATAGTAAGTATTCTTGTAAACTGATAAAGAAGAAATACTTTAACGGATTTGGTTTCCTGTTATGTAACTGGCTGAGCAAAAAAATTGGGATGAAATATGCATTCTAAAGGCGATTGCAGCAAATCGCATTAATTGTTTTTTTAAAGTAGTTTTGTGTATTATTTTAATGAAATCATTATATTTCAGTATTTGGTTTATAATTATGAAATAAGGCTTGTGAGGCAAATAATTCGAATATTACCTTATCATTAAATTAAACATAGAGTAGATGGCAAAGTAGAAATCTCGGTAAGTAATTAAATAAAGTGATGTTATAATAGATAAATAAAATGTATATTAACTTGTACCTAAATATATTATGTATATCTATATCTACTTAATCTATTCAATTTGCTTTTCGAATTTCTTGACTAACTGACGTTTTTTATAAAAAAAAGTGAGTAAAATTTAATACATTTTTCAATTATTTTCCTATCGATTATTATTATTATTATTATCCTTGTATGTATATATTGTGGTTGTGAGTTACATGAAAGTTTCTTGTTCACTTTAAAATGTGATTTGCCATTTTAGTGCCTATTTATGTCACATTTATTGTACTAAATGCTTTAATTAATAGAATAATGTATTACAATTAGTATTAGTAATGTGAAACCAGTTATTCATATCTCCTCTATTCCATGTTAATTTACTTTCGAAAAGCTTGGATTAGTTAAAATTAACAATGCTTTTAAAAAAAAACATTAGAATAATATTTTGGTAACATGTGTTTAGTTGGTTGGTTAAAATTACAATTAATTTATATATTAATTTAAATAATTATGTTATTTCATCCAATTTCAGCAATCATGATATGCATATCAAAACAATCATATTGTCAACTTTTATTAATTCAAGTATCTTATATGTACATCTAGTGATGAATGTTTTATATGGATTTGACTCCTTAATATTTCTTATGTGCCTTAAATTGTTTGATGTACATAATTATTAATTATTGAGTTGAAAGCATTGATTGCTGATAAATAAATATCTACCGGACGCTGTAGGCCTGATATTGCTAATAAAAATAAAAATATATACAAGCATCAGTCATATCATAAAATATAAATTCAAATAGAATAAATATGTACACTCTAATGTAACAATTTTAAAGTACTCGATACAACATGCAATCTTGCCTTCTTTATACTTCTCTTTGTATCTTTGTACTTTTCCTGTCATAAGTTTCTGAATTTCCGACTTGTCAAGCTCTTCTTTCTCCACTCATCATCACAAATTTAAAGGCGAGGCCCTTGTCTCTGGAGCATGCGCCATCCTTCCCGATCTTCAGCCAATTCAAGAACACCGTACAATAATGGCGACAGTTGAAAATAGAAGAGGGAAGATGGTTGGCCACTTTATACGACATGACGACTTTCTGAAAAACATCATTGAGGGAAAACTAAAAACACGAAGGGGAAGAGTAAGGCTGAGGTCATACATGGACCAAGTAAAGAAAAAGGCCGGCGTCATGTCGTATAAGGAGGTCAAGGAACTGACAGAACTATCCACTATGTACCTAACTTATTATTTATATAATAATGACAATAATTTTTAATCGTGATCTAATATTGACATCAGATAAAAATACAATATTATTTTGTATTGTAACTAAAATTAAAGTTTGTAGGGTCAGGTCGGGAACAGTGAGTCGGATTTTTTCAGATGTTGAAATTATGAAGAAAAAGTTAAAGCTACGATCTGAAATTTACACAAAACATACTTTGGTTATTATTATTTCTTCCCGCATTATCACTTTTCTAATAAGGAAAATAAAAACGTGTGAGAATATGTTTTTTAAAAATTGGGAAATGAGCCACTGTTTTCCGGTACTGGTCTACAGTGACTCGACCCTGTAGTACACAGTGACTCTAATAGTACACAGTGGCTCGGCCAATATATTATTCAATTAAAACTATGATTTATATTCAGTTAAATGTATTTATTTAATCCGATAATCTTCTCTTTAGACTAGTATTTATTTACGTCAGTCATATATACCTCCTGTCAGTCACTCATAAAACTTATAATATAAAATCAATTAAGATCAACCTTAACACTTAAGATCCATTTTTTGATAGTATAATTTCTTTGTTTTTCAAGATCTACAATTTTGAAATTGTTTAATTTTTACTCCTCTGCTAAGCAAGTAATATAATAGACGACGTAAAGGCATTTAGAAGGAAAAAAGAATAAAATTACAATAATTTGTACAATCCAAAAAACCCTGAAAATATTAAAAATCTATAACGATGAGAAGCAAACATTTGAATTAGCTGGCTAATTGATGTTTAAATTAGTAATAATGATACGTTTATAAGCATTTTATAGTATCAATCACTCTTATTTAGTTTAATCATTACATGCAAATCATAGGTATTATTATTTTTTAACAAGCCTACCTTTCGGTTAAGAAGTTTGTTTCTCATTTTGACAGGTATCTACCAAAAGAGCTTACAGATTTGCAGCCATTAAAATACATATTTCCTTATAAAATTTTACTTATACTAATTTAATTGTACTTTTACCAAACAAAGTACACAGTGACTCATGAGTCACTGTGTACCTACCTTTTAAATTTGAGCTACTGTACACGCCGTCGTCATTTTGAATTCACTGGCCCACAAATCTCACCTAGTTTGCCGAAAGGGAAGCGAATCCATGCCACTTGATAGTGCATTAACGTCACCTTCCATCAATATAATGCCAATCAACCAAACATTATATTTGAATGAATAAATACTCATGTAATTTACCTTAGAAATATTTTTTTTTTGCCACAAAATCACGCAAACATTTGTGGTTCTTCTAATCGGCGACAGAGAGGGCGGATCACTGATTTGTACGAGTTTGGGTGTCGAACGCTACCGATGAGAGAAGGGAGGCAGATGATATTGCTGCTCTGTATAGGAAATATAGGCGTGAGTCAGTGTACCCGACTGAGCCACTGTTCCCCACCCGACCCTACTATTGTCTCATGTTCAGCACAGTTGCAATGGTTTTCACCACACTATATTTTATTATGTGTATTGCTTTGCATAGATGTTTAATTTTAGTGCCTTCAAGTCCTAAATGTATATAACATCTACTAGTAACAACTGTATGAGCTTCTTGTGTATTTATCCTAAATATATTGTAATTTCACATTCATAAAATAATGTTAGGAACCCAACTAATGAAATAGTAAGTAGCGTTTGCTGTATAAAGGAAACAATTACCAAAAATGTTATTAGCTAGGTAATATTTGTTATTTGTATAGATTCTGTCTTAGAATTAAGAATAGTTATTCCTAGTCCATCAACTGGGAAGTTTATTTTTACATTTAAAACAAGAGTAAACTTTATTTTTGTGTAAGACCAATATGTAATACAAATCTATGTAAATATAAGGACTTTTATTTTGGTAATATGCTTGCCCTCTGAAGTTTAACAATAAACCCATTTAGTGTGATAGTTAGCATTAGGCTTGCTTTTTGAAGGTAAAAATTTCCTGAATATTTATTTTTACTTTATGACTACAAGTTATATATTTGGAAAAAGGAGTTATTTTAAGTAAAATAAAAAAAAACTAGAATGATACAACTTTAATGGGTACAATATATTAAATTTGACTTCATAATAATACTTATTTACAGGTACCTAAGCACTTAATAATAAACCATGAATGTAATAATAACAGAATATTGCAGCTTAAGTAAAGTTCTTTCCAATTGCAGTTGAATAGCATTAGTTAGAATTTTTGTTGTGATGTTTATTATGATGTTGAATTTGTCATGTGTGTAAATTTACTATCAGGGAGCACCTGAATTCAATCTGCACAGGACCGGGACGAGTGGTGTACAAGAAGAGAGGCCTATGCTCAGCAGTGGGCGATAGCGGGCTGATGATGATGTAAATTTAGTCTTTGAAAGCACTCAGATCAAAATGTGGCTGCTGTGGTGGTCTTTCTACATTTGTAGGTCGACTTAGAGCTTCCTTAGGTTCCTGCCTCACTGATGGACCAACATCAGCAAAATTTCTCTGCAAGTCATTGAAAGGAGTAGGCAAGTTCAAAAATTTTACTCTTTCTTTTTCTAGATAATTAACTTTTTCTCTAAGAGTAGAATTTTCATCTTTTAACACCTCAACTTGCATGACTAATTGCTCCACTAATGAGTGTAGATTTTGACTTAATATTTGCAACTCTTCAACTACTGTTTCTTTACTTTTTTCTGTCTTTTTACCATCAACAACATCCTTTGTTGTTCCTTGTAACAAACCTTGATCTGGTTGTTCATTTTTGTTTAACAAAGCCAGCAGCAATGAATCATTTTCATTAATAGCTTGATATATTGCCACTTCTAGTTTGGCATAGTCATCTCCTTGCAGTGTAACAGTAGCATCTTTCCCCATTAATTTGATGTTATCCATTGCTCTTTTAACTCGTGCATACTGTTCTTTCTTACCCTTGATAATATCTTTCTGCTTGAGATGATAACTATGTTGTAAAGTGATTGATTCAAGAGCCACAGATGAGCTGGTGGATTTCATGGCATCTAGAAGCAATTCTGCTGCGTTGTGGTGACACTGCATGGCGTCATCGTATCTATTGTTCATAAGATGAGCTTCAGCACGACGATGCTGCTGGTGAGCCTAGAATTTTACATAAAAACATTCAATATGAAAGTTTTGGTATATATGCAAAACAGACATGAGCTAAGGTCAACATACAGTATTTTAAGTCTTACCAAATTAAGGGGATGCGATTCCATATTTCAGGGTAAAATAATACCAATCAAGTATTGTTTTGCGTAGTCAATATCCAATTAATAAATACTCAATATTATATTCTTACTTTGTTTTCATAAATTTTTGGCTGGCTGGCTGTAAAAAATATACAGTGACAGTAACATAATGTTAGGATATGACATAATTTTGTCACGCATTTTTTTTTTATTTACTCTAGCATAATAGCAATTCAGCCGATGTAAAAAGTATTAAAATGCAAAATTTAAATTACATATGTATATAAAGGTAATGTGCCTGATTAGAATCATATACAATAATAACAGCTAAATAATGATATGCTAGAAATCTACACTGGTTTCATTGATGAATATTTATTTACAAGTCCCACCTGCCTACATAGTTTTAATAGTAAAAAATCATACGATATTAAGTTTTTTGCTACGTAATAAATTGTATCAGTTTAAAGTAATTCAAACATAAATACATCCAAACTTCTGTTTTCATGAATTTTAAAGCTATGGTTCTATTAACGTTGACAAAGCCAAAGAATAAAAAATACGTAAAAAATACAATTCATAATAGTACCTATGAATGTGTCTTTTTACTTGAGAACTGGCACAATACAAAGTTATGGCTAAAAAAAAAAATATTAATGTGTCGAGTCAATGAGAAAGTTATGGCCAAAGAAAAAAAACCGGCCATGTGCGAGTTGGACTCGCGCACGTAGGGTTCCGTACTATCATCTATTTTATGAATTAGTTTAGGTATTTTTTTTTTGTAGTTAATATATTTCTAAATATTTACTTACAAATATTCAAGCTTCAACCTGTTTATTAAGATCGAGTAAAAATTGCTTAAAAATTACGTTTTTGGTATGGGAGCCCCCCTTTAATATCTTTTTAAGCATTTAAACCCTTTTATATTTACTTTATTGATATTTAATTATTTATATTGAAAGGTAATATACAAATAAATAATCTGTGAAAATTTGAATCGTCTACCTGTTACCGTTTTTAATATTGAGGAAAAAATACGAAAAAAAACACGTTTATTGTATGGGAGCACCCCTTAATATTTTTTGTTTAAATTTTTAGTATTTGTTGTTATAGCGGCACGGAAATACATCATTTGCGAAAATTTCAGCTTTCTAGTTATCACGGTTTATGAGATACAGCCTGGAGACAGACAGACAGACAGACAGCGGAGGCTTACTAATAGGGTCCCGTTTTACCCTTTAGGTACGGAACCCTAAAAAATAGTCAAAGAGAGAAAGCTTCAAATACATATTTTAGGCGCCTTGTACAACATTACTTACCAAAATATTCTGTTCATTTTTTCTGCTGTTTCTCCTTGATTCCTTTATTAAATATTGCCGCTATGACTAAACCACGGGTAAACTTGAACGCAACTGATAATGCATTGTACAGGTGTCGAAACATATCTACCGTAGATAAAATATTGGCCTACAAGATATTTCTCCGACCAAAGCTGATCTTCGAATGGTACAACAACTGTAACGGAAAACTAAAGGCCATTGAGCGGAAAGCTTTGAAGAGAATTTTTGATGCAAGGCGACATTATGGAGGAATAACCAAGCAATACTCGGATTTAGATGTGACTGGTTACCTGAGACTACAGGAGCTACGGTGGAAACAAGCTACCAATCTGAACTTAGACCAGCTTCGTAAGTTACTGAAGTCTTTTGATAATGAGAGAGGAAATCCTGGGAACTGTTACATGAAGTCTCGGCATGAGCGCGAAGCTCAGGAATAGCATTATTGTTTGCTGATATTAAGTCCCTTGCATCACCTAGCCTAGACTTTAATACAAGATAAGAAATAAAAATATTTTTTGTACCTACTTAATCTCATTTTGTGCTCATAGGTACTTGATACTGCTATAACTAGGCTTGTCCAAATTGTTTACAACACTCTAATTTATTATTAAATTAAAACAAAGTTTTAACTAAATCAAATATATTTTTTGGCATAAAAATAGTTTTCTTTTGCCTCCTTGTGAAAAACCTTATGACATGGGCACTACATTAAATATTTCCACAACATCGGCCCAATAAATGTTTTGGCGTATCCTTCTTCCACGCTGTCTATAACGGCTTCTTCTACGCATTCTTTTTAAAGCTGTTCTTTCGTATTTCATGAGAATATTCCATCTTAGCCTTTCTCTATTGACATGGTCTATTACGTCTGGATATCGGTATTTCTTGTAGATGCTGGGTCGATCCAGCCTGAGGAGACATTTGGGATGAGTTTGAGGGTATTTAGATTTGTAAATGTCTGTCAGAATTGATAACTCAAATGATTGCAGTTTCCTGGTATGGACGGTAGAAAGGGACCATATCTCACAGCCGTAGGTAAGAATGGGGAGGACGAAGAATTTGTACAGGTGGAATTTAAATTTATAGTGATAGGCGGGAGCTGATAGAAGCCGAGAATACCGCAAGCACCACCGTTGAGCACAATGAATCCTACATTGAATTTCTGTAGTCATTTCCTCTGGTGTCAGCTCGGGAATGCCATATTGACGTAGGATAGTGTTTTGCATTTGACCGTGTAAGTCGACTCATTTTGGTATGAATTTCAGCAATTGTGATTTCGTAAAATCATAATTTTTACTAGAGATAATTTACAGAAATATATTTCAGTAGTAAAAAAAATTAAAAAACTGACAGTGATATGACGTGTTATTGACAAGATAATGCACAAAGAATTCGCACCTCACATCCGTAAAAGAAGTTTTTTGTATTTTCCTTATTTTTATAGAAACCCTATGAAAAGCTAGAAGGGTCCAAAATACATTTTCGCTGTATAGAAATCACAGTTTCTAGATGTGTGTGCTTACATTATTGTACGTGTTTATGAACCCAAGCATACCTACTAATAATATTGACGAATAAAGCTTGTGTTATCGCATACAGTCGCCTTAATATTTTGCTAACAACTAGGTACATAGGTACTTCTGTTTTGCGTCTTTGTTACAGTCGTGCAAAATCGGCTTACAGTTATCATAGTATCGCAACGAAACAAGGGTTATACTGTTATCAAGAACATACTCAGTTTAAATATAAATTAAAAATTATTAGAAATTATTTTACCAATAGACAATATTATGTTCCCGACAAAATTGTTACAGTTTGTTACTGTTTTAGGCCTAAATATTATTCATATTACGTATGGAGTAATAGCATCCCAATGTACCATGACTGAGATCAAGAGTTTGTTGGAAGGCTGCGACAGGTTGTTGGGTTTAAATCTGACTAGTGTTGGAGGCACGATAATCAATGACCACAACTGCGATGTTCTGCTGCCGAAGCAAGTCTTCAATGAAGAGCCGTTGTTTCAGTACCCGCTGGCGGATTCGGTAATTTACATTTAATTTTTCAAACTTTTGACGATTTTTTGATGAATTTAGGTTGACACAAGTGTTTAATTTCGTAGGTAAGATTTTTTAATGTATTTCTTCGATCAAATTGTTGATCGAAGATGTATTTATAAAAAACTTGAGAAACAAAAGAGGACTTACTGTTTTTTTAAATTTTATAAACGTATCGCACAAGAATATAAGAACATTTACAAAATAACTTTCGTAGTTATGAGGTATTGGTCATATCAACGCAATTATTGGATTGGAAATGTTTATATTTGACTACTTGTTTCAGAAAAAGTTTTATACAATTATCATGGTGGACCCGGACGCCCCGCCTCAAGCGGAGGGCGAGTTCTATCTACACATGTTGAAATCAAACATTCCTGTAAGAAGATACTTTGATAACTTTTCTTACCTATCTAAATTACTTACTTACTAATGTGGCGCTGCAACCCAAAGTGGACGACACAAAGAGACGCCAATCCTCTCGGTTCTGCGCCATCATTATAAACAAAACATAAAATATCTGCTGTTAATTTTGTAAAAGTATACTTAGGTACTTATTGACTTATTTATTTTTTAAAACAATGAAATGACACAGATTCTAATATCGTTTTTATTGCAGGGTTTAGCGCTGAAAGCTAAAGAAAGCAGTAAAACTGTTGGAATTGATTACAGAGGTAATGTATCAGACTACAGATGGTATTTTTACCATCATTATTTACATATTATCTTGCCTACTTATTTTAAATAAGTAGTACCTACTATGTTCAAGTGCAAACCGTTCGTAATTTCGGCCACGAAATATGTAGGCTTACGTTTGACTTGACTACAGCCTGCCTGAATACATTACCGACAACGTGAAAAGTTACATACTTATATTATTTTCAAGGATTTTTTAATTCATCCCTCTCTTTCCCTCATTATTTTCTATCCAATCATTTTTTTAAGAGGCTTAAAAAGGCGCGTTTTCAAAACTTGACTAGAATTTAATCAGCAACTCTCCTACGATTTGAAGAAGAATTTAAAACTTTTTAAATTTATAAACTAAATCTTCCATTCTCAGGTTTATAACGTTAGGTACTTTTTCGTAGAACCTTTCCTAACATCCTCATTTTCCAGGCTACAAGAACCCAGCGCCACCTCGCGGCACGGGCCCGCACCGCTACCTCATCCTGCTGTACGAGCAAGCAGACGGCAACAACTTCCTACCGACCGTGCCGACCACGCGCTACCGGTTCGGGCTCGCTAGCTGGTTGCAAGGCAAGAACCTCTGTGGACCTGTGGCGGGAATACAGTTCCGCTGCGAATTCTAGATGGCGCTAGTAGGTTTGATTCGTCAAGGAATTTTGAAAAAGGAATATTTTTACGTTAGCGAATTTATACAGGGTAACTGTTAAGTAATATTTTTTTTTTCAGTTATTTTCATTAAATTTTATGAGTACAGAAGAGTTTATCCTACGACAGATATGAGGCAGATTGATCTGTAGATTTTACCTTCTTATGAATCAGTTTTTGAATCATAGAGTGTATGATTTATAAGAAACTAGATAGCAAGAATAGTATTAATACTAGACAGTCATATAGGACCAGTGGTAGTAGTTTTAGACCATTTATTCGAATAATTTAGATATAATTAACTATAAAGCTAATAAAATCAACTGTTTTGTATATAAGGTAACATGTTTTGTCTATCTTGTTATTCTCAGACTATTGTAAGTGCATTCACTAAGTGCTTTCCTAGAAATACCTCGTATCAATTTGTAAAACCTTTGATATAAGTATAATTTCCTCTTTCACGTTCGATTTGGATAAAAATGGTTACTTTGATTAGTCTATATATATTTTTTTTTTATTACGTGGGATAGTTTTACGTTTGATTAAAGCCTGCCTGATGTTAAGCATTGCTGCAGCCTAGGATGTAACACGCTATACATATTGGCTAGTCACAGGTAGCACCACAGTTCTTACCAGTAAATCCTGCAAGTTCATTACACACGTGCCTAAAATGAAGCCATCAATACAGCTGCACTTCTTTTGTTTCATATATGTATATTATATGTATATGTATATACATAATTATACGAGTACATGCGCTTGCGCCGGCACGAGCCGCGCGTAGGCTGCGGCTTCCCTCTCACCTCGCGCCCACGGCCTGACATAGAGCCTCATTTATACAAACAAACTTACCAATCGGGAGATATAATGATTAACTTTAGCAGTTTTTTTTGTATTTAACTTAAGGATTTCTAGGGTCTAAAATGGAGGCATCAATAACCTATACTACTTTAGTGTTGTTGTTGTTTTAATCTCTTCGCATGTAACGTCGTCTCGTATAATTATGGTCGAACTTCACTTAAGGTAAGTTCGTTTAACCATTAATTCTGTCTTATTTGTTATTTCAACTTTTATTCTCCTAATCATATCAGAGTGGAAGACAAACTGCACCAATGGCTACCATCATGGCTTAAGTCGTAGGCTTTCGTTCATTTTCATTGATAAAAAAATCACAATTTAATTTGGACGCCAAATATTGAAGTCATTGTTAGAGAAGCAAGCAATGAGTTGATAAATTAAAAAAACAAAGAAAGCTACTCTTTTTATTCTTCACTCACCGCAAGCTTAACTTTTTATCTGAGCCACATTAGTGGCTTTATAACCTCATATCATTACCAAACCAAACCACTTGACATCTCAGTTAAATTAGTATCCAACTTGATGTAGTATGAGATGTCACCCATTGGTGTCGTGTTTGTGACAGGAAGCCAGTCTATCGTAAATATGTCTCCATATCTTCGAAAACATAGATATTATAAACCAGAGACTACTACATTTTCTGTAAAAAATAACTAGCAATACTTAAGTTTTACTAACAAAAATGGATCTATTTTAGTAGTCCAATTTTTTGTTATTGCCTGCGCTAACTTATTAGTTTCCGATTTAGCACGTGCTTAAAATAACAACAAAGCTGTTGGCCGCATCACTTTTTTTTTGGCACTTGACTTGGCTTTGCCAATTATTTCCCGATAAAAAGTAGGACAAGCATAAGTGTAGCCAAAAGTAAGCCTAAAGAATATTTCTTATTCGGGACGCTACACAATCCACCATTGAGACGTAAAATAGGAACAAATAGAGAAACCAACTTCATTTCCCACTTTTTTTGGGTACTTATTTCGTATGAATATGTGTGTTGGAAAATATTGATTTTAATGAGGTGTCTAGATGCCATTGCTGGTTCCAGACCGACACCAATGTCACATGCCCCTATGTATGAGGCTTATACTCAGTAATGGGTTAACAGGGGCTGAAGATGAGAATGATGATGATTGAGGTGTCTTTAAAAATTGTCCTCGTTGGTTGGAAATAAAAATCGCGGACCGGTTTGGCGTGTGCGATGGTGCGCCGGAAATGCCCGCCCGCGCCAATGTTGTAAGTGAAACTTGCCATCATTTCCAATCAGTTTAAGTTCATTAATTTAGATTATTGTATTTATTGGGCAGGCTCATTTGGGAACAAAAAGTGTTTTGATAAGATACAATTATTTAGCACAAGAACAAGAATCGGTATATGCAATTAATTATTTTTCTATAAGTATAATGATGTTTGTTACGAACCAAATAACGTTTTGAGGACATATCTGAAAATAACTTATGGAGATAATAGACAACGCAAAGGAAACTGTCTATACCTATTGTCTTACAGCTTATCAATTACAGGTACTAGACATATTTATTTTACAATAAGGTTCGCCTCATTGTTTAGTTAAGTACTAAATAAACTTTCGACTGTCTTTCATCGTATACTCCATAAGGTTTCCGATTACGATAGACAGACATCTGCTCTTGCTAAAGTGTTGCAAGCGTTATGAAAAGCCGAAAATCTGAGTTTCCTTCCGGTCGCCCACCTCCCGCCCACGCTGATCTATCGCCCCCGCATAAATGTACCAACAAATACAACAATAAACAACCAGGTACTTATAACTTTTGTACAAGATTTCATTCAATTATTCCGCCACACAAAGTTCTCAAAAGAATACGTTTTCCTTTATTGCAAGATCTTCCTTTGATCATGGAATCATTGTATTATTTACGGTTCACAAAAATAGCTTACCATTTAAACCTGAAATAAAAGACCTACATCCAACAACAATCCCACGTGAAGGCCTACGGAAACTTCCAAATATTTGTACACTTCGTATTAATTTTAGATAAAAATGTAGATCTGTAAAGGTCAGAACTTCTGTAAAATAGACAATTTATGTTACAAAAGAACTTGGCGTGTCTGCCTACATTGCCTACGCTGGTTGTTCAATCCTTCATTCACAATTTATGTTCGGACAGTTAATGGATAATGCAAAGTGCGTAGATAAAGTGACATAAAGAGAGTCTATTGCATTCTGCCAAATATAGGTGTATGTCTGGATGGCGAGACTCGAGCGATACGTCATAGCTAAATCTACCGAAGGCTAGCCGGGGGCGTTGTGTATTCTCGATGCAATTAACTTAATTAATTATTTCCTTTCCAATTCGCTTGAATATCAAAGGCTGATAAACAAAGAGATAAGGTGTTTCGTTCACTGATGTTAATGTATGCCTATTACGATAAAATGGCAGATACCTAGTTTAAAAGTTGATTTGAATATATTTGATGTCGCGGTTTGACCTGGCTGTTTTTAAAGAGTCGTTCAGGGATCATTTTTTTGCAAGACGATACTTTAAAAAAATCAAGTAGAATTTCGACATAATTTATATTATTCTTTTTTGTTTTAGATATACATAGGTAATTAGGTATGTCTTAATTCCTCTGATTACAGACATTGTATTGAAAATTTAATGAGTAGGTATTGGTACCTGTGGTAATAATAGATAGTTTCCGTATTTCATTATAGTACCTAATCCAATAAAACAATCTCTAAACAATTTTAACCCAAGTCACGAATGCTCTTATAACCTTGTATTTAAGTTTTTAACCTATGTGTGGGTAATTCACAACCTAAACGATGCCGCTCATTTCCTAACCACAAGACAAAATTAGCAAAATATTACAGACATCAAGCAGATTTCCCCCATTACAAAAACTTGAATGAGCTTAAATTTTCCACGGCCATGTCACATCGTCATTCACGCGCGTGTTGTGAATGAAGCCTACGTAAGGTCAAACCATTTCGCAGCCGCGAGCGCGCAATCGAACATTGGGCCCAAACACGACACGTTCTAACCAACTAATGACAACTGTTGATGTTGTTCCACGCAGTGATAACAGTAAAGGTCTGTGTCAATAAGAGCGTCGAAACGTGTCAAGACAGGCGAACTTGAGGAGATCGTTATAAGCATTCTTCGCTGTTATAATATGTATGTACCTACTCATTAGTGCGAGAACAATTGAATTTAATTGTAAATAAGTCAGCCCGGTTCGCTTCGCTTTGCTCGAGTTGGTTATGCACTACCTGCATCCTGCTAATATCATAGAGATGATTATGGGGTTATGGTCATCGTTATCGTATTCTAAGGCATTATTTTCAAGACATTTATCAGCTTATTGGTCAAAAATATCTATCAACATTTAAAAATACCTGGCACCTAATCTATGGTTACTGGTTTAGTAATGTTACTCTTTGCAGTTTCGTCACTAGATCTGCCCTTTTTCGATACGAAGAGTTGTACCAATGAATAACCAGTGAAAATAATGTGTTTATTGGAACAGCCGTGTGTCAAAGGATGTTACGCCTACCTGACTACTTCTTGAGTCTCTGAAGTCTCCTTACTGTCACTACATTGTCCGTGCAACAGTGCTTCGCTAAAGGTCTGCGGGCGGCGCGCGGGGGGCGGGGGCCGGGGGGCGCTTGCGTGTCGCAACCTCTGGCGCCGGTGAATGGGCCCGAGTGGGTGTTTTTATCAATGAACGGCGAATTCTCGTACGCACGCCGCGAGTCACGGCCGGCACCGAGGACATGCCTTGCAACATTATGTTGCTGCTCATCATTGTTATGAACTAATTGACTTGGTGGTCAACAGATTGTATACTTCCTTATTATATTTTTTTGTAATTATACTGGTATCTAGTTATGATGATACAAACATATCGTATCTGTTTAGGATCACAGGTCGATTTGATCACGTCGCGTCTGAAGAATGTGTGTCTTTATTTATCTGTATTCTGTATTCTTTTCAAATTACTATATAATTACTAGGTACATGAAAATAGAGGAAAAAGCATTTACATCACATATTTTCTGGAAATTTTCCAAAGCCCGAGACGTCAAGTTACTACGCTACTGTAGATATCTTCATCTACCTTGAAACCTTGCTAACATAGAAAGTCAACATACGACACAGTTTGTGTGACTTTCGTTTGAGGCTTCTATCTGTGAGCTGCAATTTGAAAGACAATTAAACCACCTGACGCGGCCACGTTAATGCAATCAACTTCACTTAGAGGTGTATAAGTGTTTTTATATACTTTAACCTTTTGCAGACTTAGATGGTGCATAAATGATACTATGTGTCTACCAGAGATCCTGTTTCCTGAGAATTACAATAAAAGGGTCCTCAAATCCAGAGTAAATATATATCTAGCACGCTACATAATACATTATATAAGTAATATTTAAATTAGTGACATGTAATTGTAAAACATTACCAATAAATTGTTTTATCTCTTTGTATACTACAAAGGTGCTTAGCTCTGCAGTATCGTTAAGCTCAAATCCAAGTTTATAAAACATTTTGTTTCAAGTTTCTAAATATGTACAGTTCAATAATTGATTGCAGATAGAACAAAATACCAAAAAATGAATAAAAATCACATGCTTCATTTTATATTTTTTTACGATCTGATATTGCAATGACCTAAGTGGATTTAAGTTTTGTAGTTTAATAAATGCTAGAAGTTATTATCAGTTAAAACAGTATTATGTCAGTATACTACAGTTACCTTGACGTTCCTGCTTAATATTTTACGATAAGGTACAAAGCTAATAAACCGAGTAATATCTCTAAACTTAATTAAGTCTCTTCAAACTAATAAGCGAAATCTAGCATTTATTGGTTTTCTAATCCGCTCATTTGTCACGATTATAAACAAATCTGGTTAAATACATAAAGTCGATGTTAACGATGCTCTTATAACTCGAACATTAAGAACCCCATAAACGGTGGCTGGGAATCTTGAGATTATCAGCTTATACAGGGCTATTAGTAAGTTAGATCACATGGGAACAGCATCAATGTATGTAATTGTTGTAAATCTTCATAAACTTCAAGTTTATGAAGATTCAGGCCTGTGTCGTATCTTAAGTTTCTTTACTTAACCTTTGCAGGTACTATGTAAAGAAAGATATCTTCTACGTTCTAACACACTGACTATGTCTATGAAACCCATCGATTCTTATATTTTACAAAAAATATCTAGATTTTTTATGCAACAGTGCTGTGGCATCAGCAGTGGATCTTTTCACATGTAACTAATTATTTCCAGAATGTAAATACTAATTATTACGCTTTAAAATATATACTTTAGTTTTACAACTAACCTAGTACAGCGCATCTTAGAATATTATCAGTAGCTCTTACTGTAGGGTTACCAATGTTTCCATGTTAAACATGTATTGACATTGTCACCTAGCTTTTATAATTTTGTATAAGTATGTAAAGAGATACATAACTTGATAAAAAATATGCATAATTATCCAACTTCATCATTAATTGAAGCCATATAAGCCTAAATAAGTAAGTACGACAGGTATGTAAAAGAAAGAGTAACCAGTTTCTATTTATTTATCATACACATTTGATGTACATATTTCATATTTGAATCGATATTAAATGCCTATTTTTACAATATCGATTCAAACGCAAGCAAATCATGAAATAAAATTAAAATATCCTAATTTTATTACTAGCCTTAGTCTAGTGTATAAAATAACTGCAATAAACATGCATACTCGTACCATGCAATGAAGACCAAACATGTAAGATATAATGTGTAAAAATGAGTCTAATTTCATTAATTTTGAAACTACTTAATAACACGTATTATAAGTACTTAGCAATTAAGTAATTTTCTAAGTGATATCATTTATTTCATTATGAATTAGATCTTAAGTTGACGTTTATAAATCTTTGTGTAAAAATTTTTTTTTATTCAGACTTCGCATTTTTTCATGCAAATAATAGCAACTTTAAGACCCTGAAGAGTGTAAAGTCTGGTATATTATATTACTCTATGGTGTAAGTTTGCTATCACATTAACGTCTAGAAGAGTTATGAGGTGGATCGCATTAATTGATGTTAAATATA
Source organism: Macaria liturata (assembly GCA_964023185.1). Classification (NCBI taxonomy): domain Eukaryota; kingdom Metazoa; phylum Arthropoda; class Insecta; order Lepidoptera; family Geometridae; genus Macaria; species Macaria liturata. Next base: position 7,917,994 of record OZ026815.1, on the reverse strand, counting down.
AACAGATTTACAGGCACTTAGGAGTAATCCAGCCTTATTACACTGGTGTGTCGCAACTTGGGCTGGCTATACTGTGTTACAAGTCGATTTTACAATATTACAAGTTGAGACCAGATTATACAGATCCGGACTATATTTTGTGCACACCACCAGTCCCAGTCTTTTTCTTCAAAGAGTGTTTGTTGTTGTTGTTGTGGTAAATTTAGATTAAGATTAAATAATTTAATTACTAAGGCAGGTTTATCCTTAAAGTAAATAGTAGTATTGTGTCTGTTATAAAGTATGTAGGTATTGCATTATGCACATAATAATCGCAAATGAAACTTACTCAATTGTGAGAGGACAAACTCTCGTGTAAAAAAATATCTCATTGCAATTTGAGGTTTCTGTTCTATTCTGGAAACCATTATTAATGTATCTCTTATTTCTTTTACTTAAGTTGACAGTGAAATTGGAATTATTGTTATATATAATTTTGTAGGGGATAGCAATAATTCCCAGCAGAAATATGAAATCACAAATCTTCTAAGCTCTACTTTGTAAAAGAGGTCCCTGGTTGTAATTACCTGTTTGGAAACTGGTAGTTATATTTTAATTTACCTCGGCGGTGGAAATAATTGGAAGTTTTATAGCAGACCCCATAATAGCACTATTTGATGTTGGCTATTGACGCTCGATAGTTAAGTTTACCAAACGCTTCATTACCTTGAACTGGGGACCTGAGGCTGTATAAAGTTGCATTACTTGTAAGCATTTACTTATTTCAATATTCTTACTTAATTTGTCTATGTAAGTACTAATACTAATATATGTAAATAATTATTTAAGGTCCCTACAAATTAAGCATCAGAACCAATTGATCAAACAATGCAAATACACAATCATCATTAGTATACCATGATACAGATCACATTGACAGTCTCAAAAATCTTCGTCTGAGATTTTATCCATGAAGCCTCGATGGTTTAATGGTTTATTGAAGGCTATGTGTATCTTCTTTAAATCTCTCTGTCTCCCTCCTCTCTCTAGAACTTAACACATATTGTTATTGACCCAATTCAGCCCAATAAGAGAACCTCACAGCATGCGCGTCCTAAAGATCTGAACATTCTCAAATAATGACTAGCAATAGAAACATATTAGCCATTGACCACACAAGTTATCAGACCTAGTTAGTCTGATGGCTCCTCTTCAGATACTCCCACGGCTGTTGTAGATTATGAATAGTTCTGCACTGAACAAGCCAATTGTATTTACACCTACATCTTGAAAGAAAAGGCATTTTGTGGATGACTTAGTCGGCCTACGAGAAAACTCTGAGAGAACACTTCATAGAATAGTTTCTCTCTTCTTGAATAGAATAATAAATTAGTTTTTAGTATCATTGGCATTTACCAAAAAACTTTATACATATTTTATATTTTATAAAAAGTTTTTCTTGTTTATAAAAATACTAGCTGCCCCAGCGACTTCGTCCGCATGGTATAGTTATTTCCATAATAACGGTTCTAGTGAGTTAATCTTAAAAGATAGACATATACTGTTGCAGACATTTTGTTAGATCATTTCAAGAGGAATAATTCTTTCATACATATTTTTTTGATATCTTGAAACGTTTTCGCAGCACACGTAACGAAAGCCCTCAAAGATGAATAATTTTCCCCGTTTTTTTTAATTTTCCATTGTTTTTTCGCTCATATTAGTTGCAGCGTGATGTTATATAGCCTATAGCCTTCCTCGATAAATGGTCTATCCAACACAAAAATATTTTTTCAATTCGCACCAGTAGTTTCTGAGATTAGCGCGTTCAAACAAACAAACAAACTCTTCAGCTTTATAATATTAAGTATAGATTTTAAACAAATTGTAATGCATTTTGAAACAGACTCGAAAAGTATCAAAATAACTTTTATAGATATTGATTGTTGAAATTTGCTGGCAAATGAAGGTATGTTTCATGTCGTTTTTATGAATAATAAGTATGTACATATTTACAAAAAAAGTATATATGTATTATATCCGTTATCTAGTAGTAAGCTTAGTATGGGGCTAGTTGGCGCTGTAGGATATGTCCAGAAATATTTACTTATTTATGTAGGTATTTAATACACCACAACATACCATTTTGATATTTTATACGTTCTTGTAAAAGTTTAAGTTAAAAGCAGCAATAAGGATGCTGTACATCTGTATGTGTTTTATAAAAATTTAACATCAAGAGGTGGCTTTTTTGATTGCGAGAGAGAAGTAACAAATTTAAAAGTGTCCGTCGAAACAAACTTATAACGTATCTTCATTAGGGCAAGTAATCGCGTTACTTAAATACAGGTTTACGCACCTGAACCAGTTCGTAATTAAGAATACATTTATATTCATTAAAAGGCATTAAAACTTTCCTCAATACACTCCCGACCAAGCAACTTCGGCTAAGTGGTTCGGTTCTACAGCCGATGACATAATTAGGCGGGCAAATAAAATCTTGGAAGTTTGATGCGATGGTTGATTTGGTTTCGTAAGTTTTACTGTAAACGTTAGCTTACTCCGGAGTGTGTGTAGTGTATATTCGCGGCATTGAACGCGTTGTTTGCTTAAAATTAAGGCTAAGTTTCTAAAAAAAAAGTCCAATGAACTTATACTACTACCACACCAAATAATCACAAATATCTGTCGCTCATTTGCGGCTTGAAATAAAAAAAAAACAAATCAACAAACCAAAATGTCAAAGTTATTTATAGCTATATTATCATGTGTCATCATTTTTACTTCTTATTCTGAGTTTTATATCTATTTATCAATAAAAAATCTACATACTTAAATTGCGTTACTAAAATTTAATTAGGAAGTAAATTATAAAACACAACCAAGTCACAGAGGTCTTTAATGTGTCCATTACGTTGGCATCTAAAAACTCACATTTGCGGTATGTGTCGGATGATTTATTGTTGCTCAGTGTATTCAGGTGTCAAGTGCTGGCCACGACACTATGCTATGTCATGCTGCAAGGGATCTAGGATGGACAGTAGGTACATTTTATAGAAATCCTGAAAGCTTTAGAAACACGTTAGACAGTCACATATAAGACAATATTACTTATTGTACCTCTTTTGGCAGAACCTTTGAATTGTTATATAAATTATACATTCGTATAAGTGTGGTGCGGATTTTTAGATGAATACTGGTATTATCATGTACATTACCGTAACTGAAAAAGTAGGTATTCAAGTTATTTGAAAGACTAAGGTTAGTGTTCAAAACAACACAAAACAATAAAATAAAATAACACTTTCTTACAAAAAAATATTATTTAAATGTTACTAAAAATTACTATCAGCCATATAAATGATCAGCAACAAGCCGTATTCATTCCCTGTGATGATGTCAACGGGGTCAGTGTGTCCGTCATAGGCCCTCGGGTCAGGGCTACTTTTAGCTCTTACAATGTTCTAATCTAAGAGATTGTCGCTCTTTTAGCTCACGGTCATAGCTCGAATCTATCAAATTACATCCCGAGGTGATCATAACTCAGCACAACCATTCATTTAAACTTAACGGCCACAATAGAACAGGAAATCGCCGATAACTTTTATGCAAACAATAATTTCGGGAGATTAGAAACTTTATGATATCGGATAGAATAATTCTAGTATAATATCTCCGTTTTAATGATAAGCTTAGCAGGAAATGAGGCAGACGTTGCGAATGAAACAATAATGGTTGGTTTACGTTTAACTAGTTGCTCCGTCTTATTTGAGTGCGCAACTTTGGGCCGTACTCGGTGATGTAATAACAACTAAAGATATTGCAAAGACTAGAGTTCCAAACTGAACTTTATCCCTCAATAATAAGGTTTACAATCGCATAGTGTTAGCAAATGGGAAGTAAAATGCACCAAAGAGGTATGGGTAGGAGTCCAGTTGTTGTAATTGTATGCCCGCTTTGATTTTACGAGCTTGCTAAGTTATTGGTAGGAATCTGATAGTCCGACTAGATTCTTACAGTTACAACAGGGACACTAGAATGCAGGATTACTAGAATACAAGTGCTATTTCTTGGTTTAATAGGGCTTTTATTAGAGTACGGGTTAAATACGCAATCCATAAAGATTTGGATCTTTGCGTAATTGATATCCTAACAGTTATTTGGGCTGAATTAAATTGTGATTTATAGCCAGTGCTGAATCAGTTACACTTTAACTGGAAGTCTAAATTTAGTTATACAAGATGTTTTTATAGAGTGTAACAATATGCATTTCAATTGGATAATATCTTGGGATCAATATCGCTCTATAATTTTATTACTCCATGTTGATCGTAATTTTAGGGGTTAAATTTGCTTTCTTTAATTTACTTGATAAACTACTGTCCTAGTACAAAGTATTTATGCTTAACTAAACCATACAGTAAGCGAATATAATGCGTTTGTTAGTCGCGTGCTGGCGGGGGCGTGCGGGTAGAATGGAGGCGCGTGATTCACTGCGCGAGCGCCATTCATGTAGCCTGCGCGTGCGCATCTACTCAAATACCACTTACATACACGTCATTAGGTAACAGAAACAACACATGCAATGATTAAAGTACTGTCTAAGTTTCAAAGTTAGAAAATGTTATCAATTATTCGCTCAGTAGGTTATTAGATGACCATGAATTTCGAATTTTCGCTCGACGTCCATATTATCCTCATCATCATAATCTGCAGCCGTTTTCGTTTCACTGCTGGGTATAGAACTGTCTAGTACAAAGTATGACATTGAGAAAAATAACAGTTATTTACGAATCAATTTCAAACTAAATTGTATGTAACTCCATAGTCCATACTGAATTAAAATTTAATATACCTACATATCCAAACAGTAGACCTACGCTGACTGGCATTCAGCACGTGTTGAATTGAGGCCGGCTTTTGATAGGATTTTTTAATAAGTTGTGTTTTTAATATATGTCCTGCTATTGTATTATATATTTGTCTGGCCTGATAGCTTAGTTGGTAGTGGGTCTGCCTTCTAATCAAAGGGTCGCGGGTTTGATTCCCGAATAACACAAGTTATTATGAATTTTAATATTTGTTCTTACTTGTGTTGAGTCTGGTCGTTTGTATGTATAATAAGTATGTATTTACAAAAAAAAAGTATATAAGTATTACATCCGTTATTTAGTACCAACGACACAAGCGTTTGCTTAGTGTGGGGCTAGATGGCGCTGTATGCAGTGTCCCGGAATATTTATTTATTTATTATGTTTCCTATTGCAAATAAATGTTATGCCTAATTAAAAACTGTTATTGGCTACGCAGCTTCTAGTTTAAGACACTCGATATAGCAGCGCGGTGTGTCGCAAACCTTGTCATTGATGTCATTCAGTTAATTGAATAGATACATAGCACGAGGACAGTATCTTGAGTCCGTCCATTCATGAGTGCTAACTCGCGTGGCCTACATTATTTCAATGTCAAAAGTTGCTTAGCCACTTACAACATAACACTATTAAAACTAGTATTATTGTTGCTTTTTGATTGTAACCACGCATTGCCTAACTCATTTTTTTTTACATTATATTGGCTTACGCTTGACTACACCTTGCCTGATGTTAAGTAACTTTATAATCTACGATCTAGCGCGCTTCCCTAGAAGAAACCGGTTTTTTACGGTCGACTAAAAAAATAGTAATAAAATTGTATTACTATTTGATATTTATTTATTTACATTTAAAGTTTTTTTTTTGTTTATATACTTACTTACGTATTAGTTACTTTGTCATAGTTGCATAACTAGTATTTTGCTAGTACATAAGGCTATAAAAGATTTTCTTTATCCAAATAATGAGTTATAAGCTTTATTTCAGTATAAAATAAGTTTTTTTCCACCACATTGTTGTTTGTTCAAGTACCGCTTTTGGCGATGTAATGGTCAAATGCATGAGTTACAGGTGTAAACAACGATTTCAAATAAAAAACGACAGGTTCAAATGTACTCAATATTATTTCCATACACATAACAAAATTCCCCGAGTACTCAATAGTGCGTAAGATATCTGCCAGCAGAGAGAGCTACCAACGTAGGTACACTATGTAGGTAGATATACAGTTTGTTTGACTCGAAGGCAAAAGGTTATGAGATTTCAACCCATAGATTTGCTGATAGCATTTAGCTGGACGGTAATTGTTTGGTGAACAAGCTATTAATTTTATATAATGGCTTCAAGTCCTCATTAAAAATAACAAAACGAGCTTCAATACGCGATGGAGCCATTCAAAACTTTAAACGATCCACACAAAGCTCGAGAGAGTTATAGCATTTATTTTCAATGTAATTCGAAAACTTTCCGGATTTTGATTTAAATGTCCCTTATGTGAACACTGAGCCATAAAAAGCGAAGGTATGTACCGACTTCCTTCTTGAGCGGCAGCTAACAATGTTGAACAGGTACTAGTATACTTACATGGTCTCCATAAATGTAACTAAATTCAGCGTTAAATGGCAATACTATCTGATCGGCATTAGCCGCAGATATATTTATTACAATACATTTGCATGAGGACAATCACACTCGGCACGAATGGAAAATATCTCGTAGAAGTCGGCTTAACAAGGGCCGCATAAAAGGCCGGGCTAGATAAGCTATTGGTAAACAATAAATAGTATAACAGGGCACGATATGTTTACAATTTAAACAGTATAAGATAAGCCTCTCGACTCCACCCGTAAGCCGCTCGGAAATCTTTCGCAATGTAAACAAGATCCGATTAGATCTGTCCGTGGATAATCTAGACTTATTTATTAACACCTGTACAAGCCTATCCAATATTCATATTTCATTATAGGAAATATGCGAGTACAGCGCCTATAAAGGGACGGGCCTGTTTTTGTGCGATGCAAAGTGGCGACTTGATTGCGAGCCTTTGATTTTATGTCTTTTGAAATTATGTGACAGTTTCACTTTAGTAAATGAATTCCGTAAATTTTGCATTTAAATGGAACATTGGAAGATTGATTGTGGCTTCAAATATTTGGGTACATTCACCCAGATACAACTAATTGAATACCTAAATTACAATTCACATTTGCATAAAATCAAGTAACTTGTTTATATATTGATTGGGTAAATTAGGCAGGTACCTATATACAAAATAATTTTAAACAATTGATTTACACTTAGGTCATTCCAAAACTCAGAAAAATAATCATTATTATATATATTGTTCTTATTTTATACATTCATACATACAAAACGAGAGCCGACAACCTATATTACCTACTAAAATTTAACATGTGTGACGTAACAAAATTATGTGCGTTCATTTATTAGTAGGCATAAATAACATGAAGCTAAAGGTACCTATTTTATGAATGAACGTTCGTTGAAGTCTTTTGTACGGGGGCGTCAGTTACATACTGGCTGACCGCCAATTTCCAAGTTCACATTTAATGATTTTTTTGTCACGACGAGACGAAGGTTAACATCGTCATCATCGCTCCAATTTTATGATATATCAATTATTATTCTACTCAATATTTTTACAACTTTATTGACGTGTTTTTAACGAGTACAGCCGCACTTGAATGCAATTTACATGAGTGACCAATATGGACATGACCGTATGTGAATTTAACGGGTCTGGAAATATTTTCTTTAGCCTGAACGATGACGATCGACGATTTTTTTTGATTAACACAATTAAATTAACACGTATGCTCATTCACAGTTATCTAATACAAATACAGATACAAAATAATTTATTTGCCAAATAAATTAGGTATGTCACAATATGTTTGGAATCCTCTGACCTCGTGGTAGCCGTTAGGCTGTAATAAGATACAGGTTTTGTTAGATACGACACAGACTTACAACAATTCTTCATATTATCACTCAACTAGGTCAAAGAGGATCGCGAAATCTTTGTTGAAAACAGTAATACTTCATTTGGATACCCGATTGAACTTCTTACATTGTTGCATTGCATTAATAATCTGAAAAAATATTTAAGGTCGACGCGGCCTGTCCTTGGATAGGTGACCGAAAAGTGGCATTCCATTTTGGGAGCTTCCGAGGGTCGGATGACACGTTAAATTGTAGATCCCGGCTGTTTGTCTAGTACGGCAGTCGTTATGCCATGTCAGAGCCATGTTAGGGCGGTTTGAAAACTCTCGACACCAGAGTTGGCCACTCTCATTCGATAAAAAGAAGAAGAATAATAGTTTTTTATTTATTAGCTTCAAGAAGTTCGCATTTCAAATGTTACCTTTCAAAACTAGTTTAAATTGTGTTTAGTATTGGCAATACTAAATTGTCACTTAAATTCAAATGTCTTTGTCACTTAAATTCAAATGTCATTGACAAAGCTCTCTTCCGTTTGCGACAGAACGCGGGTTGGACGCGTCTCTGTGGCCTTGCTAAAAATCATGTAAAAAGTGAATTAAATTAAACAAGTGAAGTGCATAAGTGACTTTAATTGCTAACCTACAGGCTAACCTAATATCTAACAAATTGGTCAAAGCATATCGTACATCTGAGTAAGTAAGCAGCCTCGTAAAGAAGCTAGTCGTCCAGAGATGGTTATCTTCTAACTAGCTGTCGCTACTTCGCAGCATGTCGCAGTCAGCTCCGACAGACATGCTACTAGCAAATTGTGAAAACTGCTACAAGTCGCACCAGCTCATTTGAATGAAAATGTACTGGACGCTAATATATGCTGGAAACGGATAGCATCTCGTGTGAACTTAATATCTGATTTGGAATAACTAGATCTTAATGTACAAGGTGGTTTGGGACTAATAATAAATATTTCTTTGCAGTATTTGTTAAGTGTTTTTAACCATAAGTTCTTAGTTATTAACTAAAAATAAGAATAATGCATTTCCCTTTACCATGTTAGAAAAAAATGCAAATTAGCACCAAGTTTATATTATTCAAACGTGATCAAAACAATTTGCACGATAGGACAATTATGTATTTTTATTTCTTTGTTTTACCGTAATTGGAGACTATATTGCCAAAAACAATGCCAATGCAACCTTACACTTGTTTTCTGATATAAATACATGCTGATGTCATTATAATAAGTGTGTCACCGAGTCAATAAGTAGCAGTTGGTCGATTATTATAAAATAGTTGTTCTGTTTACGCCTACACGTCCAATTTGTGAATGGGCCATGGAAACTAGATTAGAACTGTGTATGCTAATAGGGTTAATGTTTACTGTGTATTTATTTAGGCTACTTGTGTTATGACATCTTGTTGCAACTGCAGATATAATTACGAGTAAGTAATCAAATGTGAGGAAATAAAAAACACGGCGTTTCGTCCTAATATTTATTATTTTCAATAAATTTCAAACTTTGTTAGTGGTGAAATAAAGAAAATAATAAATCATGATTTCATATATATGTGGCAGGCATTTTGTATGATTCCGCCGTTTACATACGGCGTCGTCAGTTTATAAACGCTTGTCCAAAATCTTGCATCCGTTATAACTTATGATTTTACAAATTTACTTTAATCCCGGTATGGGAGTGTTATAAAGTCACTTGTCTGTGACAGGAGGTAAGATTAGGTTCGTTAGGTTGCTTTCTACCACGCATATGCGACGACGAGCGAAGCGAGGAGGAGCCAAGGCATTATACATTTTGCCTTCGGCATTTTACATAACAGCAAGCATTTATAAACTGACGACGCCGTATGTAAACGGCGGAATCATACAAAATGCCTGCGACATATACACTTCTGTATTCAAAAAATTTAGTAAACCAAATGAAAAACTGTAAGTATTATACGGAAGCGATTTTGTGATTTTGTCTGCAAAATATAAAAATCATAGTTCGTAGTCACCTTCTAATTGATACTACACCCCACCTTCTGCACCAGAAGTGATCTCAGTAGTTACCAACCTACGCCTATAAGCCTGTTGGGGCTACCGACAGTTCTCTAATATTTAGGGTTTATTCAAGTTGTCAACTTTTCGTAGTCATATTTCAAACAACACAGGACGTCGCTAAAGCTTTATATCACACTATATTATCATCAGGTATTTGGCCTAAATCACCACCAAAGGCATGTGGACAAAGTTGTCGCATGCATAAGCTGGATCTGGCACCAATCAGATAGATTATACAATATTATACAATGCTTAGTCGTAATAACCGGCTACGGCACTTACGTCAGTAATTATGTCGAAAATTAGGACTATAATACAGTGATATACAATGTTAATATTAACTCCACGATAGTTTTAGCTACTAGTAACCTCCTACATCATGAATGGATGCAAGTTGTGTCGGTGACGTTGCGACAGCGCCGCCTACGGAGGCTGCGGAGGTCACCAACTTTCATTCATAGCTTCGCAGCGCAATCATATAACGTGATAATTATTGAGGAAATAAAACAACTACCGCTTGCAAACATGTTTATTTGAACGCCACTTGTTTGTGGACATCTTACTAGTACAGAGTACTTAGCGGTTATTATTGATTGTAAAGCAGAGCTTCAATAGCAGTTACGATTCTGCTGGTCGGTTGAAATGCTTTTATAAGTTTCTAATGGCTTAGCATGTCAGTTTTTAGATACAATACATAGTCTATTTTCTTCTTAGTCGTATCCCTCACTGCTGAGGATCGTGACTCCTTCTGATTTTATGTACTAAATGTCGCCATTTGTTGCGTTCTGATGCCTGGTGCATTGCAACATTTATAGGCATCTCCAGCTCTTTTGTTACTTGGTCAGACCACCGTATGGGACTCCGGCCTCTCGGTCTTTTTCCTTCTACTTTCCCAGTCACTATTAGGCCCTCCAGATTATCGGCATCTCTGCGAGCAATGTGGCCAAAAAACTGCAAAATCCTTTGCAAGCAGACTGTGGACAGGCGCTGAGTATTTTCTATTTTTAGCTCTTTCAGTATAGAAACGTAGTCTATAATATAATAGTATTGAAGTGAAACTACTATATTTCAAGATACGCCGTGAATCTAAAAGTTGAATTCATGACAAATGAAAAAGTGTGTTAAAAATATTTAACAGATTTTTATCGAACGAGCGCATCGTTTGAAATCAAACTCAAAGTGAAATCTATTCGATAGACGATCTACATACCTTCTGTTTAATTTTAAGATTAAATTAAATCTTCTGAGTTTGGATAAAAAATTATGAATGTTCTTGCAAACTCATGTTTAAACATTAGAACCATGTGAAGTAGGTGGCTGGGACGCGTTAAAATTAAGAATGTGCTAAACAGGAACACTTAAGTAGTATATTTTAGCACTTCTCTTTAAAAAAATACAGGTAACAGTACCGACAATGTTTATTTTGTAAATTATATAATTCTATTAAATTATTACACAAACATTAGACACGCATGATTTGCGCCAATATTTGTTTTCTTTGCGTTACTTTAATCAATACCTTCATCTTCTATTGTGTGGATAACATTCTATAATAGCTTCAGAGATATGTTGTTTTCTTTGACTAAAATATAACCTAGGGTTTAGAATTAAATCTCACATGTAATAAGTCTGAGTGCTTATTTAATATCAGGCATTAGAAAAAGTTTAAAAATGAGACAAAAACTATATTAAAAACTTTTTTAAGCGTGAATATAGCGCACAAGGTGTTGAAATATTAAAACTATGATGTCGGTTATTAAGCCTCGGTATAAACGTTTTAAATCATCCGTCGGTCGCTCGATGGCGTGGCGTCCAAATATTCCCGGCGTTCATTGACACGTGCCAAACCTGTTTCCGAGCGAGTTTTACTCAATGGTCGCTTCCTTTGTGAGAGTAAACATATTCAAATGTTGCGATTAATTCATGGCTAGATAGTGGCTTTTATGAATGGAAGCCAGTGCGCTGGTGTGCGTGAGGCCTGTACGTTAACACACTCCCAGCTAGATTTGCATACTCGCCAGTTGAGCCACGTGTTGCCTTCGATTCCAACACAGTTACCTCTCCAATATTCGAGAAGTTAATTTTAAATGTAAATGATATTTGAAAGTCAATAGTTTATAATGCAGCCAGGAAATGAGATCTTCAATGTTTGCAAGCTCATCGCCTCTTGTGTAAGCTCGCTTTGTCCCGTGTTTGCTTTTATTTAACTCTTTATCAAATTATTGAAGAGCCAACCAACTTGTTTTCTTAATTCGACTGTAGACACGACTGCTTGAATATTTCACACCGGGTAATGCGTGTCAAGTATAATCAGACGGACAAATGGATGAAACTGTCCATATTTTCATACTCGGATTTCGCAATGCTGTTAATATATGACTTTAATCTGAGATATCCTTGCATCATGCCGCATTAAGTAAGCTTACTGCGCATCGTTATGCAAGTCGTTAAGCCCTGTATCGGCTATGGTTATTGTGTCATTTAGTACTCAACTACGTATAAAAGGATAGGGAGAACCACAAACAGCTTGTTAGCGAGATTTATACCGATCTTTAGATGACTGAAGAGAAATACGATGGCAGGCAGAGGGTATTTAATAAAACAGTTGCTAAACTTGCTATGTAACACTTTGTTATATAGCATAAATTAATGTTACAGTTATTGATAAAAATTAATACCTTTGAGTACACAATAGAACTTTGCACAAGAAATATAGTGTATTTGCATAATTTCACAGATAAAAGCATCATTAAAAGCAGAAAAAAGAATATTAACCAAATTGTACTTAGAGTAATCATTGCAACTTTTTTTTTTTAAATTATATAAATTTCTACCAATTTGTTTTATCAGTTGTTCGATATTTTAGTAGTTTGTTGATAGATAGGTACATAAGTAAGGGGAAATCCAGATGATACAATAGTAAAAATGAAATATATCACCTGAATGTTTCATTAGAACCTGCGTCTTCTCCAGTCTCAAAATATTTCAATCGCATGAAATGAATCCTGAAGCATTAACTTACTACGTCTACGTCATTATCTCCTTAACCACAACATAGGCGGACCGTAACCCTTAATTACCTGTTAGGAGGTATACAGACCCAACATCACATATACGCTCTTACACATTCACCAAAGACTTGGCAAATCAAACACACAGATATAGAAACAAACCACATACACAGGTGGGCCTGTCACCCCTGAGTAACTGCCTGGAGGTACTCAGACCCACCTTCACATGTAAACGCATACAAATACAACACATATTCACAACATATACTATATTCCATATAAGTATTCAATTTTCAAGCCCGAAATATATACTTAGTTCCCAAAATTAATTTGGCACGCACGCGTCCAGCTCACTTGGATTAAAATGTTTAACTGAAACAATCACACGAATCCCCATCTCTAGCACCCTGGAAGAGAACTAGTTCTCGCAACACAGGGAATCCTAGTGCGAGAACTAGGGACCTCAAACTTACTAGAATTATATAAAATATTTAAATTTCGCTTTTGCTCCAAATTTATTTGAAAAAAAAAAATGTTATTAATGTACAATTGTTTAATGTTTTCATAAATATAGCATACACCGAGTTTGAATCATATAAATATGTACAACACTGGAAGAGCCCTGTCTGCTGCAACTCAGCAGTCAACATCCCCAAAAGGAAAATTGTTCTGTTATTAATTTGTAAGATGCAACATATTATTTGATTTCAATAAAATTTATCTAAATTTATCTAAATTTATATACAATAAATAAATAAATAAGTCTGCTCCAACTCAGTATAATACTGATTAGTGGAAGCAATAAGCGCTGGTCTTCCGTTGGGGCTGGCTGTGACGTCACGTACGAGACAATGCTTTAGTTTACAAAAGTAAATGATAGAGCGAAAAAGAATAAAATAAAAAAAAAAAAAATACATGAATATTGACAATAGAAATAGATCTAAATGTGGCATACCCTGGGGCTCAAGAGTATCAAACAGCAATTAATAAGAAAAAAATACCGGGTCTTTGAAGATATATTTCTATTAGTGGGCTTACTGAATGAACCCACATGTTATTGGCAAGAAGTGGGTGATATTCGTCAATGGAACATGAGTCGTATACGTTTTATTCTCAGGACGAAACAGTTAGGAAAACAAACTATTTGTAGACTTGGACAAAGCTTTGGACTGCGTCATTCAATCGCATATTCATTTCGTTTCAAGAATTGTTTTGTTTAGGTGTTTACGAGCGTATTCATTACTTGTTAATAAAGCAAAAAATGTATTAGTTAGTTGGCTTGTTCGTATCTTTTTTAAGCCATAGTGGAGTGTTAGATCAACATAATTTTTGGTATACTGAAAAAAGCTATAGGTTACTATCATATGATCACCACTATCATAAAGACATCATACGAACAATTCAAATCCAAAGGGTCAAAATAATTCTTTTTTACAAAAATTATCAAGGGTAGACACGAAAAAAACTTAAACATCTTACGATTAAGTACATACTTTTGCTTGTAGGGTCACTCCGATCTGAACCAAAAAAGAGATCTTTTATAATTTATAATCTGTAGCGTGGTGCATTTCGACCCATCTCAGTGATGGCACGAGTCATTTCCGGTGCTAAACCTTCCCCCAATCACAATGGTGCTCAATTCAAGATGACGCAACAATGAAGAATAGCTGCTAATAAATAATCGTCATTCACTTTCATAAACCCTATCTAAACGGCTGTCGTCCTACCATGGGAGATTAATAGTAATCAAATAGAGGTAACCTAGGTTTTAAATGCATTGTGTCGTCATCATTATTAACCGATATAAAAAGGTGGAATTTACTATTCTAACATTACTATTTTAACTTTACAATATCAATATTGCTACAAAATCTGAATTAATTTCAGTAATTGTATTACAAGATCTTTCGGTCGGTATCGGTCTTTTTACATTCAAACAACATAATTTTATAGTACTTAGATATACTTACTTGAAATTTTCATAAAACCACTTGGTAACAAGCAAACAAGGTGTTGTGTTTGTGTGCGTGCGTTTTTATTTTACTCTTCTTGCACATAATAAAAATACTTTTATTATTTATAAAAGTGCTAAATGCTATTATATCCTTTGGCAACACGCAATTATCTACGAAACAATGAATGAACTTATCTTATTGCAAACAAAAACAATAAAAAGAACATAATTATCTTCAACCTTGTATTGCGATGACTCAGTCTGAATAAAATAGGGCTCGCTTGTGTGTTGGTGTATTAAATAAACACAACATATGTTATGTTACGCAACTTTGGTTTCATCCAAAGATTACTGAAAGCTTTAGAGCAAGATAATTCTTATCACGTATACGGCAGCACTTTTTTTTACGTGGGATAGGTTGCGTTTGATTACAGCCTACCTGATGTCAATTACTGCAGCCTAGGACATGGTTACCTAGAAGATACCTGTTAACTCTAGATTTCAAGACCCCTGTAGTTCGCAGGAAACACAGCTTCCAGTAAAGTGTCTGACAAACATTGGTTTTATAAATCAATCCTGTTAAGTTTTAGTACTAATTTTTTCCGTGAGCATAAATTTCTTGTGTGAACTATACAGCTATTAGAGATCGCCCACATTGCTCGTTTATGAATGTGCGAAATCTATAAATTGACATAACGAACATTACTTACACTATTTTGTAACATTATTTGCTAGCTTTTAATCGTAATTTTAGTATACGTATTGCTCATTTTGCAAGTGCTTGCGAAAGTCTTTATGATTGATGTTAGTTTCAATATTTGGATACAGATTGTGGTGATTCTGTTTCAGTAATCAAAACATATCATTCAACAATGATGAAATGTTTTGTAAATAAAGAACGATTATAATTAGTACCTCAGAACTAAACAATACATGTACATACATATGTGAACTTTTGCAGCACCATATGAAAATCTCTGAAATCTCGTTTAGTTTTATGTTATAGCTTTATGTTAACTTTTTTACATACATACCTACAGCATACTGTAGGTAGGTAGTTATAATGTGAAAGTCAAATCTCTTTACACGATACCACGGTAAACAAACAAGCTCTAACAGTATCATAAATCGAATCAGAGTTACAGTTACACTTTATATGGCAACATTAACATGTTTTGGAAGTTAAAAGCTAAGAAGTGGTACGACATTATCGCATAGCCTATAAACCCTGGGTCATAATGTCACCACATAAAATAATCCCTTCAATTTATACGGTCATGAGTGTTGTTTTAGAGCTTTTTAAAGCTTAGAAAGTCATCTCGACAACGCTACATCTAATTATGCAAATGGTTTCCATTCTGGCTATTGTTGACTGTCAATATCGTCGGTTATGGGAGATAGCTGCGCTTGTGTTGCCATGTTGAGCTATTATTACCTGCATTCGATATCTGACGTTAGGGCGGTGCTTTAAAGAAACGGTTGCGTTTGCAATGTTGTATGCAACTTAGTTTCTGGGTGTTAGTGTCGATAATTTTACTTCAATTTGATAGGAATGTAAACTTTTTATTAGATTTGCGCTGTTTGTATCTTGTGTTTACAATGTAGCTTTTGTTAAATATTATTATTTAAAATTGTGGTTGCAATGTAAGTTCTTACTAATATTAAAATTATTTACTACAAGCTTTGTTATTGTATTGCTAATTTGGTTTTCAAAACAAACTAAAATCAAAAAAAGTTATCTATAATTTTTCCTTAAACAACTGTACATATGCAAGTTTTCTTTTGGCTGACACCTGAATAACCTTAACCTATATCATCCTGCTTACTACATTACATATATAACAGTTCTTATAACATATATCTACATTATTTCAATTGTATCTGGTAACCCCGCTATCATTGGTGCTCACTCAAGTCTCTCTATGCCCCGCTAGCACCCAATGGCCGGCGTCACGCTCGATGGCGCCATGTAACTTACAGACATCACCATTTTTCCGTTTCCATATCATTAGCGGTTTGAATTCGACACAAAACACAACCAACCAGTTTTTATTACGTATTTATGCAAACGAAACGCGACCGCTGGACTGAACCTAATCGTACTGTCCGATCGTAATTGATTTCGTTATCGAAATGTGTGCCCGACCATGTTTCCATTTTGGATTTAATTACCTGTATCGAATTTTAGTTAATCATTTTATGGACTAATTAGGAGGATCGTCTATTAATGTTGAACCATAAAAAAGTTGATTCGAATAAAATTATAATAATTTTTCGTCATTAAATGACACGATCTCGAAAACACATTAATTATGAACCCGGTTGCAAGTTTAACCTTAGTACTAAGCACTACAATAATTTAACACTTCTTTCTTTTCTCAGATCTTGAGACATGAGAATCAATAATACGTTTTTGGTATTGCCAAGAATTGCTTAATTGAGATACAAAGCAATCGAAGTTTTGGTAACATTAACATTGTCTTAAATGGCCACACTAATTACGAAACCAGTTGATAACTTCACACAATACAGAAGCTTTTCCTCCTACGAATATTAGCACATCTATTATCATCACCAAAATTGTATTCATTGAGACATCAAAGCTGATACATTGATGCCTACGACATTGGTAAACATTCAAGAGTTATTGATTTCTTTGAGCTTAGCATTAATAGCAAAGTATTTTAACTTGTAAAAGAGGTAACTGATTCTACATGTTATCTACGGCTTTTACAAAAATATGAACCCTGTAGAACATCGTTTTAGTCACATCAACCAGACGAAAAGGAAAACAAAAAACGAATAGGTAAAAGTAAAAGTGTATAAAGGATCATTTTAATTATTATTATTGACAAATGTGCACCCAAATACAGAGCTTCATGTCAGTATATTTGCATAAAGTAAATGAGTAGAACTAGGAAGTGAGTCCGCGTAGAATTGGTCGATGCGCGCGCGCCCGTGGGCGGGTAACGGGATCGCCGGCGCCTCTCGTTTGTTGCAACTATCCGTAGGTTAAATAAATCTGAGACAGTTTATTATGAAATATTATTAAATCAACAACCTGACAGTTCTTCCTGTAAATATATTTTTTACAATATAGCATGTGAATAAAGAATCAAATCTCTTTTCATCCTGGAAACACTGCCGCACGGTGTTAGTTTTTTATAAAATTATCTGTGTTACACAAATTTATGTTGTTTTACAATAAATTTATGTTAATATTGTAAGTATATATATATATGTTAATTATCATATCTCTTACCATTCGTCAACGCATAATAGTCCAATCAGCAAATGTATTACAGGATTAGCAAGGTCTTCAGGGCCCTGCGATACTAAGCATCCACTATTTTCATGCCCAAAATCACTTAAATCGACTGGAACGTAACGAAAGATTTGCAACTTAATAAATAATTAATAAAGACAAACAGACACTATTACATAATCATAATTAAGTTCTTAAAAACTTTAGTTTTCATAATAATATTGAAACAGTTGATATATACCTAAATAGGATTTTGCCATAATACGGAGCCTACGTGGTATAATATTGTTTCAAGTACCAATTCTTGCTGAAGCCTGCTGACTGCTGTGAACTGATATTGACGACAGGAGTGGAAGGTGAGTATTTATTTGGATAGGTTTCAAATGATTGCATTTATTTCCAATCCATAAATGTTTCCAGTCGTTTCGGTTTCTTTTTAGGCGAAGCTACGAATCCAAAATTAATTTGCTCACTTCAAAATCCTGTTGTTGGACAATAATTAACTATATTAATATTAAAATTGTGTATATTATCTATATATATTACAATTAATGGTTTTATATAGTTTTGTTATACCTATTCGTGAGCCAATTTGTTTGTGTTTTACGTCATACCTCCTTGAGTCGTATTCTTCGTTACTGATGGTCGAGACTATCCTAACCCTTATGCAACCTTAAATTACGATAATTCTCCTTATTACTGCTAATCCATGCGAGCAAAGCCACGGGCAAAACACTGTATTTAATAAGTACCACAATCAAAATGATAATGTTGCTAATTTCGAACTATAAATTAAGTCGTTTGTTTAAGTCGCAGCGCAGTTAAAATACCCGTGTGGTTTATAAGTCCCTCGTAAGTTTATCGCCGTCCTAAAGTTGGCCGGCAAACACGTTTTCTCATTTCCATTGTTCGTTGGCGCCACATCAATTTCTAAGCCTAATAAAATCAAATATTTCTACGTAACGACAGGTCGCGAGACGATAGTCTGCATCTTGTTTACATAGTACGATATATCGGTGTTTACCGATATATCGTACTATGTAAACAAGATGTAGACAAGATTGGTTGGTATGGTAGGTATACACTAGTATTAAGTTGAATGATTCCTAACCTATCACACCCCGTTTTACCTTTTGAATTATTGTTTTCTAGAGTAAATATAAAATTAGTCACTGTCATACACTATACATACCTATACATAAATTTCTTGTAGGTAACTAATATGAAAACTATTATTCTTTATTAAAAACTTAATTTATTACCCATGTTATCTTCACTTTTTTTATAATTTACGTACAGTAAGGACATCCTTGTTTATTAACTTTCATTGCCAGACGCAATAGCTTTATATTATTCGTGTTTATATGAAATAATCTTTATATTACATATAACTAGTAGACATTAAATTATTCTTAATCGTGTCGTAATCGTCTCATGTGAAGAGCCCCACTGACCCATTGGAGAAGTGTTTTTTGGCGCCAAACACCAAATCTAGCGAGAGGCAAAGTTTACAGCTACCGAATTGATATCGGATGTCGCAAGCGATGTCTCGTGAGCTGACCGATGTATTCACACTCGCCACTTATACAAAACAGGAGAAAGCTTTTCTATTTCGTCGGTGAGGTGAAGAAAAAGTCTTAAGTGCGACTGGTTGAGTATCGATAATATACATGGTATTTAGTATCTTCTAATTCTTTTTTCGTGTAATGATTTTTACGGATTACAAAACCGTTTACCGCGCCTACATCAAATGGTAGGTGCTCAGTATTAAAAGTAAGGTGTTTTTACATGGCTTAGGTATGCGTTTCACTACAGCTTAATTGTAGTACCCGAAGGTCGTGTTGTTTCAAAATAAGATAATAAATATGTGTATATGTTTCACTGTTCTAGTCATTGATGCATTTTTTTTTAATCAAATATTACGACATAAATGTAAATCCTAGACTAAAGGTTGCATATTATTAAGTGATGATTTTATTTTAATTTTATATTGTATAATTTATATGAAATACCTACATGAGATAAGTTATAATATTTTTATAAATTATATAATAATCAAATTTGTATTTAATGTAAGTAAGTGCTAGGATTAAATGTACACTAGCAGCGAACTACTAAATTGTTATACTATTAATAAAGAATATTTAAAAACAAAACAAACAATTGTAGTACCTACCTTTTTTTCTCTATTATACGCAGCTATGAAAATGTTTGAAAATGTTGCGTGGCAACAACAACAACAACACTATAAAATTTCAAACACATACATTTTTATGCTATAATTTTCTTTCACAATCACTCTTCAAAAACTTCGAGTAAATCAAAAGCTGCAATGGGGCCTTTAAATCCACACGTTGATATATGGCGCGCCCACACTCCTTCGCTCCATCTTTGCACATCTCAGCTGCATAAGGCCAGTCTATTACTAATATAGGTCATGCTTTGACTGTGTAATAGATGTTCTAAGCTTTTGTTACTTCGAGGTCAACTGAAATGTAGCTGAAATGTATCTTAAGTTAATTAATCAATTTGTAAAACGATGTGTCCAGAAACAATATAAAAATAAGACATCATAACAGATAATATTTTAATGCAAAAACAGATTTAATAATTATGTATCCACTTGTATCAAAAGCATTGTAAAAACAGCAACTTGTTAAGATATACAATCTATAAGTTCACCACTCTTTTCAGGAATAGGATATACGTATATACATACATAATATGTATACACACACCCCCACATTAAAAGTATATAGGTATTTTACCAGAATTTACTTGACCCCAAATTCCTGAAATTCTCTGAATAGGCAATCTCATAACTCATCATCATCATCATCCACAGCCGGTTTTGTCCCACTGTTGGGCATAGGCCTCTCTCATAGTATGCCATTGGCTTCGATATTTACCCAGCCTCATCCAGATTTGACCCGCTACATCTCATAACTAAACAGGTCAAACAGTACAGTAAATATTGAACTTTACCATACTCAGCTCACCAATTCATGACAAAGTTGCAACTTGCAAGTAATCTTGGTTCGGTATAATGAGACAGAAGTGGTCCACTTGTTAGCTTTGTTATCGTGTGAAGTTCTATTCTAATGATCGGGACAATTACCGTGTGTACCTATCTGAACATGTCATTTTTGGAACACAAGAGAAGGGCGTTGTTAGCTGGTTGTTATAAGGTGGCGCAACAGTTATGGCGCTACGCTATTAATACTGCAAAAAATTCAAAATAATTATAAGGATTATTTTTTTTATATCAAAAAAATATCAAAATTTGTTCTATGATGCTTTAGTCACTGTTAATATTTCATAACGTTAATCGTGTGTTGTCACAGTGCTGCAGCTAACTAAATTTAGTAGTCTTCCTCTGTATGCAACAACAACAAACATATTAAATAAAATATCAAAGCGTGCATATTTAAATGTTTCATTTACTATGCTATGTACGTACTACTCTTTCCCAACTCTTACCCACATGACCGAGTAAAAGCATTTTGCTACTTTTTATCATACAATCGTCTCATAATCGAGGTAATTGCACATCGTAATGAGCGAGGGCGTTACGTAAACAAAGAGTTGGGTGGAGCTTGTTAGGCCCCTCCCACTCCCCCTCGTCTCACCCCTCGCACCTGCGCCGGCGCATTTTCGCAATCACCACGAAATCCGACGCGCCGGCGACGCCGCCTGGCGCCAATGTTACTTAACAAAAACTGTTAATTCATCGAGTGGGATATGCAGATTACCATCGGTATTATTTATGATGTCGTAAGTGTTATTGTCTGTTTGTTTGTCACTTTACAAATAAAGAGTGAACCTTGAAAAACCTAAGGCATGAAATTCATATTTTGTATACTTAGTATTTAGTAGTTTATACCAGTTCTGTGATACCTATATTTATCCATGAAAAAATGATAATTTTTACTGCTGATATTTTCTTAATTTTTTAAATTTGACTGTAAATTATCAAGCTGTAATTGACAAACGGACAAATGGCCATACCTACATATAACAATCTAGGACATGACAAACTCTAGTCAACTAAAATGTGCAGGCAAATCGGCGCAACAAAACTAGCTTAGTCGTATGCTTTACAACATAATAGCGGCAATTGTTTAGCTGTAAAACTTGGGGAAGTTCACACTTTGGCTTAGGTTTACTATCTCCGCCATAAAAGGGAAATTTCAATCTGAGACGTGATGAATGAAACGGCCAGGGTCAGAGGTGTGGCGATCACATAACAGGCTACGATATAACTATGCAGCTGTTTCCTGTGGTTTACGATTTGATCAACTCTGAAACACACACGAAAAAAAACAATGCATTTTAAGGGCAATAATATTAATAGTATAACTATTGGACGCCCGAGCCTACGCTCGCATTATTTCTGGATAAAAAGTAGCTTATAACACTTCCGTGACCTGATACTACGTACATACCAAAAAACAAGAAGATCTGTTCAGCCGTTTTTGCGTGATGATCGTTTAAATAAACAGAGACACAGAAAAACAGAAACAGGCAAAAAATCTATAAATTGTTTGAAAGTGTCCGTTATCAATTTTAAGTATATTTAAAGATGATGTTCTGTAAATATCTTCAATGTTTAGACTTTTGACCCGCTTCAGCTTTATTATGTGTATCGATAGATAAATGTTTTGATTCTATTACTAGTGTGCAGTATCTTAAGTACACTTAAAATCAAATACAAATACAAATACAAAATTCGTTTATTTGACGTAAATAATGTACAATAACATGTGAATCCTCTGACCTCGTGGTAGCCGTAAGACTGTGTTACGAGTTTACTGAGTTACGAAATAGGGAAAGGTTTTTTTTTTCAACGTTGAGAGTAGGTTTACTAACCATACCAACTGTATTATCAAATATTACTATTATCATAGGTACATGGTCGCGTACCAATATAATAATATAGATCTACAACCACATAAAATTAGTTTCTGACTAATCATAACAGCGCCCCAGCGCATAAAGAAATCATGCGCAACTTAGATCCAAGGCTACCATAAAAGGTGCTCAAAAAATAAGAGCCACAAACACTACTGATTTTCATTCATATACACATTAAAGAACAGGAAATATTGTTTAAAAAGCCGGCGTTAACTCGTGACCACATATGGCGTGGATTGGAAGCGACACTAGACAAATATATCGCCTTTTATGGTCCACCGGTATAAACTCCACTGATTGGTAAATAAACAGTGTAAGGATCTGAAGCTAAAGGTGAATCAGCCTCGATCGAATGATTAGGCTCGATTAGCAAGCGCGCGCCGAGCCGGGGCCTACCATGGGTTGCGAGGCTAGAAACAAACGCTCAAACTTCATCTTATGTATATTTGATCTTTTCACAAGAGTACTTTGGTTATATAAAAAGGAAACATTTTGGTATGAACTGTGGAAAATATTTTTAACAATGAATATGTACAAAATTGAAAAAAATGATCTAAAATTAGACAAATCACTCTGTTTTGAAAATGCTGATATTGTACACAGACACCAATCTATGTTCTTCAATCGTTTACTTCATACTCTTAAGTACACATTAAGCATAGTTTTATAACGGTTAAATAGGTACCTACACATAACATTGTATTTATGCAGTTACATTCTTGCTCTAAAACAAATAGTATTTAAGAAAAGTAAATTTTTAATTCAGATGAACATATATTTCCCACTATAACCTATCCCAGCTTACTTTGAAGCCCAGAGTATCCCCTAGGATCTACGCAGTCCCACGTGGGAGGTGGGAGGTCCTCGTGCATTGTCTTACAACGATAGCATTATAATAGCACCATTGCACACCATTTATGTAAATTCACTTGAGAATTCAATTTGTCTATTGTAATGTATTCCACGGATATTAGTCGAGCAGTGTCGTGATTCCTTCACTACCTGTCAACAAGCTTCACGCTTGTTTATACACCTACTATCAATCTCTAATACATATGGTGCGGTAGGATAAATATAACTAACAAAGATTTCCATAGACTTTCAAATGTGTTTCTGCACATTTCTCAGGTTAAATGGCCGGGGTCGTAAAAGGAGATTAAACATGAGAAATACTAATGATTCGCAACGTGCATAGCATTATCATGAAATATTACAATTCGATGTATGATTTGTGAATGTAGGAGATAAGGCTCTCCATTGGTAATAGAGTAGGGGTCAGGGCACGGCCCGACTTCCATTTGTTTATAGCTGCGTCCGCGGCGCGGCGCTAACAGCGTCCTGCCTCATTGTTGCCACGTCGGGGTTATAAATGGACACACAGGACGATATCATCTCGCGGTAATACCTCTCAGTGTATCAGCGACGATAGCCACGAGTGAGTGAAGCGCGTGAGTTATAGCGGCGCGTGCGCATCGCCGGCTTATTGATGCCGGCGCCACGGACAACTTTCACGTCTCGCAGACAATGACGCTCAAATTGGAAACTAAAATCATTTTTACAACTCGCTCCCGGACCGTTACAATCGCGCGCGGGAGCGGCTCGCTAGCCTATTAGGCTCCTGCCTAGGTACGAGTCGTAAATTCCGTGATCGGACGGCCACTTAACGCGGGAGCGATACTCGGAGTTATTTCGGCTGTTTGCTCGTTATGGACGAGTAGGTACTTCTAACGAAGGCACAACGTTCCCACAGTCGTCGATCACCGCGGTAAAAAACCGAGTATCTACGAATTAACACGTCCGCGCTTTGTGTGTGTATGAAAACACTCGGTGGCCGGCGAGGGCCCTCGTGCTGACCGAGAGAGCCGTCAGACGACGCCACTCGCCTCACATCACGCGTAAGATAGTTGTTCCAAGTCTTTAAATTACTTTAATTTTAATGCTCGTCCACTCACGCGCACCGCAGTGCAGACTCGAGGGTCCTCTTGGAAACGACGGCCAGTCACCGACACAAATATTGGTACTCGTTTACGAGACCCGTGAATAGAGGCAGACATGAATGAGTTGTCACTGCTTACAGAATCGTGTCCATGGAGTTACAAAACGCACAATAATGTGTCGGAATGTGTGTGCGGGTGAGGTCCGGAGTTCATTACCGCCGCGCTCGTTAGGTGCGACAGTTGCGCTTCTCCACTAATTCATTGCGCAAACACACGAAGGAGTACGTGTGTGAAACTCTCCTGGCTGCGTCGGACGTGATCGTTAACTCGCCGAGCAAACCACGGTTAATCTTTCACTTTGTGCCGCATAAAGAGATATTAACGAAGAAATGCTACGCAAACATGCGCTTTACACAGGTATTAGCGAGTTCCTTCGTCGATTGCGGAAATTAACATTAAGCTTCTGTTTGTAAATAAAACGGTAGATTTGTGTTACTGTGTCATGGGAAATTATTCCGACAGTAGCAATCTCTTTGTGCCGGGCATTAGGTAGCTGAGAATATTGTACACTGTCTACTTCATCTCGAATTGAATTCACTGAGATGACATGGAATGTTAGGTTGGGCAAACTTACAGCATGCTAATATAGAAATAAAATGTACCGAGAAACATAAATAGGTTCGAAATGTCAGATGCTTCTCACACTTGATTGCGCTCTCTTAGTAAGTATCTTGATTACTTCGTCATAAATTGTGCCTTTATCGCTAATCTGCATGTTGATGATTACAAAATATTAAATGAGGTGATCTAACCATTTAGGTTACATCTACATATACATAAGTATGGACTTACTCGAGTAAAGCAAATATGTATACAACATGTGGTCGTCTGATAAAGATACGCATATAAAACAATTCCGATACCTGCGTCCAATAAGAAGACAACCAGTCCATGCATAGAGGACAATAGATGGCAGGCTCGCGCTCGTCCGCTCGTATACTACAATCAGGAGGCAGTAATACAAAGAATGGGTGACACGGAGCGAGCGTGTCCAGTGGGCGCGAATAAATCAGCATTTGCGGGTAGATAGACGGTTTAATTATTGATTTATTGGTCGCAGCGCGTCGCAGGCGCCGGCTAATTGGGCCGCCTCGCGTGACACCGAGCGCGCACGAATTATTGAGACAAAATCGTCCAATATTGAACACGAGCGCGCATGACTTCGTTACGCTTATCACAAATAATATATTAAACCTCTAGGACTTTATTACGGAGAAGCCGAAGTTATGGCCGCGTCGACTCGGCGCTGTATGTTGCTCTGCTTCGGGCAGTTAGATGGGTGATTGTTTAATTACTCTACTTCTGTTAGCGATAGCTACACGCAAAGTCGTAAACTCTGTCGATATATTACAGAAACATTTTATAAGATATTTTAATAGAATTTTATGGGTGCGATAAGATCTAAAGTGAGCATTATCTATTCAAGACATTGTCGCAAACTTGTTTACTTCCTGTGCGCTCAGATCACACGCCTCTATCTCCAGGTGAAGTTTAACGATTGTTTTTTTTTGTTACAGAACCAGTTCTAGTGGAGTGGGTTTGGCGGTGGCTAGCTCGAATATTAGAAACAAAGCTCCGAGGCTGTAAGGATGTGTGCCGCTGGTGGTCAAACTCGTCCACTTCCGATGTTCTACAACTATGAATATGTAAAAAACTGGTCACGCCAGTGGAGCTGTTTCGCAGGTTGCTGTGAACTTTACTGGTTGGCATAGCTGTGCATGTTGAACTTATACTCATAGTTAAAGCTTCATAAAATTTCACAACATAATGAAATATCATCCAAATAAAGTAATCAAGAATTTGCTTTTATTTCTTAACCGAAGCCAGACATTATGTACCTACGTAAATTTTTAACTTTTGTTTTATATGTTATGTTGAAATATATCTATCAGCCTAAATGATAATTAAAATTCTTTTTTAGGGTTGTCTATCATCAGTTAGGTATTAAACAGTTCTAGAAATTCATCTGCATTGACTGGCCACTGCGTGAAGTGAATTTCACATAGTTCTGTGGTCAGCAGGCGGCGATGAACCGTGCAGTGTGGACATGCCTTCTCAGAGCAAATATGCGTGAGACACTCGCGTACTGTTAGGATTGTGTTGTACTAACTAAAACTTAAAAGCACTTCTTATAATTATATTTTCGTCCAGATAGCAGGTAGAGTTCTGAGTGACTTATATTTTGCCTGCAACTGATATTCAGCACTCAAAATTGGAACTATAAGTAGGTAAAATTCAGAGTATTTATATACGTTTAACTTTAATAAGCTAATCTTAATGAGGCTCAGTGGGGATACGTCCGTTTTACTATCACTCGCGCTGCAGTTCTACACCGAAATCAATTTATTTTCGTGAGAAAACACACAGTTCTGGCCCTGTCCCTCACAATAATACAAAAAAACGTAAAAAAAAAATTCAAAATCTACTTCTCACAGCATATCTTCAACTGGATGTCTACGACAGCAAACGTCCCTCACAGTCCAGTTCCAATATTTTAGTAGCGTCGCGCAAACAACTCCTTTGTAGGAGGTCATACGTGTGTGAACACTGAGCGTTTCCGCGTCTCGGCTGCTCGTTAGGAAACCTCTATGGACAAATATTTTTTGTTCCCCCATGATCACTATTAGCTGAGCCTGACATGTTTGTTTGGACTCGTGGAAAAGAAGAAGATATGTACAGAGAGACGTAGAGCTATTCTTTCACATAAATTAATAGATCAACTTATCGCACGACCCGAGTTTTATTGTGTAAACTACGAGTGTCTATTTTTTTAAACAAAATGTGTTTATTTATTACTACCTGTGACCGCGACTTCGTCCGCGTGGAATAGTTATTTTGGGTATCATATTTATTTTTGCAAACAACCTCTTCAGCTTTATAAATTATAGCTGTTACCCACGACTTAAACCGTTTTCGCAGCGCACGCAACGGAAGCCTTGAAAGATGAATAATTTTCCCCGTTTTTTCCACATTTTCCATTATTTCTTGTGTTGTGTCAGTGTGATGTTATATAGCCTAAAGCCTGCTTCGATAAATGGTCTATTCAACACAAAAATAAATTTCAATTCGAACTAGTAGTTTCCGAGATTAGTGCGTTCAAACAAACAAACAAACTCTTCAGCTTTATAATATTCGTATTAGTATAGAAGTATAGATTGTGATTAGAAAACTACATGTAGGTAATTCATATGAATCTTTAGTTCTTACATCTAACTACTAGATAGATAGATAGATAGATTGATACTTTATTGGACACAAAAAACATAATACAAAACGGAAAAAAATTAACTACTAGGAGTAGATTAATGCTGTTTTATATGTGGATAATGAAAAGAATCTGTGTATTTTAAGTATTTCATTCAAGAATTGGTATCATATAGCAACGACAATTATTAGCTTCTTAAAAGCAGTACGCACGTATATATCCTGGTCTATGTTTAAACAATTCACACGTTACCTGTAGCGGTCCACAACCAGAGTTCACAACTATACGTTTCTACGTGACATGACGTTATCTTTTGCAAATGTAACAAATATCTCCATTTTATGATAGCTTACTGTTTAACTGTTTTGGACTATTTACCAGAAATTTACTTTTAACATATGTACGTGAATATAGCTGCTCGTAGGTATAAAAAGGTTTTAATCTTTCTTCAATCAGAAGTACATAAAGTTTGTTTCAATAATCTATGAATTTCATAGATGTCGTAGACATCTTTGGTAATGCAACTTGTCCAAATACTACACCCCTATACGTACATAATGTATGTTATTCTACTCAATAGTTTACAGCAACACTCAATTGAGACCTACTTCGAGTTATGGCCAATACGCGAGATTTCTGGATCCATCCGTTCATTAATCTCTCTTGAGTCGTACTTCCTCGTGAATGAGGGTCGTGACTCCTCCGCAAAATGACCTCGTAAGTGGAAATTTCTTGGGCAGATACATCGTGGTGGGCGTCCAGGTCCTTCCATAGAACCCTCCATTAATAGATTTCCTTTTAATGGACTAAAATCGTTTCCTTTCGCAATCTGGAAATCGTGGAAAACTATTTATACTTACACATTCTTATTATTCCGTCAATTTCTTGTTGTGACACCGGAAGCCGGTAGCTATTTGTAAACGTGCTCTATTTTCGTTTCAGGCAATTAGCATTGAGAACGTAATCATGAAAAAATTTGGCATCAACTTCTAAATTAACTTGTGTGAAATGTATTTGTGGCCGGAAGTGTTTGCTTTTGAAATGATCATAGTTTGTACAATTTCATGTGTGTGTGTTGAAAAGTTGCATTTTAAATAGACATCATTTTTTGGTTTCGTTTGTTTGCTTGCTTGCTTGTTCTTGTTTCGTGATTTTAAAACAATTTAGTTTTACTTTTAGACGAATGAAATTCAGCCTGTATCTCATGTCAGGCAGTTGCTAGAAAAAGTTCGTAAACATTGTTTGGAAATTAAAAGTTTGAAATATATGCACGCAACGTTAGTAAATCGGTGAAAAGATCGTCAATAACTATTACGGCAGATATCATCACAGTGTGATGATGCTAGTTGTCAACACAACGGCCAACAAACTCAATACTAACTAGAATTGATAAGTATCGCTACCGGCTCACATCACAGATTAACCAAATATTTTGATTACTTCACCGACTACAAATTATAATACGATACTATCGACTATCATCTACAAGACCGTTATGTTCCCAGAAATAATTATACTGATATTCCCGACTAGATTTGAATAAAATAACCGTGAGGTTATGCAGAAAATGACCTCCGATGTCACCATATCGCACTCATACAAGATTGTAGCACCACATTTGTACCAGTTTTATGTGTTAGCGATAATACACTATCTTCAGGTTATAAAGTTGATAATAGTCAAAGGTGCA
Organism: Macaria liturata; assembly: GCA_964023185.1. NCBI lineage: Eukaryota > Metazoa > Arthropoda > Insecta > Lepidoptera > Geometridae > Macaria > Macaria liturata. Next base: position 7,888,091 of record OZ026815.1, on the reverse strand, counting down.
ATAAAGAAACTTGAGCGTAAACAGCCTATAAATATACATGAAATTATGTTTCGACGAAATTATTATCACATTTTGTGTTGAACAAGACCATCGAGATAACTTTGTCAAGATTGTAACGTACAGCTTTAGTAAAGAAAACTGACTACAACAAGATGACAACGTGCTTGAGATTCTGGTCAATTTTGTGAGACAAGATTGTTTCTGAATATTGAGGCCGTTATGACAATCTTTGGCAATATAACATAAATACTCGTATTTTTCATTTCTTGGTTAGGATTGTCAAATATAAATTAGGCATGAAACAATTTAGTGATGTTCGAAGGAATTTAATATTTTGTTCTGGGTAATTGTTAGATTTATTCATTAACACTAACACCACATTATTTATGATTCACAAATAAAATATTGCAAACAACTTGTTTTCCTTCTTCGCCGTTGTAACTCATATCTTAAGTTATCGCACGTAATAAAATTAAATGTAACACATTTCTCTTTTCCATGTAATCTTCATAATTTATACACATTTTTAGTTTGCGATTTACATCGGCGCCTGCGGGTCATTTGTAGGCTTGGCTTGCTTTACAACCTTGTAATGTAATAAACTTACTTGTAGCAGTAGTAGTAATTGAAAAAAATATCGTGGTAAAATGTGTACCTATGCAGAAGTAATGATTTTGCTTTTAGCAGGCAGTTCATAAGGAACCTACATTTTGACGATATTTTGACCAACTCTCCGCCAAAACGAGTGTTTTTACTTCTTTTGACAATCGAATCCAGCCCCTAGCTCAGAACCTTCGAGGTACTAATATTTTTTTTCTATATAATTATTATTTCTCTTACGAACTTCATTAAGCAATACAATTAAACTACACACCTAACTATATCTATGGCATGTGTGCAACGTAATTTATTTAAAACTAAGACATATGATTTAATTACAATAAGTAGGTACCAAAAACTTTTTGTCCCAAAGAATGCAAGAGCAGCATTCCTCACCCATTGCATTATCGTCACGAAGTCTCCATTTTAATAACTTTAAATTAATTGATATAGTTTTTAATTGATCACCGCTGGCTCGAAGCTACTGTGATGTCAACTTGAGTAATTTGCTCTCGAATCTTATTCAACCTGCATTATAATTACCGTTCTCATAACATAATTGATCGTTACAGTACTTGTGTTCTCCAATTATTCGCCTCTAGGGATGCAACAGTACTTTTATCGAGTGCCACTATCGATTATTAGTCAGCTTGACTAGGTAATAAGCAACAATCTTTCTAAGATTTTTACGTGTTACGGTGGTTTAGGCAACAACTGTTTGCTAATTTGTTAATAATTATGAATCTTCACTTTAAATATTATTTTCTCAATATCTTACGTAGCGTTAGCTTTCATCGTGCGAACAGCCCAACTGTGGAACTCCTTGCCTGAATCTCTAATCCCCTTGAACTATAATTTGTCGATCTTCAAGTCGAGAGTAAACCGGTTTCTTCTAGGCAAGCGCGCTAGATCGTAGACTATAACGTTGCTTAACATCAGGCAAGTTGTAGTCAAGCGTAAGCCTATATCATGTAAAAAAAAAGCACAATGGTCTATACTGTTTCGATTCTTACGTTTATTCGTATTCTTTGTAACTCACATCACGTGACCACATTAATATTGAAATGAGAAGTTGAGACTACGTTTGCATAAATGATCATCAAAATAAGTTAACTCAATAAAAATAATTAATCGATCCCAATTAATATTCATCGATTATTTATACCGATGTGTATAAATAATGTAGTTTCCTGCACTGGTCGTGGGTCGTGCTACGTATTGCCCAACCAAACTCGATTAGTATAATTAGATCGCAGCCAAATGTCACCGAGTCAAGATCTACTGGCCGCTCTTATTGAGTACACCACAGCCCTAATTTGCAACGTTGTTTGGATTTTATCTGTGAACTAATTAAGTCTGTTTCTTATGTTAAATGGTAGATATGCTGTTTCTATTGATACACTTAAACTATTAATACAGCGTATATGCCATAGGTGCTACAGGGTATGTTTGAATCTTTATATGATGAATAACAAACGGGTACTCAGGTTAAGCTACTGCTGTCACAGTCAGCCTTTGAAGAAGTGAAATAAAATTTGCGTTTGTGTACGTCTGGGCACGTCAGTCAGCTATGTGTTAAATTGCAAACCCGGCTGTTTATAATGATACACACGTTAAATTAAACCGTATCAAGTGGTTTGCAAATTCTTGACACTTGATGCAACCTCTAATGTCAAGATTCTTTATTCTCATAAACTAGAGGTTTGCTCTTGACACTAGATGCAAACTTTAGTGTCCAGTTCTCATATATTAAATTATGTTATTGCTAGATGGCGCTATATAGAATATCTTGAGTTTATCATGACTGTGTTCAAAGTTCACAGCAAACAATCCAACATACTTGTACAATGATATACGCGAAGCCGCGGACATCATCTGGTAGCTCAATAAATAGCGCTTATCGGCAATCAGTTGTTCCAAGGGGCAATATATTCATGAGGCCGAGGTATGGGCACCCTTCTTCATATATATCATCGACACCTCAGTCAATTAAATTAAACCGGATCAACGGAGCCTGGACGAAGGTGGATTCCATAGGAATTACACTGGTATGTGAGAAATATGAAATAACTTTATGGCGTAAAAGGTAGCAAGTTTATATGCCAGATAGGCTTATGTTGAACTACTCGGCTATGTAAAATTTTAAGCATGCCATTGTCAAATGTTCCTAAAATAAGACAATGGCGATAACATAAATAAGAAGGTTTATTAGAGTGTGTTGTAAGTAAAATTAAAATTTTGTTCATACCTACATATAAACAAAGTTAGTATAAAAAAATTAATACAAGTTATTATTTACTGTGTAGATATAATGTAATGTGTATCCTCGCGCTAACATGCAGTGAGTGATTTATATCCTTGTAATATGTATTTGTATTATTGTCCAGATATATTGTGGATTTACCGACAAATAGTCCGTTTGATAGCGCCGCTGCAGATTCGAGATTACACACAGATGAGGTGTCCGAAGCTAAAAGCCAATGGTTAATCTTCACGATTTATGGCCTACGAAATAGTCGATAATAATAATCTTAACAACATTAATCATATGGGAAACCAATACAAGGAAAATAAAACCGGTCCGAAATACTTTTTCTCGTACGCGCGTTTTGTCTCGTATGCGTATTATTTGCTGTTTATTTTATTCTGTCTTCAAATTGGCGTCTTGAATGTTACTAACTTCCTGAAGTACGATTGTGTTTTACGATTTATTTCCATAGCTTGTAGTTGTAAAAATCGGCAAGGATGTTGCTTTGTCGTATTGCCGACAAGACTCCCTTTTAACGCACGCTTCACGCGTTTATCACAGCATTATCCTTTCGACACGGTAGCACTAATTGGATGAAACTTCTAAACAAAAAACGTCTCACAAACAAACACTTTAATAACACGGCAAGGCGTAATTTAAAGGCGCAAAGGGAATTCCATTTAACATGTGAATTGGATGTGTTGTCGGCGCTAGGCTGTCATTAGAGGGCGGTGCCGGCGTTCGGGTCGAGCCTCGTAATTCTGTTAGCTGTCAATCACAATCAACATCCACTGCTAGATAGAGATTCAACCAATTACGTTTTTATAAAGTGATCGCTAACATTTCAAGGTACTTTCGCCTTCCCTAATCCTGGGTAACATGTCGTGATGGCCATCCAACTGACGTATGACGTGTACTTAGTCTAGTGTAAAAATGTTTAGAGACGCTCTTTTTAAATTACTCGTTCATTTTTTTTAACAAAAGTACGGTGGTACTTCTTAGACTACAGTGAAGTTTAACATCAAGCAAGCTATTGTTGTTTTAACGTAATCTTAATATTGCTTTTTAAAAATTAAAAGGTGTATTTATATACACCTCTTTTTTGTTGCTTCATTTCAACCAGAGTTGACGAACTATCTCATATGTAGGGTTTGTTATTACTGAGCGTTTATTTGCCAAGGTAATAGCTAAAAATTACGAAACTAGCAACTTACAACCCCACAAACTGTATCATACTGCTGTGATAACGAGTATACCATCTAGGAATGTGTGTAGTCGAGCTTGTAGCGCCCGGTTTAGTAGACAGACACCGAACCAGCGTCAACTGCCCTGATTGATGGGCGAGAAGCCGACACGGATCGAACGTTTGTTAGTGTTTAACTAACAGTTACGATTCAAAACACAATTTCATCTTGATTGATGGACTAATGATATAAAGTAAACACGGGTCGCATCGGTAGGTGTGTAACGGACTGTCGCCTGCAGCTGACACACCATCACCAGACTGACTAGAGATGAGATGTGGCCAACAACACTAGCTGTTATTACACCATAATATGTGTTTACGTAATAATTCATTCGGATTGTTGATGTTGGCTTTTCATTCACAATAACATGGTATTAAAGTTGTATTTCACATTTAGTTAAAAAATGCATCTAAGATTCAATGACATAGATTAAGTAAAAGTATCATTAAAAGGAACACAGCAAGAACAATTCAAAATACAGGTTACTTTGATCCGTTAATTTACTGAAAAGTTGGGTCGGGATAATATCGACCAAAATTGATTTTAATAAATTGAATGGGAACAAAAGCTCTTGACACCACGCACAAAGCTCACTCACACCTTACAGTAATTTCCGGCCGGTCTGACCCGCCGCCGGCCCGGCCCGGTAGAGGTCGCTCTATCACGTGCGTTTCCTATTATAAGCTATTAGGCGCCTCGCCGACCCACCATTACTCTGTCCATATCATAATACGGAATTGTCTGAACGCTTAGATTTTGTACTTTTTACTTTCATTGAGTGTAAAATAAAAGAAGGCACCGTCGGCGCCGGGCATTGTTCTCCGCGGCCATTCGTCGCACTTCATGCTATTCACATTCAAATTAAATGCCTTGTGTACAAAATTAATTTGTCTTTTGTCTTAGGCCGGGCGCAGCGGAGCCGCGGACACGTCGCCACGCCGCGGGGTGCCCCGGGTGCTGCCATGCTACTAACAAAGGGACTCACACTCACACTCAATAATATTAAATTATAGAAAGTCAAACTATGCACATAACCTGGTTGAACAGAAATACATCTTTACATTTCTCAAGCTTATAACATTAAAATGAGTTCCAACTAGCTACTTACGAAACACAGTTTACTCATTGAGAATATTAATTTCTGTGAAATACAACAGATAAGTGGCTACATCGTATAAAAGTGACACTTCAATTTGTTGAAACTCACGCGTATTACCGCAAGTAGGTTACATCCCATCTCATACCATGAGTATATTGAACTGATGACATTTCAGCAACGGTTAATTTAATATTTATTCCTTTCTCTTATCTCATTGTATTCATAATGTAATTTGGCCATCCGCTGTGAAATATTATTAAAGTCTAACAATAAAATGTAATTTAATATCAGCCTGTCAGAGATTAAAAGCTTTCAGTGGCGTAAACTCGATGAAGAATGTACTCGTCGGGAACCAAATACACAACAATGCATCAGTTGAGTTGAGAGATAGCCGTGACTAAAACTCGCACCCCGCCTCTCTAATAACAGATCTTTAGTCACGTGTAATTAAAAACTCAAACATCGACAACTAACAAATCATAGCACGCCCGACAGACGTTATTGCCCAAGATGAATCACCGCGCGTGTCAATTAAGCTATTATTAAGAGAAAAGATAAATTATTAAAAAATCGAAATATTGTTCCTAGAAATTACGATTACCATGGGTGAATCACGACCACACCCCTGACAACTCACTCCTAGGAGATTTCAATCTCGATATCTCCATGGAGCTACAACCGTGACTATCGCATTTATAAACAACATCGCAAGTGAAGCTCAGCGCTCGCATAAACAATGTTTATGATAAACAAGAGGCGACACGGCGCTCGTGATAATCTATGGCCAGTGTTCACTCGTTCACGGCTCTTAATTAATATTCAGTGACTTGGCAAATCTACCGATGAATCGTCATAATTCTGGCACGGCTAATTTCAGCCGATTGTTTAACCTACTCCGGCTTCTACGAACGTTTCATGGTTAATTTACCACTGCCTCTCATAATTTTCTTAGAAATCATTTGTAAAAACAAATTATCAAGGAATGTTCTCGGATGTGTTTCTTTTGAAGACAAATTATCTTAAAGATCTTCGCGTGAGTAGTGAATTCGCGGGTAATTAAATTTTGACGCATGTTAGCTGGCGGGCGTCGCGCGTCGAGTCGCCCCCGATACCATCAGCGCATGTAATTGTGAGGCTCGACGACAACACCGACACCCAGACGAATTAATATTCCGCACACGAGCTGCGTTTGCGGACAAAATTGCTGTGTTTACAGCAAATTACTGCCGCTAAATCAAATTTTAATAACAGTCTTACTAAACGGTTTCCATTTCTTGGAAACAAGAAGACGCGTCCTATACAATAGACGTCTAAAAAGAAAACAACTAGGATAAGCAAAGTGACGTCGCGCGATTGTAGCGTCGTGAAGTGTCGGTACTGAGGACATTTCTCGGAACGCCGAGTAAAGGACTGTACCTGCCCTCCGACGCCACTCCAAACCTGTCTCGATCAATCCGCCTCTTGTTGCTCGTGTTAAATAAAACCTTTCTTAAAATACCAACCGAGCGCTGACACTCGTCATTCCGGTGCTCAATCCTTTATATTTGTCTTTGAAATGTGATGACAGTGGTACAAATTACGAATACAAATCTGTGGTCGGTTCATAACGCGCTATCTGACGCACGTGATGGATGCGCGCGCGCCGAGCGCTCGGATCAACGCGCCGTAATTAATACGAGCGGCCCGATCCATGGGAATCGCTGTCACTCGACGTCGTTTTCCACCTCGTAAGGTAATACTGAATGGTGTTCTGTCACCAGGTTATTTGTTAGTCTCTAATCCGGTCCAGAACCTGAACGCTGACATAAGTTTAGTTATATGTTTCGCGGTAACAATGTATAATTTAATAGTAAGACGCGTCGTAAATAGGTTCTGGTTGGTGCGACGGGGTATTGTTGCTTGCAATTTACCGGCGCGGCTTCAATCGCTGAAATATTTCGTGCAACGGGCATGTCCAATTGCTAACGAGGCGAGTGCGACGCGCAAATGAATAATCTGTTCGTGGCGCAGGCACTAGGCAGGCGATAGTGCATTACTGCGCAGACGCAGCCTGCATTGACGGCTGTAATCATGTGAAATGTGAGAGCTCTTGCACTCCTCTACACAACTCAAATCTAAACGTACGAGAAATGCAAATAAATTGATATGTATTGTGAAAATCTAAGGTATTCATAATGGTTTATTTAGAGTTCAGTAAGCTCCTATTTTAATTAAATTGCTTGGCTTAATTTTTATAAACTATTTTAACGAAAAACCATGGATGGAAAAACCAGCAAATACGCTAACAAACTACTAAAACTGTTCTTCCAAAAATCCTTCTCATTTCCCGGTCTTTTTGTCAGCCAGAAGGTACACAGCGCAGGCTCTAAAGTGAGAATTAACTGCACTTATCCTGTCTAATAGGTTCACATACGAAACATTATAAAGAATGAAAGCCTTTGAATGGCTGTATACATTACAAGAAGGAAGTAATATTCCTTTACAGTTGATTCAAATAGTGGCATCTGAGCTAAGAAGAAGGCTAAGATAAGGTAAGTTAAGGCTAAATGAGTTCATATATATGTATAATATTTTAAGGGCTCCACATTTTATATATCTACACTTACTGGAGTAGGTATACAACAGCCGTCAATTTGCATTAGTAGGAAGTGACTGTTTTTTTTTGATAAGACTATTTTTGACCTATGTGAACTAGCTGCTAAAGCGAGGAATAAGGTAAAAATTAGTATACAGGGTTATTTGAAAGTAACTGTATAAGAGCAGTTTTGTCATGCGGCAGTGAACTTTTACATGTGTAACTCTGTGTAGATGTAGGTATGTATACACAATTAAAATTTTCTAGATAACAAAGCTAGCAAAAGAACCTCATTACCCGTGTTCGAGGTACAAATAAGTGTTCCCATACAGCGTTCCTACCGCCGCAGGCGCACGCGCAGCCGACATCTACACATGCGAGGATTACCTTCCGTAGATTATGCACTAAGTCTAAAATTTACGTGAAATTTTGGAATACAAGTTAAGTTTCTGTGAGTGTAGCAAAGTTTGGCTCTGGTTCAAGAGTTTTCAAACCGTCCAAAGGGTTTCAAGTCAAATGCTGAAGTTTTAATAGTTTTAAAGTACTTTATACCTTGAAATTGTCCATAAAAAATCTTATTGGAGTTCCTATTTTTAAGGTGAGTCACACACCAATAGCATAGTTTGTATGTATAATTAGTATGTATTTACAAAAGAAAAGTATATAAGTATTATATCCGTTATCTAGTACCCACGACACAAGCGTTTGCTAAATGTGGGGCTAGATGGCGCTGTGTGCAATGTCCCGGAATATTTATTATTTATTTATTTATTATTTATCATGGTCACAGTGATTTGTTGGTACTTATCGGGTAATATTGAATTATAAACAATTAGAATATATGTACTTAACAACAATCCTTTGAGTGACTATGTTCTAACATACTCGTAAAGTACTAAAAACCGGATAGCATAAATACATTTTTAATTTAGTGAAGCTTTACTTTCAGCTAGATTATATTTTTCCATCAAGTGAAATTGCAGCCACGGAATATTAAACAAAAAATAAACGTCAGTGATTCGTAGGCTGATAAACTGTAAAATTAAAAAAAATAACTTTAAATGTTCTTATAGTTAAAGTATCTATTGAAGTAGTCTATTGTAGAAACCATGCCTATAATGCCTAAGCCAAGTGCCGAGACAATCAAGCCGCGTTCAATCCATTTCTAGAAGTTTCATAATCGCAACCATCTGTCTGGGAACCAGCTAGCACATTATGCTGCTAGATTAGACCTTACATACATGTAGACTTAGCTTAATGTTTTAAAGCTATTTTACGTGGCAAAAGCTAAAGGGTCGGTTAAAGTGAAGAAAGTACAAAGGGAAGGCTAAATAAAGTTCAGAAGCACTAATTTTTTTGAAGGAATGGGTTTGCAATTGACCCTAATTTAAATGATAGTAAGCAATCATTACGGTCTGGGATGGAGCGTGTTTACTTTGCTTTGTTTATTTGTAAAGACACACCATATTTAGGATATTGGAATACATTATTATTTTCGCAAAAAGTTTTATTATTTTGACTAAAATGTTTGCTTGTATAAAAATAAGCAAACAGCACACAACATTACACTTTATCTTGTAATGTTTTTAACGTAAATATAAAGTATAATTAAGTAAAGTCCTAGATAGATATCTTCACATCTCCACACATCAAAAGAGGCTAATCTCAACGGATGTATCCAGCTGATTGAAATAAATGTATACATCGTTAGGTAAACACTTATACATACAGTAAATTATACAAGTTGTCGCCGAGTCTGTACCCAATCCAACCTGTATCAATCTGTTAGGGCGCGGCAACAAATGTCTGCTACAAACGACAAGTTTGCTATCAATAAACTAAACTTATATACCTATTTGATTTGCAACCTTCTTTATAAGTTGTTGTTGAAGATACATTTAAGACTGCTTTCAATTACCAACGACATATACGTAAATACTTGTATTAAATTATTACCAAAGATATTTACAGACTTAAGCGGCTGTATGTCACACATTTTCATGCTCCAAAAAACTTAAAATTTATTAGAATAGAGTGCTACAAACAACATTTTAAGGTAATTTAGAAAAATTGTTTGCTAAAAAGTACTATTTATTGCTACTCTCACATAACTTTGAAAATAAACTCAAATATATATGTCCAACGGATAAATTGTAATTTGTGAATTAATAAACGAAAATAAACAAATCATTTAAGTTGAAATAAAGCTTATTAATTCCATAACACCCTATATCTGAAAGTTGTCAGTATAAACCTTTAGTATGTAAAGCACACTCACAATACACACAAGATTAAGGCGATACAAAGCCAAGAGCTGCCACAATGAAGAGCTTTTCAATTCAAGTCTGCAGAGCTGCAAGGCTTGAGAGAATGAATCAGCGGCGGAAGGATTTTCTGCTCCTTTCAATGAATTGCCATGTGAACGGATTGTGAAAACACTCGTGTTGGGATAAATCTTAAAGCTACGATGTTTCAGAAAAAATATGATTATTCATTACCGTAATGATAACGGTTGCATCTCCCGAGAACCCTGAGGTTACTTGTTGTTATTGTTTCTCTTTGCCATATTCCCAAATTTGTTCAATTTTCTATAATTTTCTGCATTTATGTATTATCAGATAAATAAAAAATCGCATTACATAAAGAATAAGCGATTGTGTCTTCTAAGTTTATGAGATATCGGTGTATTGTTCGCTTCATTGTTAGGTATACGCAAGCTTCTCTGACCTCTCCGGCCGGGCTCGGCCGTCGTTTGAGAGTCTATAAATAGTTTACAGGCCTCAATATTCACCGGCGATGTAACACCGTCGCACAAAAGACCAACCACCCAATCTAACGACGATCTTGAATGACCGTTTCAAACACTACGCCTCTATAAATTTAAACTCGAAACCCACAAAAGAGTGGTTCATTTACGACATCGCAGTCCATTCACGAGCTTTAATAGTAAAATAATATAGCTGCTCGCCGACGAAACATATATTTGTAACAAAGACGTGTAAAATTTCTCAAACGTCAGATTTATACGATGATTTTCTTAGCGTGAGCGTTTCAGGCGAGTAGATCCGCTGTGAACACGTGTGTAACCGAATCGCCTACAAAAGATTAAAAGGTGGTAATTTGACGTTGATTTAGGAAGAGTGAAGTCGCTTTCACAGCGTTAGCGTCTTATCCCGGCTGTATTGTCTTACACCGGGACGACGATAGGCGTTTTGTTTGGCCCCGGGACGGCTGGCCTTTCAAGAGGTTTATAATGTTCTAATTTATTGCGTGTCACGTTAATAAATCGTGAGGAAGTAACTTATTAGTTTTCATTTACTGGCGGAGACATTGATCCTGTAGTAGATCATTTTGTTTGGTCATATTTTTGTAATATTTTCTTTGTTAGATAAAGCTTAGTTATACTGTAATTTACCAAACAAAAAAGCTTAGTATTTGTACTTTAAACTAATTCATTCATACGAGTAGTTAAGGGTCATGAATGGGTCTGAAAATACCGTATAATCTGTACCTTCCAGCTTTCAATTACTATTTGACGAGGTGTCGCGTGCGAGTGCAGAAAATTGATATAATTTGGTCTCCTAGTGCAGGCTGCAGCTGCGGGCGCGGCGCTGATGTCATCGCAGCTTAAATGTTATTTTCCGTCGCTGGAGCCGCGTGGGTGCGCCAGCAATCTCGGCGAGGGACACAGTAGGGGCAAGCTACTTACCATGGCGGCTGTAAAAACCAAGGCCTGAAGAGATCCCTCTGCGCGATAAGGCCGCCCAATGTACCTAGGTTAAGTAATATTTCTGTAAATTGTTTTTTATTTTTGTTTTCTGGTGTACAATAATATTATTTAATTGATTGATATAAGTTTACAATCTTCAAAGCAAGACTGAATCAGTTTGTCCACCTTCGACCTTAATGCAGATCGTTTACTATCAGGCTAAAGAAAATAGTTTTATTTTAGAAACATTATTTCAGAAAGTGATTTTAGTCAGCCTTAAAGTAGTTTATCTGGCACTTACTAAAACATAAAAAAAATACTGAAAAACAAACTGCTTGCTAGGAAATTCACAGCTCATAGTAGTTATTTAATAAATACTTTTAATAATTTTAGGTACTAACAGTCAGATTGTCTCTTAGCTATAGCATAACACTACGTATTATAAAAAAAATACAATGTAAAGTTACAATCTAAAAAAAACATCAAAACTTAAAACTCTTAAATTGTTCTCAGTATGCCACCAGCCTCCGCCAAAGTTATGAATGAAATAACGTTTTGCAAGAGCGGATGTTGCGAGGTTGTTCGAGTCGAATTAGGTTTAGAGCCTTATGGAGGCTGATGAATGAACCTCCCCTCCCGCACACCTCCCCCCTGCCTTGGTTCAAGATCACGAGATATCAACCTCAGAGCCAAACTTATAGCTACTATATTTGATACTGTGGCAGAACCGTGTGTCACAGAATCTAATAGAGTGGCTAGAGGTTAGACAATAGAGGTTCGATAACCGTAGGATGTTGCTTGTAGCATCTCAGGTTTAAATGTCTTGTTGCTTTTTAGGTATTCTCTTGAAGGTTTGGGTTGTAAAGTTTAGTGACGATTTCGACCACATGGTCTGTCTTTTTTAACCACTTTAAGGGTAATCTTGATATCCAAATACTTGAAAAATAAATTTTATTTACAATAATAAAACATAAAAACAAGGGAAGAAAAACTAAACATACTACTTCTGACTACAACATAAAAAGGGGCACTTAGAAAATCTTTAGAAAAGCCTAAAGATAATCTAAGTGCTCACTACCAGAGGGCAGCGTGCCCAGCATACTGGCCGCATGACCACGCTGGATGGCAATGCTGATACGTCTAAAAATATGTTCTGCTTTCAAGTGTATGAAGAATACAGATTTAATGACTTTGGAGATAAGCATATATTCTTCTAAGAATATAAATTGAACGGTCTTAAAACTATCTTCCACTTGCGTCGTTCAAAAACATCTATATAGTAGCCAACATTATAAAATAATTCAATATATATCTACTGCATACGTTGTATATAGGAGTTTACGAGACGAGAGTAATAGAATCGAGGCGTAGTGAGTTTTAGTTATATTTCTTATGTTTTAACTTTTATTAACGACTTGAGGTCAGTTAAGGGGTCAAGCAATGTTTTTGTGAACATGATATCACCCAACGACGTCTAAGCTTGTGCTTCGATAACCATAATAATATTTTAAAATGAGATCACCTTTTATTACTCCGAAATGCGAGTATTGGGTTCTTTCGATTTTCAGTATTGAATGTTTAATGCAATAAACATTTCTGGGTACTGTAATCTAAAACGCTTAAACTCAATTTATTGCTCACAAACAGTTGGATATGCAGCGAACCTTTCATTTAGAAATCGGTTGCTCTTTAGTGCTCAGTTTCTAGAGATCTCTATTTAATTTAAAGCTAATGCAATAGCAATCACTTAGGCTCACAATTAAGCAGCTCAGTTCAAATAATCACTGCCTACAATGTAAATAAGTGCCAGTGCGCACGCACGCACTGACATTGTCAGTACGATAGGAGTGACACGTCGCGAGCTCGAGATGGTCCTCTACCCCTTCAACTTAACATAAAACTTCAATTTGCATAATGCATACGGAATATGTAAAGTTATCTGCGACACGCCCTTGCCGGTGACACGGCGCGAGGTGTGCCATGTGCCAGGATAACATTATTCTCGCTGCGACGATATCCAAGTCTAAATAGATCGCATTTGCAAAGCCGCATGTTCAGTGGAATTTTATTGTCGCGGCGGATGTCTCCGACAGATATTATTTTTATGTGCCATCTCAGAGCGAAGTTTTATCAGCTACACGTTCTCGTTTTATGAATAATATAACCGACTCTCGTCATTCATAGGATTATTTTGTAAGTCGATAAGGATTCTCGTATCATATTTCACGTGATATCAGGCACTTATCTACATGTCGAATGTCTCACTCGGCCGAGGTAGTTGACCACACTCGCTGCGACGTATTTGGTCACAACTTATGAAGCTCGAGATAATAAAACGTGATTTCATTTGGCACACGACGGAATATTATCGAAGTAAAGGATCGTTAAGAGCGGCCATCCGTTCCTTATTAGCCTAACACGCGCCACGAGCCCTATTTCGAATGCAAATAAAATTATAAGGCTACCATAAAGAGTGTTTATTAAGACTTTATTTGCGTTTAAAAATTTCGTAAGGTCTTACTTAACAACGCTGGGCCCACTCGATCGAGGTCTGAAGTTTTAAAATCACAAAATTACTGTCGAGTGCAGAACAGAAATGAGACGTAAATGGGAATGTTTGCAAAAAGGGAACATGTCGCGACAGAATCCGATCACTGTTACATTAAATGTAGGATTAAGGGGTGCATACCCTACAAGGTGAAGGCACCCAACGCCGCGGCCGCCTTTTGCCCTGTTGTGGCATCGCTCCGTAATCGATTCATCTTTTATGGCTGTTTGATAGCTGCCATATATTCCGAGTCCTTGCCGTGCATCCGGTCTCTCTTTTCAAACCAAACTGCTTTTTAACTCCGGAAATAATGGTGTTAATATCACGCTAAAAGCATGTGATATTTTTTGTTCTCAGTGCAAAAAATAGAACTTGTGTACAGAAACACTACATAGTCATAATTGAGCACTATGAATGTTTCTTTTCTCATGACATTTAATCTACAAATTTGAATCACATGCCATATCAGCTTAAGTTAATCCTATTCAGTCGTAAGGTCAGCTAATACACATATTCATATCTATGATCGGGGCATGCTCTCTCTGGCTTTCCAATTAAGCGATTTAGATACTCTGGGTTGTGACATGGCGTTACACGTATGTAAAACAAGGGCTATCGGCCGATAATTCAGTGATGTAAATAACAATAAAGTTATCAGGGAGTGCGGTGTCGGTATGGGTTTTGACAATAAAAAGCTGGTGGAGTGCGCGACCCGCCGCGCTCAGACCGGTATTAGGACGAATTTACGATCGCGCGCGAGATCTTACATGGACATAGAGTAACGATGACCAATAGTATAGAACTTGAACTTTATAAACAATAGAGGTAACTTTGCAAATTGTTTAAATTTTGCCCTTTTGTAGACACTGTTGGCAGCGACTACCATATTTTTATTAATTATTAGGTTTAGTAGTAGTTAGCTTATGTTTTAGATTAATTTTATATTATTAGGATTATTTTGCATGATGTTTTTACTAATAGTTCAAATATATAAGAGTAAAACAAAATTAAAAAACAACTCAAAATTTTACTAAATATAATGCTTTAAGAAAAGATCGAAGGCATTATAAGTACACTAGCCTCATGTAACGGGCAGTGCGCGTTTGTAAACGCTAGAAATAAAGAAAGTAAGCGTTTATTTGGCTTTCAACACACGAGACACAACAATATAAACATAGTAGAACGTTAAAATATATAATTAACCTAAACAATGCTATATGATTAACAAACTTTCGTAAAAAAAATATATAAATTTTACCAAAAATATGAATACTGTCACATCTGTGCCTATATTTACTCTCTGTCTAAAGGTTGCATCACGACTCTGCTATCTGGCGCGACCCCGTGTTGTCCGCTCTACACCTATCTGTAGAAGATTGTCGCTTATTCTGTGGTTATTAACTCGTGAAATAATGCCTCTCTGTCCAACATTACATTGTGATTGGATACGCCTTTGCTTTTTGTAGAAATTTGTCTGTTCATGTAAATTATTTCATTGTTAGATTCGATTGGTTGTTTGTATAATTTTATGGCAAGAAAGAATTTTCGACTAATTGGTTTAGTAATATTTGTGTTCGAAAAATGTGTATCGTGATATTCATTAGTCATCCAAGCAATGAATTATAAGTACTCTCAATAAAAAATTATGAATGTAATTATTATAAAGAATTTGTGATCATATACTAAATTTTCAGAAAACGCTGTAGCGCGTTGAAGTCTTTTGTTCGGGAGTTTGGACAGCGCTGTTTAAATAAATTTTATGTTTATTTTTAGATTTTTGTCAACATAGAGTACCTATGTACTTTATTCATTTATGTATGAAATGTATATGTATTTTTTGATCATGTATATCAGACCATTGTATGAAAGCGAAAGTGAATTTATTGGTTTGCAAAATTATCATCATCATCTTAGTACATCAATGAACAAGGTAGGTCACATTCATAATCTCAACTTTGTATGATCTCAGTTGACAAATGCCGTCTGTAAGTCAGACAGACACAATTACCATTATCTCGCCTGATAGCAGGGTACAAACGTTACAATCGCATCACAATTGACGCGAATAAATCAATCGTGACGTTATTAGCATTCAGCGTTAATTATAAGCAATTGTTTATTAGTTTGGACCGCTTTAATCTATCGCCATTTAAATAACAGATGAAACAATAATGGCAACAAGAAAGCCCGGACCGGTTCCATCTGAACGTCGCAGAGTAAAGATAGGATTACATTGGCGGAGTAATGAAGCTATTTTTGTACGAGGTACTGATGTATGTATATGTAATGTTAAGTAGGTATAGCAATGTTGTTTACAAAGTGTATCTCTTTCTAGATTGCATTGAATATGAAAGAAGGAAACTATAATGATAATCATAATCATTGTGTCAGGTAGTTTGAAAAACTCAATACTGAAATTTGACATTCACATATGAAATTATTCACTATTTATTGCTTTTTTACATCCTATATTTTCCCACTCCTGGGTAAAGGTCTCCCCGAATACCCGCTATGTCTCGAATTAAAAGTAAAATTATAAGTAAATCAATGTTTTAAGCTAACTTACATTGTTTATATTTTTGTATATGACTTGATCCGATCTAGATCTATCAGATTGGAGGATAACTATGATCTTATGATCTACATATACAATACTTATTTATGTATGTTCTCGTACCTGTAATGAAAACAATGTAAATTCCAGCACAGTGGAGGCGGTCTTATTAGAAACCTGTTCCAATGCTCTAATTAACTACACACAAATCGTAGCTTGTATGCAAATGACGCCCGGGCCAAGCAAGAGATAACTTGGGACGCTTTTTGTTAGGGTTTTTAGTTAAGTTTCCTGTGTATTTGAAAGTATTTGTAGTGGTGTTGATATGTTGGTAATGTAGAGTGAATCTAAATTTATAAAACTCACTCAAAGGTGTCTGACTGACTGACATAGTAATCTATCAACGCACAGCTCAAACCATAGAACGGATCGGGCTGAAATGTGACAAGTAGATGTTATGACGTAGACATCCGTTAAGAAAGGATTTTTGGAAATGATACTTTTAAAGGGGTGAAATAGTTTTGCTTCTTAATGCAACCGAAGCCGCGAGCACTCACTAGTTGTAACATAAATACCGTAAATGGCACAAACATATCGCAATCCCTAACAATTAAAATTAAGTCTCAAAAATGTTAATATTCACTCAATGATATACAAAAAATCTTAATTGTACACTAATACATTTACAAAAGTTATATTTGTGTGCAATTCTAAAATAATTAACTAAACCACCTGCAATAGAGTTATTATCTAAAACCTATTTTTAAATTGAGGTTAACAATTAATTAATCAAGCTTAGAAAATTGTTCGCTATCATTATTATGAATGAATTATATTTGCAAACAAATCAATAGCAATTTTCTGAGCAGGAATTAGACTTTGACTGATTTAATTGCTAATACTTTGCATGCACCGCAATTTACTTAATTATTTTTATGCTAGAAACACAGTTACGTTTTGATGTAGGTAAAAATACTCAAGCTGTTTGCAAGAGCTATAAATCAAGTATTACTTTACAACTAAACATATAATTTCTAGCAATCAAGTGAATTATGCGACCTATATCTTTTAAGCTAACATAATATACATATTCATATCATTTTTAGATCATAGCCCTGCCAGATTGCCTGAAAGAGATCGTTCTTAGCGATAAAACTGCCAATTAAGATGCTCATTTAAATTAAACTATAATATTGCCAAGTGCAACCCGTTTTAGTTAAAAAAAAGCTATGATTTTTGTATTGTTTTGTGTGTGATTATTTAATAAAGTATTATTGTTGGTAGTAGGTAGTAGAGGTAAAAAATATTTTGTAAAAGCGGACGACCTTTAAACTGACCAAATAACTTAACGTCTTTTAAGCCGAAAATTCTCAAAACCAAGTCAAAGGTATCATTCTAGTGTGCTCTCACCCTTTATCGTAAAATTGAATGAAAAAGGAAGATAATAAAGGTATTGGTCGTAATTCTGGCTCGCGACATCGCAGCGGCGCAGCGCTTTTATTTTGGACGCACGTGTGCGGCCGGCTCGGGCGCAGGCCGCCTAATCGTAACTGGTGGGCTCCATTTGGACTCAAATGTATGAGGTATTTGAAATTGGATTCTTATTTTTTACATCAGAGTATCCAACTTAACTACAGTAGCTCGCTTTTAGATAATTATTACGAGTATAATTTCTCGAAACCGATTTGGTAGATTTATGTGAGATATAAAATTAAATATTTTCGTAATTTATTGTTCGGCATTAGTTGTATTATTTACAACCGAATCGATTGATGTGATTGTGTGATAATGAAATGATCAATACCTTAATAGGCATTTATTATAGTACATATTATATGTATATACTTAGGTATATCTTGTACTATTATAAATTATTTGTTTGTTGTTATTGTTTAAGGAAAAAGTACTGTTTTGATTGGTAAGATACGAATAGTATCAAGTTTTGTCATAATAAATAAATAATGTAGATTACAAAAAATATGAACAAAGAATTAAACTTACGGCTTTTAATTCTCCTTCAATGTAATGGTTATGAATAAAGAACTTTTTTCAATTGAATAAAAATATAACATATCTCTACTCCTAATAAAAAACGTAGTTCCAAACGGAATCCAGTTGGATGGCGCGGTCGCAGGTCGCTCTTTTATTTATATCCGCCGGAGTACATCTCACACCTTCTCATCTCTATACCTGAGGAACATCATCATCTACAACCTTTTTAAACAGCGCCAAGGATTTAAGGGCAAAAGTGTGTTAGTGGCAATGTGAGATTATTATAAGTGTAAGGTTATTATAGTACGAAGGCTATCAGCCTGATTTGTGTAAATAGTACAAAAAATATGAAACGTCAAAATCAAACAGTGTATAATACATACAGAAAAAATAGATTAGAAAATGTCTAAAAATGGTTTACAAATAATACTTGAATTTTAATTGTGATTAGCTTTGTCTCTTGTGTAAGAATAATTGAGTTTATTAAAGCCAGTTACGGTTCCTTCATATTTGTATTGGCTATACTGTGCACATATACATACATACTGCCATAGGAATGTTTAAATTGATGCCATCAGAAAATCCCCATGGCGCGAGTAACAGTTCCATATTTTAGGAATCAATGTGAAACTAAGATGAAATCCGATATCTAAATCCATAAACGTTAAAACTAATAGAGTAACAAGGTGAACACCGTCATATATATATTAATATTAATATTAATTCTCATTCATGCAACACATGAAACACTTCCCATTGAGATTTTTAAATCAAACATTTAAATAAAGCCATCGATTTGAATAAGTATCGTATTTCCACATGTACCCGCAGTTATAAACTCAATCATAGACAAAAATGTATGACCAATTTTTATTTTTAATTGAAAATCTTGTCATGTTCGCTGTCCGCTTCAAGAACATGATTTTTTATGATGCCATATATATTGATTTTTTATTTCCCCAAACTCACAAAGAGTCAAAATATTTACGTTGCATTTCATTTTATTGCTGTGTCCAAAGCATTTACTTAAGTTATAACAGAGTAATGTCGCAAATCTCATACTATAATGCCCTTTTCATTTTTCCTTATGCTTCTTTCATGGCAGGGTTATCTCGGGTCAAGCACCTACCTATGTCCAAATCAGATTAATACCTACTTTTATTAGTGTTTATCGAACCTTTAAATTTATTATGATGTTTGACTTAATATTGTGTCTCAGATAAGCGAAATAAAACACGTAGTTTTTTTTTTACCAAAATGTTTATCTGAAATTTGATATTCAAATTAAAACTCATTTAGTAGGAAGGTAAAAGTGACGATAATTAAACTTGTCTTCTTGGAATCTAAGAACAAAAGAGAACCAATGATGCTACACCCTCAAACAATGCGCAAATGAATGAGAGAATTTACATTCTTATTTATCCTTTATTGTTTGAAGTGGAGCGCCGCCCGCTACCCCACACGGCGGTTGGCGCGTCCAACAATATTTTTATTTTCATCGAGCGTAACATTGGAAGCGCATTTTTCCGGGTACGGGTCGCGAGACGAGAGGCCCGTCCAGGCAGACTTGTAATTTCAAGTGTTTACCCGGCGCTCGCAGCGGGGAGTCTTACAACAATGCCCATATCCTTTTCACATAAAATATATGAAAAGTCCGGCTACCAGCGACGCACGGATCGGGCGTGCGATACTGCCGCATAATACTCGCTAGCTGCCCGCCGAGAACTTTTTATGAGGGATCAAATTGATTGGTTCGGCGATAATATCACAGTCGCATATTGTGCCCGACGCCGGAGCGAGCGCGAGCGGCTTCCGACGCTACTGCTCGTAATGTATTTAACTCTACTTCTCACACCTACAAACATATTATATTATTTAATAATGTGTGAAGGTACTCTAGACTACTTAGATATAAATGCGCATATCTTATACCTACAAGCATCACACGAGGAAATAGTAGAATATACTAGATCCATTACAGTTTCGATCATTCCCTAGTTCAATGCTTTTTGATGATCCAATTTCGTGACGCAAGAAAAGATATGAAATGAGTTTGTGGTATGAAATCACTTAATGTCTCACTCGGCGCGGCAGTTACCGAAACCAAAATTGAATTGAATCGGAGATACACTTGAAATTTATTGGACGGTCACCACGAATGATCCGCGCCTGAACAGGACGTGCTCGCGAGAAACACAAAACCACGGAGATAAAAATATATTACAAAATGAGACCCACTTTGTGTTTTGAAATTACAATCAAATAAATTACATTTTATTGCTCAATCTTGTTGGGTTTTATTAAGGTATCGGCGCTGAATGCGAGAGAATAAAACATGGCGGGTTTACGCGAGCGAAGCGACACAATGTTTCTGTTGTCTTGTCGCAGTCGAATGCACTCATATGCTTTACATAGCTGAGACTCTTCTCGGATTAGAACTTATGTTCAAATTAATTTCAACCTGCATGTATTGCGAACGCTGAATATTACTAAATAATAAATATATTCGTTTTATTTTTAATCCAAAGGACCAAATTATGCAGCAAAATTATTATTCTGGCATTACCAAAAATGAAAATACCAAAAAGTAGCAGGTTTTTGTAACTGACCATTTCTGTGGGATTATGATCTAATCCTTAACAAATAATTCCATATCTCCATTTAAATATGCTTCTTTACATTATTTTGGCTCGATGTTGTTTATAAATTGCTTTTAACACGACTTGTAAGAGTTTAAAATAGATGTTAAGTAATGTAGCCACTCATAGGTTTGTGTACAACGACCTATTAAGTGTTCTGTGGCAAAGTTGATGTTAACATTTAGCAATATTGTGTTATCGGTGAATATTTTGTATAATTGTTTGCATAATGTGGCTGTTTCGCTTATAACGAAGCTATTTCCTTGTAAATTTTCTACAGGCATACTAAATCTCAAGTCTACTTTGTCAGTACTGATATTGTGTAGAAGACTGACAAAATAGCTTCGTCACAATGTATAATAGCGTTGAAGGATGAATAAACAGTATCGTTGCCATGTGTAGACAGGAGAGAGCATCTCGGTTGATAAATGCTGATTGCTGAAGTACTGAATGTATAAGTAATGCGCCACCAGGACGCTTCCGTCACGACCGGTCCTAGAACAATGTTCACCAATATCACACAAAGAGTACATATTTTTAATATTTAAATATATTTTAACGGTAAAGTGATTTAGATTATTTTATAATGTACTAGTTTTACATGTTATGCTACTCGGTAGGTAATTAAATGAATATTTTATGCATTAAATAGGTAAGGCATTTTTTGGAATTATTTTGCATACATATTTCAAGAAAAAACGAATTTCATGTCTAACAGTTAAATTATCAATAACACCATATTCGTATTTAACCTGTTTGAGCCAAGTTGACCTTTGTTGACACTAACTGCTTGGAAAATGGCCGGATTATCCGCGCAGGATAGTGTGATCTATGCACACATTCTAAGGTTAGTCAGCAGAATCACAGTATTCTTGCTATAAACGTAGTATTTGTAATTTTAATAAAAAAAAAACGTTTTTAGTTCTGTGACCCTTTAAATGTCTTATTATAAACGAGTATGAGGCAAGTGGCTGTTTTGTGATACATTGGTATCACCATGTTTGCGTAAGATTTTTTAATATTGATCATATAGAGCGATACATTATAACTTAATTAAAAGTTTGTGATGAGCTATTATCTTTTTAAAAAAAAAAAAAAATAGTTTTATAAAAAAATGACTATAAAAAAGACAATACAAAAAAGATTTTGTTGCGAAAATTTCAGCGGCTGGCATTTTGACTGTTCCAATGTTTGTAAAAAGTAATATGTCAAACAATAGTTCAATTATAACCGTTTTATAGTACCCACGACACGAGCGTTTGCTAAGTGTGGGGCTAGATGGCGCTGTGTGCAATTTCCCGGAATATTTATTTAATTTTTATTAGTTAGCTATTTATGTGAAGTTGTGTAACTGCTACCTGCGTAGAAGGCTGGTCGCGCCCAAGGAAACGTATTTATCATCGTCACCGCGGCGGCGATTCGTAATTGTGCGCCATATTGTTGCACTGAGTTATGATCTTCCAGCGAAACTCTTCCGCTCCGTGTATGCATTATTAACCAACTGTGGAAAAGAGGGGGGTTATAAGCATAATCAGATCTGAGATGAGTGCGTGTATAGCGTATCTATTGATCAACCTTTTAGTAAGGGGCGAGTTTAGTACAATAAATACAAAATCATTAGTTAAGCTGTTTATGAAAATCGGGGAAAACTAAGCTGATAAATTTCTATAGAATAGGATTTAGACTTACTGGAACTAGGATAAAATATTGAATTAAAGTAAATCTAATATAATAAAGCTGAAGAAGATCAAAAGTCTGAACATTGAAGATATTTAGGAAATAATTATTTAGAGATACTTCAATTTGATAGCAGAACACGTTCCAACTATTTCTGGAAATTTTATCTGTATGTCTGTTTATTTAAACGCTCATCACGCAAAACCAGCTGAATGGATCATCATGATTTTTAGTATGTGGTAGTAGTAGTATAAGGTTTTAGAAGTGTAATAAGCTACTTTTTGTCTTAAAATAATGCGAGTGAAACCGCGGACGCCCACTAGTAGAAAATAATGAATAATGCCCATGTTTTGACATCTTGCAGAATTTAATGATCATTTTACATCATATGATGTGGTTGTCTTACAAAAACTACTAAGTGGAGAGTTGTTTGAATTTTCCTACTTTGTGATTTATCCCACTTGCTTGTAATACATATGTATTGCCACGATAAATTCTTGTAATACTTTCCCATGCACACGTTACTTCATGTCATGTAATAATTTCCCCATTTGTGAATAGCAAATGAAAAGTTTACTAAGTAGTAATGGTATTTACCAGCTATTTTGCTGTTTTTATCTCTTTAATGGTTTGATTTATTATAAACCAACAGCACCCTGGTACTACTGTTATTAGCATATGAATAACGATTGATCGTTTAGGCAGTAAAGTCAGTAGCATGTAACTACACTAATATACAATGTTATGCTACCTGCCGATAGGTTAGATATGTATAGAAATTGTACCTACATTACATATTTTTATCAAAAACACAATATGCAGTCATTAATTTTCTCTGAGAAATTAATAATGACCAACGTTTATCATCATTACACTTTTTTGACATGAATATATTTTTGGGAGTCATTAAACCATGTCAGAGACACTTAAGGCGGTTTGTAAACTCTGACAGCAGTAGGCCTTTCTTATACAAACTAAGTTACTACATAAGAGGCTACACAGTACACATGTAAGAAGCTGTAATTCCACTAGAATACCCCACGCAGCTCGCGCAGACAAAAATCACATCTGCTGCCATATATTTGAGCTGTCACTGGACACTGCGAGATACAGGGAGGCAAGAATACGCGCGCAGCATATATCCCTAGATATAGTATATACGTGTACACTGTTTGTTTACTTATACAACCTTTTTTATGGAAATAAGGCTCACGCTTGACTCACTTGCGTGAAGTTAAGCAACTCTCCCTAAAACTATTTGAAATATAAATGTTTTCATAGAAAATATGAAAATATTTTTAGTAGTCAGTAGTTTAAGTGTTACAATAAAGATCAGTATTTTTATTACATCCAGTATTAGAATTCAGTTAGTTATGCACTTAAATTTGAGAAAAATACTGTCGTGGCAGTGTATATTACTCCTTTAGTTTATGTTTACAATACTGATATTTTATGGTTTCTGTTGTAAACTTAAAATTGGTACCATTTATCATTTAAGCTTATAGTGTGCCAAATTTTTCAGCCGTTTAAAAACCTACCTGGCACCTCCATTTACATTCAGCCAAGTGCGGGGCGCATGGCGCGATCCGTGCGATTTGTCGTTATTTGCGCGCCGCAGCGTCCACATGACGGGTCTTATCCCGCATCTCCTCTCCACAGCCTCTACCTGCCTGCCACTGGACATTTCTCACAGAAACAATGAGCGTTTAAGCTTTATTATGACAACAAATCTACAAGACACGTCTCTCGCTAGGACTTTTTATGGGCGCGTATTTTAAACTCTTCGTATTTAGAGACGGCTGAGTGTTTGCTTTGCACGAATCGACGGTTTCAATGAGTGGTGGGTATGTTTTTATTTCCTTTGAGAAGGGTTGTTTGATTTGTTGTATTTTATTTCTGAATTCACTGACGCACTTGGACATTGATTACAAAAGGATCTGTTGATTATTATTTCAGATTTGGACAATACGATATTTAATAAGAAAAAAAATAAAAGCATGTATTGTAGTAGATTAAAAATATGTGTGAACATTGCATAGTCCAAGATCTCAGTGAACGTTTTTTCTTACTCGCTCTCGTGGCTGGGACCGCCTGAAGCGAGGCATGCAACCTGTAATAATGTTACTGCGGCGACGGTATCTGGCCGACAGATCGCCCAAATCAATTTTAAACAAACTCTGGCCACCACCTACAATTATTATCGAACAATGCGGGGCCACTAAACACTGCCACAGCTTGCCTGGCACTCACTATGCAAGTACCGGCCAGTGTTAGAGGTCACCACCTTAATGGACGGTTCTTTCCGTATCGCACGAGATGCGATCGGAATGATTTGTCGATTGTATACAACTTAAATATTGATATTAATATTCATAAACGATTTTATCGGTTTCTCTAGCTCTGTGTGTGAATGAACTCATCTATTGTCAATGGAATAACTGTATCTACCTGAGCAATGACTGTACGTACATGCGTAGATGAAATACTTATAGTACTTTCAAAGTATTAAAGTGTGTCGTGTAAGAAAAACACGCCCATAAAGTTATCAAACTTTATACGGCGGACATTAAATTTTTAGAACTTAATTTTGCTACCGCACAGTTTACACGAAACGTCGGTGTTAGTAGATTTATCGGCATCCAGCGAACGGCAGCTCCAGGGATTTACGTCGTTTACGGTAAAATTAAAATTGATGATCATGTAAACTTTATTAGTGGAAGCATAAAAACGTGGAGTAAATCAAAGAGTCGGTACGCAATATACTGCGCAGTGCTTCGATCTAGTGTAGGGACCCCGTTAACACTTTATTGCCTTTCATACTTCTTGCAGCATTCCGAGAAAGTAAATTACTCGTCGCGATCGTAAAATTAATGCCGCATACGGTAATACCAGTACTTCGGCATGTCACTGTCAATTTTTATGATGCACTCACTCGGTATCAAGCTCGGTATCGGCTCGGATCCGAACCAGCGCTCCAAGGAGATATCCCTCCAATAAAATCGCGCATTTATTGCCTACCTACTTGCTCTATCATTAATTCCCGTAAACTGTCTAAAATTAAATTTATCTTCTACAAAACAAATAGATTTTATTGAGCATTTTCACATTTCACTCGAACCCAAGACGAGATCTTGGAACGAGTAGGCTGCATCTTAAACCTAGTTTTGGAAGAACGATATCAAGAAATGATTGGCAACGGTCTCGATAACACTTAATGCTTTGACGTAATTGCTAAAATTAACAAGTATTTTGTGCCTTTTCAAATAATATCAGAAAACAATGGGCAAACATCTATATTATATAAAACTCAAAGGTGACTAACTGACTCATTGACTGACTGACTGATATAGTGATCTATCAACGCACAGCCCAAACCACTGGATGGATTGGGCTGAAATTTGGAATGAAGGTAGATTTTAAGATGTAGGCATCCGCTAAGAAAGGATTTTTGGAAATGCAACTTTTGAAGGGGTGAAATAGGGGATGCAAGTTTTACTTCTTAATGCGAGCGAAGCCGCGAGCATCCACTAGTACAGTATAAAAAGATTGATTTCGATTTAAAAATATCAAAGCATAATTTAGCTGGTCAAAAATATATTCTAAATGTAAAGGTAGTAGGTAGGTGGTACAGTAATACTATGTTAATAATTTGAATAGCATTGCAACAAAATACTTATGAGAGTGGTAATTTTTCAAACAAAACCGGCTTTGAAGCCTGAGGGCTATTCTAGACATTTCAAGACCTCGTTCACATTGAAACCTTGATCCTTTAACTACGAGCGTCTTCTTGACTATTGCACACTCTTATTACAAAGCACATAATTATAAAAAACAATAGATGCCTCTTAAGGCGTGGTTAGGGTGTTAAAGTTGAAAGTATCCGACACTTTACGTGTTTGCTCTGACACTTAAGTAATTTACTAAAAAAGTAGGTACGAAAGCATTTTTTCGTTAATATTTTAAGTTAGTTGTATAAAACTTAAAGTTTCGAATTAGTTGAACCACTTTTATGATACATCTTTTGTAAATTTGTGTTGACCATAACTAGTTAATTATATCGCTTAGTAATCATGTTAATACATTTATGTTAAAAATATTTTTGTTGGTATTCTCTTGATTCCTTACGTTCTTCAACCATTCAAGCCAAGTACGCATTGAAATAAGCTTTCTACTCTCTATTTCGCAAGCTTTTACAGGCATTAAAATGCACAGATAAAGGCGAGTGCAGACGTACATCTTTCAAGCCACAGATTATTCCATGAAAGCTCACGAGAATCATTGCAAGTCGGCACCTGCAATCAATCCACGCGTAATTAACACATTCGAATACAAAACATGCTTTAATCTGCAAGAGTATTTCAGCCTTAACGAGACATGGAAACTTATGGGTGTAGGTAAGGAGATTGAAATACAAGAATCAATTTAGAGTGTTTACAACACAACCCAGTTTATTCTAAGGTATACACTATCGTGGATGGAGTTTTTATGCACATGATAGGGAGAATCTATCAATTCCGGCTAAAATTAACATATTTCCACTAGCTGTAAAAACTTAAAAATTTAAGCTTTACCCATACGATTTCCATTGTGAACAGTCAGTATTTAAGAATAATGTTAGATCGTAAATTCAGTATATTAAAATTTAAATGGTTATTTGTTTTATGCACACCAAGTATTAGTAGCACTTTGATCAGTTCCAATATTCTCTATTCTCGTTTCTTTGAAATACCCTTAGGATGTTATTCAATCTTCTGTAACCAAACTCCTATTCCGTCGTAGAAATAAATAAACTTGGACTAATGATTTACAAATGAATACAAGTATGTTCGTTATATACTGACTTGTCGCCAAGATATTTCAATTCTGCAATATACAAGTTATTTATTTATGCTTTATTATAGACAAGTAGGTGCTCAATAATTGCCACAAGCTTGGTTGGCGATTGGATAAAGCTTATAGTAATATTTTAAGTTTTAGATTTTTTATCATTTTCACATGGTACTTCATCATCATCATCATCCTTAGCTCTTGGGATCTTACTGCTGGATAGACCTCCCTTTGTATGTGACATCTGCGTCGATCTTGTGCAGACCTCATACCCCAGTGTACATACATAGTACTTAGTGTTAAGCATATTGGTGATAATCTATGAGTTCTTGTCACACTAACAAATAATAAAAATCGTTCAAATTGAATTCATAATTATAAATACATGTCAATTAAACTATAAAAATCCAAAGGTAAGGATTATTTAAGTTTAATTGCTACTAACGTAAAATGTATTTTATTTCGAGATATATTAAGACAAATCATACAGATAAGTAAGTACCTGTGTATTATACTTACATATCTGCAGAAATAATTTATTGAAGCGAGATATCATTTCTCATTTGATAAATGTTTCACATCGGCGATTACAGAAAATGTTCATTCTCTCCCTTGGGCGATTACAAAATTATTAAAACTGCTTCATATTCAAGGAATGAGTTCATACGGTAGCAGTCGGCAGCTCATTTAGCGATATCCTGATCAAAAATAGGGCTGCTAAATGACTAGCTAGCTTATGCACTGCTTTTTGACACTGTTATACATGCAGTGATATACATTTATATTATGTGAAGCCATTGGATGATCAACATTGTGTATGATAAATCAAAACACATGTGTTTTTTCTTTAATTATCGATCCACTCTAACGTTCATTGCCTCCAAGTTTTTTTTAGTATCAAATAAAATTAAAAACACGTATTAAGTAAAAAAAAACATTTTTAACTAAATTTCGTACGACTCACGCCATAAACTACTTGAAAAACAAACAGCAATAAAACATTTAACAATTTTAGCACGCTCACTTGATTCTAGCACCTCATAAACCTCTCATGTACCCGTTAAAAAGTGTAATAGCTTCTTAAAGACGTTAACCCTAATCAGGGGAATGACAACCATTACTCCATCTGCAGTGGATTGATAAATACGTTCTGGGCATGCAACCGGAGCGGTGACACTCGGGCTCCGGGCGAGCGGACAAACTTGCAGACACGCATAAATATGCTAGCTTGAGGTATAAACGTAAATACTAGATAAATTGCCGACACTCGTAATTACATAATCATCGTTTGATACAAATAATAAGTTGCTGTGGTAAAAGGTTGTGAAAATGTGAGTCGATAACAAACCTGAAACGCGCCCACATTCAGGTTTATTCCACGTGAGTAGGTATAACATACTCACGTGAAATAAATCTGAATGTGGGCGTGTGTTAGGATGAAACATTTTTTTGGCTAACAATACATTGGGCATTGTCCCATAGTACATCTACAAAAATAGAAAAATGAAATAGAACGTTGATTCTATTATTTTTGTCCTCAACAAATACTTGAATATACGTTTTTCAATACGCATCCTAAAGAAGAGATATCGTTCTATCTGAATGCTATAAATCGAAAGCTTCTTTTATTGCAGCACAAGCTACTGCAATTGAAATTACCTCGTAATTGCTAATAAATAAAATAGCTATAAAATTACTTACAATGTCAAGTGCGCCAATAACTCTAACGCCATGCACGTCACTTCAATTAACGGTTGTGTTTTAATTAAACTCTTATAGCTGACAGTTATCTGTTCATATAACCAGTTAAGTAGTTCCGCTCGTAGTTCGGCTAATTGAGGTAATCATACGTAATTACCTAAAGTTAAGCAATGGTCAATGGATCAGTCTTTAAAGAGTGGCTAAAAGTTGCTTTTGCATAATATGACAGATTGTAAATCGTAGATTGGAAAACTCAACCGTTTGTCACATTTCGACAGTAACGCCATGTTAAAAGCGGACTAGTTTGAAACTAGCTATTACCGTTTATGAGATACAGCCTGGAGACAGACAGACAGACAGACAGACAGCGGAGGCTTAGTAATAGGGTCCCGTTTTACTTTTTGGGTACGAAACCCTAAAAAATGAGTCAACCGTTTTCTTAAAATCTTGCCTTGACCATCCAAAAAGCTCACCAACTGACTGCATGTGCACCAAACAGACCTAAATCATGGAATATTATGTGTACTACACTTCACAAACGATCATTAAAAAACTAGCTGCCAGTAAGCAAGCCCATAAACGATGCAACGAATAACTCGCCGTCAGATTAAACACACATATTTACATGTGTACAAAGGGAGAGAGATAAAGGTTCAACCTTTTACAAGCAATTTGAGGTTATTTATCATGTTGAATGGCGCGCGGTCCGGTTGGTTTTTGGTGCAGCTTCTTTATACAGAAGCCATTATAAGTATCAATTTCATATCATAGATCATAAACACATTTATTTTGTGAGAGGTTCGGCGCTCGGGTTGCGGGGGGTCTCTTTGACTCGCTCGAGCCCCTGCATTCATCTGCAGTCGCCTTTTATTGTAAACTTGTGTCACAATTTTCGTGGACCTCACCGAACGCAAGGAGCCATAAATAAACTGAACACTAGTTTCCGAACTGCTGGTATTTATGGGAACATCGTATATCAAATATGTAGCAACTTGTGGCCTAATCTTCGTTTTATGATTGTCGTAAATTACAATTTGATTTTTAATAACTTATTCATTTCTTACTGTGTCACGGATGTTTGTCTTGATAATCATGTCAAAACATAAAAATATTTCTAATTTTATTGTTATTTTATATGTCTTGTTGCCAAGCTCTTTCCATGTAAATAAAAATAATCGTATGATCTGGTTACATATTGCATAGCATGCAGAATCAGGTAAAACGGTAAAACCTTCCGGGTACAAACTGCTACAAAATAAATTATTTATAGGCAAAAAGCGTAACTTATATTCAATATCGTTCAGGTGTGCCTTGGTTTTATTGTCGATCTACTTTATTACAATAAACTATTATCATACGGAAAACATGTGTGATATAGAACTAAATTATTCATACCGAACTGTATCTGCTGCGTTATATGTCATAATATGGTATGTGTCAAGTATTAAGTAAAGCATATACATAAATTGCCACTTTCTCCCCGTCCATCCTTTTTATAGACCACTTATTTTCAATGGTATTTGCTGGGCACGTTCCACAGTTAAACTTGTACTCAAGAAACGCGCTCAATCGTAATAAAATGTTAATAAAGTGCGTAAATCAAGATAATGTCAATAGTTAGGAGAGTTACACGACGAAATAGTCTCAAGCGAGGTGAGGAAATTACCTCACGTATGGAGAGAACATTACTCTTCTTGTCTTTCCTCGGCCCGAGACGGTCGTGCAATACTGGACTCAATTGCTGAGCTCTTACAGTCAAAAGCAATATCGAAGTAATGAAATAAAACACGCTCATACAACTTTATTAAAATGGTTAAGATTATTTCCTAGCGACAATATTCGAGGCTTGCATCTGCGTCGGGTTTATCTCGATGGCACAGAATGAAAGCCGAAGCACAAAGCGTCTTGCCCGAGCCACGCCGGATTAGCGAAGTTCAAAATGTCACGGAATACGAGACCATTCCGAGCATAAACCGCATTAACGATTGGTATTAGTGTAGTACCGATACATAAACATGTCGTATATTGTTGGACGCCCGTGGTAGATGCCACACACGAACAACTCCAATCGAATAGATGATGCCACCAGCCACCAGTATCCAAAAAAACTCCTCGATTCGGTGACGCAGTCTCTTATTGCTCAAGTGTTTACAAGATATTTGGGAAGAATTTGTTGTTAAATTTTTGTATTAAGGTGCTAGTTAATCTGTCCAGTAAAAACAGTCTCAGTAGAGTAGTTTAGTTTCTAATGTTCTATGGTCGCTCGAGTGGCGGCGCGCGATGAGCCCGAACATTAGCCGGCCGCTGCGTCTGCGCCGGCGCCTCACTCCACAGACTGCGTCTAATGCAATTCGATGCGGGATTTTACTATCTAATATTATAAACCACACCTCGGCGTTAAAAAGATAATAGCCGACAATCTATGCTAACAACTTCAGTATTTTTTTACAAATGGACGGCATCGTAAAAGATATCGTATAAAAGCTAGGTGGGTTCGATACGATACACGATTTATTGACCCTCATATAATTTGCAGTTGGTCACAAAAACCAATTTGTACTCGTACTTATCTACTCTTAAAAATTTATTGATGGGGACGGAACGAGTTAGCGGCTCTGAAAGTAAGGATAAGAGGAATTATGGAGACATTCTAATGCTCACAATGTGTTTTAAATGAATGTAGGATACAAATGACCATACAGCTGAGCTAGGGTTTCTAGAAGGATTTTCTTTTCTAAAAGCAAAAAAATAAGAATTACTTATAATCATTTATTTTAATAATCGTTCATTTCCTACTTGAAGATAAAAAAAATCAACTGCATTCCTGGGTCGAAATAAGATCAATATTCACTGTTACACGGCTTTTAAAATGTTATGACTCCTGATAGTATCACAGATAAGTTAAATAACTCGAACCAAAACATAAAACTTGAAACGCTATCAATCCTTGAGCATCAATAAAAGTTAGATCATCGATATAATTTCAAATGTAATCTTTTAAATTTAAAACATTCTTATCTTCTTATTTATATCGATGTACACATTAAATCACTCATGAATTTAAAGCATTTTATTGTCATTTCGAAGTGAAAACAATATAAATGTATTTTATGTCACGGGTGATTTATAGGTGAGATGTGATTTATTACGAGCTGATTTAATACAATCTTGGGCAGCGTCGGTCCGTGGATGTTTGCCGGAGCCTGCCACGCCGGCGCGCGTCTCTCGCCGCCGAGATATATCCTTCAGCCTTCTGTCACCTCGCTCACATACCGTCCATGAATCTCGACGTGTTTCACATCCAATAAACTACGCTTTACATGTGAAAGCATCGACTTACGACCGTTTTATTGTATTTGTTTCCGTGCCATAAGTCTACTTCTATTACAATAATACTATTGTTGTGTTGTAGTTCCTACATCTACTCGCATTATTACAAGGCTATTGTCGTGGCTCAGTAAGCTAAACTAGACAGCTTTAACATAATTCAAGCCGTAATTCTTAACAAAAATAAACTTCAGTCCATTCATAAGATTTACCAACTCCGAGACACAATGAGTGAAGCGTCGTTTTGTATTTATATTAACATTCAGTGCCTCTTCCCATCGATATCCCGAGAGGTAAATCTTGGTATCGTCAGAGTGTAAGCATCCTCGTCATCTAGCAGTAGATTAAAGGAACGGCAGACGCGTTCACTTGTTAAATTGGAATAGAATAAAATGAGATTAGAGACGTAGCTCCGACATTCCAATCGGCGAGATTTCTCGAGTCAGAGCGCTCGTTCCGACGCAGGCGTTTCAATTATTTGACGCATATGCGAATTAGTTTTTATCAGATGTAATAAAATGCTCAGTGGCGAAGGCGAGGGGGCGCGGGGGCGCGGGGCGGGCGCGCTAGATGCGGAGATACCGCGCCGGCCGAGTGCCGCCACTCCGGTGGCCGCTACTTGTCTTACGATAAACTTATCTTTACAATCGATCCTCCCGATAAAAATAAAAACACCGATACCTTAGATCTCGGTCGGTTGACGCGCCGCGAACCAATAATATTTCGAGTTTATCGCCGCAGCTATCCACATTTGCATCTGTATAGGGCCGATACATTTTGTTACTGTATTATTAGCATTCCAGCGCCACTTGTGTATTCAAATTCGGTGCATTTTTGTAGAGAATCACTTCTGTAGTGATTTCAGTTTGAAGTGACGCAAATTTCTGACTGACGTCGAGTTTAGATGAATGGAGAATGGATAGCTGAGACTTCCGGGGCTGGGATTTCATGTTGGATCACAATATTATCATGTTACTGGATACAAAATATTGTCAGAAAGTCAGGCTCGGTGCATTGTTATTGTAAGTCCATGGAGTGTGTTTATGTAGAAGTAGATTTCAGTGTCGTGATTGAGTAATAGATGTGCAGCCTAGGTGGGTATAATGATGCATTGTTCGGGGGCCGGTGACGCGGCTGTCCTACATGGGAGCTCGAGTAGTGCTCACAGGTCAACGCTTGCGAGACACACGCGCGATCAAGTCAAGGCTTACCTTAGTCTCCGATACATGAAAGACACTACACTTTGACACTTCATAGCATATGTATGTATGGTGTTATAGATTAAAAACCAATGTCCATGAAAGACAACAAATTATTTGTTAAGCTATACTCGTGGGCTCTATGCACATACATGATTTTAACGAGGTTCCTTCAATTAGATTCTATTCCATAGAAGGTCTTTGGACATATTAAATGTAAATAGAGGAACAGATTTGATTTAGAGATGTGCACTGTACAGCTTTGTTGGCGATTCGCCTCGCGTTTATCAAAGTTGGTCAATGGAGTTTACAAGAATGAATGAATGAAGCAATTTAAGCGGCAGTTAACATTATTTAATGTTTGTATACCACGAGTGAAGCATGAACAAGTCGTTAAGAGCAGGCGCAGCTTCTGTTCGACATTAGCAAGCACGGAGCGACGACGTCCTTATCGCCGACTAGTAGTCGCTTATCGGCGCACAATCTCACGAAAACTCCATTGTCGACTGCACCTGTCATAAACGAGTTCAACGGCCCGCTTAACTTTCAATTAGCCACAAAATATAAGGTTTTAACAAACGTTAGATAAGTAAACAAACGTGATCCTCAGGCTATTTGGTTATGGCGGACTCTCATCAATAATGGTTCGGGGGCGATTATATCGCAGACGCGTGTCTCGCGCTGAGAGCTCCAACACCGTTATTAAGCTCGCGATACTCATCTCCACACAGAGATCATTTAGTGATACGCTTTATATTAAATTACTCGGTCGTGCGTTGATAAAATATCCCCGGTATTCTATTACCGAAAGCGAGATAAACGCGGCCGGAGGTATTAACAACTGGGAATTATAAAAATATGTAGATGGAAAAATTATAAATGCCGCGACGGCGCGCATTATGAGATAACGAAAATGACGTAGGCAATAAAACGGGCGAGTTTACACTAGCCGCGTAAGTGGTGCGTACCAGATGAGATGGTTTATGTAAATGGGTGCGTTAAGGACGCCGCAATGTGTCAAGTCGCGTGTCGATATGGCATCGAGCTGGCATGTCGTGGACAGGCGCAGCGCGTGCGTTTATCCTCGCTTTACTTCGCTGTGCTCATTTTTTCCCGCGTCGCGTCCTCCTGTCGTCACTCGTTATATACTGTCACATTCGCTATGTTTATTGCGCGTATACGTCTTCATCACGCGCCGCCTCTCCGCACGCCGCTACCGATGTTAATCTCGACCTATCCAAATAATTTTATTCAAAATCATTTATCACATGATCGCAGTGAGCACCTTATCGTGTGTTCCATCGTCGTGCTTTCTATCTCCAGTAATGAATTCAGCCCCATCACGACGCCTTAGACTTACAAAGCGAGCGTTATCTCTGGTGTTTCCGCAATTGCGGTATATTTCTCCCATCGCAATACATATTAGTCTTCGGCCTGACTTCTCGTTTAAGATCTGATTACTTACTAGTGTTAACGAGGAGACTAGCGTCGTTTGCGTTCACTTCATCTTGAACTGCGAAAATGTATGGAAATCTGAAACCTGTTCGTAAATCACTGAGCTAAGATTAGTTTTAGTATTCATACTTGAAATGGTAGCAAAGTTCCTAGGTGCCTTTCACTCGCCTGCAATAATTTGTTGGTTCATTTTGCGGGTGATAATGTTTGTTTAAGTGCGTTTATTATGAACAGTTTATCGGCTAATACGGCGCATTAAGCCGGTAGAATGCGGTCGGTGCCGGCAGCCGGCTCCGGCACGCTATTTAGTCATTTAAACATCGCGGTAATTTAAATTAACGTCTCTGACTTTATCTTTACTCCGCGGCTTACGTAAAAATCTTAATAAATCGATGCAGCTCAATTTACCTCGAGCACCTTACTTTGTGCCGGCCTCCGATATGACATCCTGACTCCACAAAATTTTATATTAGATGTCTCCATCAATTTATAATTTACGTCGACGTTAACTCAGATACATTGATACCTACATACTTTGTAAACGTTACAAAGTCATGACTGTTCTAATGAATAATGAATACCGAGTCAATTTGTAGGGCGGCATCTTCAATATAGATGAAACATTAAATCAAGTAAAACTAACCGACATTTATTGCTTTTGCGCATTAAAATTCATGTAATCACTATCGAGACATGAAAATTAAACGGCATTAAAATTACTTCCATTAAGGTCTCATTAATTTCCTAATCTACGCTCTAGGGCACGTACATCGGTGTTTGATTTACAGCGCGGGCCGCGGACGGGTCCACAATGCCCCAACGAGAATAATTTACTCCTCTCACAATACTTCTAATTAAGATCATGCGTGAGCGCAATGAAGCCAGGCTAGGGACGGTGTTCGCTGCACAAACTGGACGATATAAATAACTCAAATCGTAACTCACGCCTTTTTGGAGCATACAGAGCGCAACCTGCGAAGGCTCTCCCAATTTGGACTTTTGTCCATACGCGGTAAGAGTCAGCGCCTGGTCAGAGTTGAATGCGAGTTCAGGCTGTATTGTTACAGAACTAAATAAACTATGAGTAGTAACACCGCAATCATTTGTAGCTTCGGGGTGAATACGCACGACTAGACTTTAACGAGTTTAACGTAAATCCATGCATGAGCTCTTTCATTTAGTGGAATTATGAGCGGGCATTACTTTATATTCATGCGCTTTCTGTAAATAACAATCCAAGAAATTTCAATTATTATTTCTTCTTCCCATCTAAGTGGTGTTTTTAATAGAGTTTCCACCATTTCTTCTGTCTTTCTTGTAATATTTTTCTTGATTTATTTTACTGTTATACCCAATTGAATGGCAACAGGAACAAATATGCTGGTGTTATGGTCTATACAATCGGGTGCTAACAGGTAAAGAGCAAATAAATATTGTCTTTACTTCCTGTTCTGACTATAATGGTAGATAAGTAGGAAGTTAGAAGCCATCCGGAATGTAAGTAACCACTTAACATCGCTGTCTTCACTCATTACTCAAGGAGTCCTATATACGAAGAGTCAGTACTTAAGATTTCTAATTTTTACTTATTGTAATTAGATTTTTATTGAGTAAAAATGCACATAGCTTATTAGACAACTAATGACATATAAACAACTGAATATTGGTCTACAACAAAATATATTATTATTATTTTTGAGTGTATAATAGCTTTCTTTTGTTTCTTTTATATAATACGTTTCAAAAAAACTTAATACAAGAAGTTGTTACAAAGATCAAAGACATATTCGCAAGCTTCAAGTAATCTTTCATACAAAATCATGTTAATTTCCTTAATTTATAAATAAATAAATATTCCGGGACATTGCACACAGCGCCATCTAGCCCCACACTAAGCAAACGCTTGTGATGAATTTGTAATGATCTTATTTCGTATGTCTATATGTTTGTGTGAGTATATATATAAAGGTGCTTGAAACTAATTATAAAACATTCCTTGTTAGAGTTCAGGTACTGTATTACACAGCTGACTAAACACTTGTCACGTTGACTTGCAACGAACATAAAGCAGTTTGTTGTTACTAGAGCAAGCATTCCGAGACAATCCCGGGAAACGCACGAGACTCGCTTGATTACTGTTATATGTATATTTATTTTATTTATTTTTATTTTATTATAAATGGTGAAAACGCATATCTTCAATTAAAACTACAACAAAGATAACTAAAATATGAACAAAATTATCACAAAAAATTACACATGAAATTTATCAACAGTTAAGTAAGGAACAAATTAGGTACTAATAAACTCGTAGCTTTTCAAAGAGCTTATAAAATATAGAGCTATTTGTAAAATACCAGCTCATACATATAACCACTCAAACCTAAATAATTTTTAGTTTATTTAGATTTCTGTGCTTGAAACAATATCTTTTAAAAATGTTTCAAACTAGTGGGAACTCGCGGCTTTGCTCGCATTAAGAAAAAAATCCTTGCATCTCCTATTTCACCCCTTTCAAATTATTATAATTTCCAAAAATGTTTTCTTAGCAGATGCTTTCGTCATAACATTTATCTGCATGCCAAATTTCAGCAGATCCGTCCAGTGGTTTGGGTGTGCGTTGATAGATCACCGTGTCAGTCATTATTGAGCTTTATATATTTAGACAAAAACTTGGATGAAGGAAATGTCAAAAGGTACTATTAAATGTATAAAAGTAATATGTGTCACTTTAAATAGTAGTGAAATGTTCTATATCAACAATGAATTTTATTAAAAAAATACAACAATTTCATTCGACTATTATCTACATTAAAGTTACTAAATAAAAAACCCTGAGTGAACAGAAAATACGATATCTGTTCGTATAAAAACAAGATATTCTTGTATTCCCTTATAAGTAAAGTTTTAAAATAAACTACTGTCAATAAAAATGGTCATACCAGCAGATACGGATCTAGGCGTACTAGACATGTCACAGTGATTCTACAGAAAGAAGAAGTGATAAATAAAACCGGCCAAGTGCGAGTCGGACTCCTATCCCTATCTCTACTCTATCATATATGTTATGTATTAGTTTAGGTATTTATTTTGTAGTTAATATATTTCTAAATATTTACTTACAAATATTCAAGATTCTACCTGTTTATTAAGATCGAGTAAAAATTGCTTAAAAATTACGTTTGTGGTATGGGAGCCCCCCTTTTATATTTACTTTATTTTTATTTAATTATTTATTTTGAAAGGTAATATACAAGTTAATATTCTGTTAAAATTTTAAGCGTCTACCTGTTACCATTTTTAATATTGAGCAAAATAATACGAAAAAAACACGTTTATTGTATGGGAGCCCCCTTTAATATTTACTTTATTGTTTTTTAATTATTTATTTTGAAAGGTAATAAGTATACAAGTAAATATTCTGTGAAAATTGGAAGCGTCTCCAGTTACCGTTTTTAATATTGAGCAAAATAATAGGAAAAAAACACGTTTATTGTGTGGGGACCTCCTTAATATTTCTTATTTTTTATTTTTAGTATTTGTTGTCATAGCGGCAATTTCAGCTTTCTAGCTATCACGGTTCATGAGATACAGCTTGGAGACAGACAGGCGGACAGACAGCAGAGACTTAGTAATAGGGTCCCGTTGTACCCTTTGGGTACGGAACCCTAAAAAGTAGATAATAGTATTAAAATGTTATGGTTTTTTATATCATAGGGTGTACGAAAAGAAGTTTTTTAAACTATATTTTTAAAGATAGCCTTGTTACAACGGGGCATGTATTCCTCGGACTGTCGACAGAATCAATAGAGTAAAATAAAATGTGCGCTTTCAATGCACCGTGGTTAGGAGTAAATGAGGTTTGAGTAATGTGGGGCGCACACGTAAGGCCGGCGTGGTGAAGTACATACTTGTATACATTCTATTTTACAGAATATATACATAAAAAACTTATGTAAAAAAAGTAATAAAATCGGAACGCGTAACGCGAATGCTGTACGAACATGAGAGAGAGAGATATTTATTTGCCAAAAAACACTGGTACAATCACAAAGATATTAACGTATTACTAAATATTACGTATTACAATAGAGAAAGTATAAGATATTTATGTTAATATGTTAATTACGCATGTTTTTCAATACGCTCGATTTATTCCTGTTGCGGCTACGCGAACGAAAGTTAGCGACGAATGGATGTTCTGCTGGCCAATTTACTTCTTAACCCCCACTGTGATCAGTAACACATGTGTGTGAAATGTTAAAAGGTATGCGTGCTATAAATAGGAATATATTTTACATTTGGCCAGAACCTATCGTAATTTTCTATAACCATCTTCTATAATCATGATACAAAACACTTGTGCCTTAACCGTATTGTCTAAATAGTATTTATTTAATAAAAACTTATAAAACAAATATTACTAATTTAAAATATAAACTTAAGTAATTAATACCTAACTTATAAACTAAATTGTCTAATAAATAACATCAGTAATTCATATATATTCAATAGGTAGTTCTATACCGCCAGAAATTCATAATTCACAAGTAAACAAGCATCCACGATGTTCACATCCACATACAATTAATTAGCTGTATAAGTAGACCACGAACAGTAGACTGATTATAGACAGCGAACATTAAAACAATGATTAATATTGAAGAATGAACTCCGTACTCATCCGTTACAATGCCGACAAAGGCCCTCGCAGCGACCGCTACGTCAATTTATAATGCGATTAACAGAAAGAATGGCGATCCGACTGATTGCGCGGATCCATAAGGACCTCACCAAAATCCCCGTCGGAATAATGACGGTCGCTTCCTTAATCATCCAAAGGATTATTAAGCTCCACCGCCACGGTTATATTTA
The DNA here is from genome assembly GCA_964023185.1 of Macaria liturata. Taxonomy (NCBI): domain Eukaryota; kingdom Metazoa; phylum Arthropoda; class Insecta; order Lepidoptera; family Geometridae; genus Macaria; species Macaria liturata. Next base: position 7,847,819 of record OZ026815.1, on the reverse strand, counting down.
TCGGACGTCATTTGTTTCTCTGTCTCGGCATCTCGGCAGTAGTTGAAAATATCTCAATTAATATTTAGCCTAAAGATAGTATGTAATGAGAATAATCTAGGAGCGCGTAAGCCGAGTGAGTCCGCAGAAGGTGATTAATATGATAAAGTGCGCACATCCATCGCTGGCTGGCGGCGGCGGCGGTGGCAGCGGGCGGACCACACCGGCTACCGGGCACTGTGTCTCTGCTACGCACGCCGCCTTTCAAACCAACATTAAATTGCTCCAAACCTTTTCACGAGATTTCACGTGAGAAGGGATTAGCGCCCGCTTGTTTGGTTAATCCGTGCCAGTGAAATCCGCCGGTGGGAAACTTCGATCACGATGATCGATCTCCGATGCGATACTCTGCGTGAGAAACATTCATAATTATAATCTTATTTTACACCTATGCTAAGAGCTTCTGGTTTAATAACAGGCGGTCGACCGATACAAGGTGGATTACTACTCGCAATCGAGCCTAGTTTTCGAAAATGACTCAACTTGAAACGTCTTGTAACGCGAGGCGTCGTAATTACACTCTGTATCGATTTTATGGAGTACAATAATTATCTGTTTATGATACAACAACGTGTCAGTAAATACACAGTAATAAAACCAAAATATCGTAACCATAACTAAGTGTGAGAAAGTGAGGTGTCGACTAGAAGCGTATGAGCTTTGTCGAAATTAGGATGTAATAACATAGCACCGAGTTTCCATTTACGGCATGGGGACTAAATAAACACACAATAAGTGACGGGAGTCAGCGTCTCGGGAAGATATTATCGGGCGATTTACAACCGATCGGAAACGGTTACGAGCGTTAGCTTTTCTCACTTCACTAATTTAGACGTTACCAAAGTAGCTCAGCGTTAAATGGAGGATGAACGGTTCCACAGTAAATACGGGCAGTTTATATGGGCGGTAAACATCGCGACGTGAACTGTACACAAGGTGATTTTTTATTTGTATAGTACCAGTGCAGGCTCAAATACCCGTGAGAAGTCGCCTCCCAGCGCGGCCGGCTGACACCTCGCCCAGGGCAGTAATCTTGAATGACACCGCGCCTAACTTCCTATCTCTACTCCATATTTCTCGAAATTAATTTGCTAACAGTGTTGTGACCGGCCGACGATGGCGTGACGAATTGATTAACCTATATCGGATTTGCTTTAGATCCGTTCACAATAAGTACAAGATACGTGCTTTCGAAAGCTCGCTCGCATACGTTATACTTATCAGATTAAGATTTGTTTACATTGACACTAGTAAAGGTCAAAGCGTCCGATGCTATCAAAATTTCGTATGCTCGAACCGGAATGTTTTGATTTGACTCTTGTCCAGTCGTCGACACCATCAATCGGAGATTACCTGAAAATCCGACGAGTGAGAAATTTCCTCGGACCGTAAGCGAATGTCATTTGAATGTAAATTGTATCGGGCGGGTCGGAGCGGCGTCGCGGCGCGAGTACCCACCTCGCATTGTGCGTATAACAAGATCAGTATCGACTTAATGACAATATATTGGTAATAAAATTAGATAGTCCATGCCGTCATCTGGGCGACCATCGGGCGCCTGACTCTCATAGTTATCGCGAACCAACTAGAAACATTATCCAACGACGGACAAACCATGCTCCGGATACTATGGGACCTCTTCACATTCATGGAATACTCAAACAGAACCTTACTTTCTTGTAGCCACGTTTCAAAATGCATCTGAACTTCTCTCTGGGAGCTATTTTTAACTTTATGACATTAGGTCATAACAATGTTAAGTTATGGCATAAATATTATGACACTTTTATCGGTTCTTGCTAGAAAAGTAAATATAGACTGAATTTACCCACAAAAGAGAGCGGATGTCATTCGTTTGAATAAAGCAAATACATTGCAAATGTATAAAATTAATGAAATATTGATTTTTATGCGACGAAGATTAATAAACGACGCAAATAAAATGTTTCTAAAAAATTAACACTTGAGTTGTCATATTTGAATTTTCTGTTGATGTTTGTGATAAAAACCTCGGTACAATGTTCCACATAAATCAGTTTTTAACATATTCAAAGTATCATTCAAAATACAAGAGAAATGCATTAACATTTGCATGAAAATAATGCACGGATATTTGAGTAAAACCATATTCTGTGTAACAATAGTGGTATTCATTTATATATTTGGACATGTCATCATAGTATAAGAGACAATACTCTGTTTCATTACTAATGCAAAAAAAGTAATTTTGGCAGAATTTAATTTTAGTCAGTAGTAAAATAGGCTGCAATAGCTACACATAACTAAATTTTAGGTTTTTTTTTTAAATATTTATTCATTTTTTTCGAACGAAACGAAATTCAATTTAAATAATTATTAGTTTTTTAGTTTTATATAAAAAAAATCTCTAAGACGCTCCCATAGATTACCTATATTTTTTTCTCCTTAACCACTTCAGATACGTTTAGTGACTCAAGAGAACACTATCTCCCCACTACAGAGGTGTCTGCTACTGGAGCCAAGGCACGCGATCATCTTCGATAGCGATCTCAGAGATTAACGACCACATGTGACACCGCCTTAACACGGCCAAATGGCCATCGTGCGCCTTCGCCTTAACACTAACACCTTGGAGCCTGCGCCTTAATTACTCACACAATAAACCTTATCCAAAGATAATCTTTTGCCAATTTTATTTATAGAGGTAACCATAAATTTCCAATAATATTTGTCAAAATTGTTTATTGCACAAAAAACAATCTTTTACTGTTGACGATAAATGTTGATAATCAATAAAATTGTTATTAATTATTTTAAATTTACAGTGTTTACGCATTTCAGGTGACAATACCAAACAGCTGATCTGTTTTGTAGTTGTAGGCTTGCATTGACAAAGCCTAGCTATTTACGTGCTTTGATTTACGGAAATCATTCGATAGACATGGTTTATCAAAATTAGATTTTATAGTAATTTTTCACAGAAATAAATGAACGCGTTTTTGAAACCAATAAATCGTAAGTACTCAGTTTACTACAAACGCGTTCAATTCCGCGACGGAAACAGTTTTGTTATATAACGTCCTAAATAAAATAAATTGAACATCTGTAATATCAATTAAAAGTTCCGAGCGCTTGTGTAAAAACTAATCTTTCAATTGAGACAATTAAGGTTACTCGAGTCGAATAATCGTTATTTCGAGATGACTAAAGGGTCAATCAGTACTTACCTAATTCGCCCAAATTGTGGCAAATCAAGATTTGTTTTTATCGTTACCAACGCGCTAAAGATCAAAAGATAAGTCTACGTGAGTGTAAACGTTAAATTTATGTTAAATGTATGTTATGACACAAGTTATAATAGGATACTTGAAACATAGTTTTAAGAAATTTAATTAATCAAATTAATGACTACATATATGTATTATCGGAATATTTTTCGCCGCGCCGCTTTTAAGGCTTTTGTGCTCTAGAATTTATTGATTTAGGTTTTATAGGCAGATCAGACAGAATTTCATTTTTCTAGATTTTATTCGTAGAAGGCTGAATTTAGATTAAAATTCAGACAGTTCTAAGAATATATTGTTTTTATAGGCTAAAAGTTTTAGGACGATCTATGAATTTTGTTATTGTATGAATAGTAATATGATAGGTACCTACTGAACTTTACTAGGTTCTATTTGAAGAGTTGATTTTTGAAAGATAAAATCATCGAAACGTGTCTTACTTGAGTAGGTACCTGTCTGATATTGTAAAAAGGTCTAATATTTAATGTTAACTACCAATTACTGACAAATACATCGTATTTTAGGGGCCCGAAGTTAAACTATCCGAGGTAATAAATCAAGTGGCTCACGTCGGCTAATTTACGCATACATTTCCGTTCCGTCAATCGGAATCGTAATACATCTGATAAAAAAGTAAATAAATCTCGTATTTATTCTACAACAGGTTCTACGAGATTATCTAAAGCCTTTGATAAATGTCCATACACACGTGGCTAGATAAACGGAATGCAAATGAGCGTTCATATGTATTGCTTTACAAAATCAGATCTTTAATTTAGAGAGGCTCGTTGTAAACAAATGAATACTAATGTGGACTTATGTCGCAATATCAATAAAGAAGATGCGTAGGGCTGACACTTGGAATAAGATTCTGAGAAATTTTGATGTGAAATTAATTGAGCGCGTGCTAATCTCACTATGCCTGTAATTCGCATTACTGTAATTTGTCAGCACGGAACAGTTACAAAACTATACTTGACTTACGAATAAAGCTAATTTTATTAGTAAAAGTAGTTAAGTCCCCAAAAGCAGCCCTAATAGTGTTGCTGAGTGATGAGTAGGTCGGTGCATTGGTTTATCGAGTGCGACCATGAAGGGCCAGCTACCACGAGAGTATTCAGGGCCACGATACAACCGACCACATGAAGGGCCAGCTACCACGGGAGTATTCAGGGCCGCGATACAACCGACCATTCATTCTAATTACAGAGACCGTATCGACTATCCATCGACGATTGAGACACCGTTATCATTAACATTCATAAAATCCGATACGTTTAATTCATTAATTATTGTCTTTGAACGGTTTTTGTAGGCACTGAGGTAATGAAAGTGGGACATAAAACTTAAGTCAATTAAGATAAATCTGATCGTATATCTTTGTCGTGGACGCATCAAGAACGTTGTTTGGAGACAGACGCTTATAAAATGCACTTTAATGTTACGTTTAAAATTTTGTTGAATAAAAGCTACACATTCAATTTTATTTCTTCCAATTGGAACAGAATTATTGTCTTCTAAATTATTGGATGTGGAATGTGAGTTTTCGATTAAATACGAAAATAAATTACTATCTTGAATTTCATTGGATTTTAGTACCTACCACGCTACAATTTAACCTATACATTAAAATGAACGACGTAAAAATATACAGGAAACATGTCTTCTTCAATTTATTCATCTTTGTAGCTTAACTCCTACAGATTCTTGTTCTATCTTCACATTTTCTTGCTCCTTGTTATCTTTGTTACAATTTAAAACAAAAGCCAACCCTCCAACCAGCAATCCCCCAATCAACACTCGACAGAGACATAGTGCGTAATGCGTGAAGACTCGCATACTTTCATCACCTGTAAGAAGCAGACGTGTCGTATTTAAGCATTATCTGGTTCATTAATCAGTGGACGCGCGTGCTGATGTAGATTAATGGGGTGCAGATACCATCAGCCGGGGACAGATGGGATCGAGACATGAGAGTCCAGGACGAAGCTAGGAGGAGCACGCAACTGTAGGCGAAGACACGTACTTTACTATATAGGGTTAGTGCTGATGTGGTAAACACATTTTTTTATTATGTCTACAAATCGTTACCTCTCCCGGACTGTGTACCGTTTTCTTACTAGTGAAAAAACCTACGTTTTTTTTAAACAAAATAGGCTTACGCTTGACTACAACTCGCCTGATGTTAAGCAACGTTGTAATCTACGATATAGCGTTTTTTTTTCTACGTTTGGTACCGCTTAACATTGATGTCAAACATAACGTAAAGAATTGGCTCGATGCCTTACGATTGCCTTACTGTAACTAAAAGACTATGTAACATAGTTGTAAATTGTTATTGATGAGCTTGGGTAAGTTTGTGGCCAATTTTACGTACGTACGTCGTACAGTGTACAAAGTCTGTCATACTATACTTTATTAATTTAGTTTTTTTCTTCTTTGGAATTAGATAAAAAAATGTAATAGAACCATTGAACGATTTCCTAAAAATATTAATAAGTCTGTGTGATTTTCATCCCGAGTGGCTCTCTATACCAAGTAACGCAGGATTCTGGAAACAAAAATGGTGTCAGATTTCTTTCATTGAAGCAATTTAGTCTGTTAAGATTATACGTGAATTACGTGTATGCGGTGCTTGGAACAAAGTATGAAATAAATTATGTTTATTTCTTAAATTTAGGTAGAATTAGGTATGAAATACCAGTTGTTTAAATTTCCCATACGTGATTACTGTCACAATATGTTTCATAGTGATCAGCATAGATAATCCCATACATACTCGTAATATCGGTTTTTGTGAACACTGACGACACAATCACGTTTAAAGCTTGCTTCTCCAAACCAGTGCCGTCGGGGACAAGAATCCAACATATTTATGAAACCAACATTAATTATCCAAATAATCGATTGCAGTCGTTAGGTGATTTATCTAGCGTCGATAAGATTTTAATGAAGTACTTTGATTGGGCGCTCTCGGACATTCGACGTGGTTATCAGAGCCACGATAGCGCGCGCCATTGACTCCTCTATACCTATTGATGTATTAAGTTATTAAATTAAAAATACACCTTGCACGAGTCCAAGCTATTTCACACCTTAAGATAAACCATGTAAAGCTTACATTGTGGGATGCTGTTTAATTAACGAGGTGAATCATTCAGATTAGAATTTGGAAGATATCGGCACGTCGTTCATTGTGGAAACTGCTTGAGATTCTAGCTGGCGATAAGATAAAATATGTTCGTAGGCTTTTGACTTGATATTGTCAAGGCACCGGGTGGCTAACGACGGAGTCTACTTTACAACCAGAGACCAGAGGCTTCTATACGCAACACAAATAATACACAGTAATCTAATACGATTCATATTGTCAGAATGCAAATGAATGCGCCGTTCTGTAAATTAAAATAAAACTGACAAGATGGCGGTAGGTATAGGATAGCAATGATGCTAAAGCTTCTAGTTCATGTTACTGAGATAGACCGTGATAGTAAGGAAATCTTGAATATTCCACACTTTATTTTTGAAAATGAAAACTTTAAAATAGGGTTTATAGAAAACAGCCAACGGTACTATATTCTGTTTCTCAGAAGCTGTTATGTCTTTTGTAATTACACTTGGTAAAGTTTAAATATTACTTTAGATTGTTTATAACTGAACGAACATATAAAATACAAGCAACTGTCGGTAATTATTCTTTTAAATTAAAATAATTTAAATCGCGTGTGAACAATACCGGCTCGCCGCGACTACGCGAACAACTAATTAACGAAAACTTACGTTAGTAGTAACTACACGTGCCGACTAATGATCGAGAATACGTTCATTTGCATCGAACAGATCGTCTTTTGCTCTTAATTACGGGAATCTTAACAAAATTACAAATGAAAGTACAATTAATGGAACAGAACACATTTGTATTAGAAAATAAAATAGCTGGGAATATTCTTCTATTCTCACAACCTAATTATCTCTTAATTTATTTATTGCATTTCTTTCTTTCCAAATTAGTAGTCAGCAGATACATTATCATTATCGTGTTGCTTGAATTTATCGAGAGGTACAAAATGTAATGGTTCAATAAATATTGAACTACAAATTCTTTATTGCACTTCGTAGAGCTTACAAAAATAATGCGCGGTGTATTCCGCAGAGGATAAATCTTATAAATCATCTTATCTCCACATTATATCGGATTGAGATTGCTCGCGGTGGAGGAATATTGTTTCTGCGCCATAAATTAATCATGTAAGCTGTCGCTAAAATATCGCTTTCTAAGGCGGTCGGGAGCCAGTGGCGGCGCTAACAGGCCTGCGCCCGCGCATCGCACAATAAAACCACGTCAAGTACTCGCCGTCACTTCCTGGCGACCAAATCTACAGATAGTATCGAACCTTCGTGTCGTTCGCGACACGAGATATAAATCAAGCACAGACCAGCAGCCGGCGCCTGCGCCGTAACCCGCTAACAACCCTTTAGACCCTATTTAAATAAGCTATCAACGCCGAGCCCGCATTTAACGAACACGAAACTCCAATAAAGCACAAGAAAATAATAATAGCACACAACTAAAGCCACTTTACCGACACATCTCATTTGAATAAAGTAAATTACCCTACCTCCGTTACGATTCTAAAATGTTGACTGCAATTAATTAAACGAGCTTTTCTTAATTATCTATTGAAATAATAGTAGAATTTAATTGGAGACTTTTATACGGACACGCAAAATAATTAAGTGATCAATTAACTGTACACGGCGGCTTATAGACAGTATAGTGGCGGCGGAGTTATCTGACTGCATCTACCGATACTGCGCACTCTGTTTATACAAAGAATAGGCGACTGGCAGGCTTCACAGAATACTGATATAAATAGTAGGTCACAATTATTGGAATCTATGAAGATTAATAGAACAAAGTTATCTATTTTTCTTTTTATTTCTAATTATTACATATGTTTATTTTGAGCCAGTGTAGTTAATGTATATAGCGAGCTATATTATATATACCTATATAAATGGTTTTCAACGAAATGGTACCTATATGTACCTACTCGTATATGTACGGCTAGATATATTACCATATTATTATTTGAAAATGTGTTTAGTGAAGACCGCTGTAGCAGTTAACCAGATGTACATACATCATAGGAATTGATTGACGATTCATTTAGCCACCGCTCTCCACTAATTCCTCCACCCTACAGCTTCAATTAACACTTAATATAATTAAAAATATTTGATTATCCGCTACCAATCGGGCCGCGGTTAATTACGTCGTATAATGGGTATAACTTGAATAGCCGTTTATGATCAAACAGCCACTTAATCAAACTTCGAGATGTTATTTAATAGTGACGCGTGTGTTTACGTAGAACATTAAGACGTCAACAGATTACCACCCATGGCTACAATAAGAATTGCTGAAATTATACGCTGGGTACTTACGTGGTGAATAATGACCGCTATTAGTATAATCGTTGGTCCGTAGAGGCGCAGTGGTGGCGACAGCGGACCGTGTCCCTTGATGAGGCACGCGTGTAGCTATTTAACCACATCGCTTTCTACTGTTGTCATTAATAAATCTCCGATGTACACCCTGCCTAAGGTCAGCAGTTCGTTAAGCATGCTCATTCTACAACGAACCAATCCAAACACATTTATCCTCATAATAGAGATGTCCAAGCATTTTTATTCGTCGATCGTAAACGCAGTCACGGTATTACATAATTTTATTACAGCAGACACTGTATTAGAACAAGACTCGCTAACTTTATGAATATATCGAGCAGCGAAAACCGGAACCCAGGCATAAAGTGATGAAAGAAGCCGACGCATGCGCACTGCCGCGTAATTAAAGGCGCGCACAAAATAACCACATTGTAACAACAAACAAGCAAAGCTAACATATCTTGCCCATTTATGAAACGGTCTGCAAAGTAATTATGTCAATAATATAGTTATTTATCGATACTCCTCGATTACCTACATCACGGGTAATTGCAGAGAGGTATTTTCCCATGCCTTTTAAATTTTAGAGCTGTACTTATTTCAAATTACTTACTAGCTCCATTGAAGCGCATAATTATGTAAGCGGTATTTGATTGGTATATTTTTAACCAACGATTTTTGAACCAAACTAAATTGGCTAGCAGTAATGTCAAAAAGAAACTCGTGGCTTATACCTTTTTTTTTCGTGGAGGAAATGCATTACAGCATATTTGGTCTCGTTTCAATAAATTGTTTAAAAAGTGATTTTTATCTAATTATTCGTCACAATACGAGATTAAAATATTTTCCCAAGTCTTGTAAAAGCTGAGAAATAAGTTGAAATAAACAGCATGTTGGCGGTCACTTCATTAGTTCCATTCTATAGCTGCTTCGACGGGCGAAGGACAGAGGGCGCCGCTTGTTGCCTGTCGCACGCACACACAACATATAGCAAAGACACCTTACCACTCATGTTTTCGTCTGTAAGCATTATTATTGAATTTTGGACAATATGTTGCTGCAGCCTCGTTTAAGAGCCGATGGGCTGACATTTCATTCCGTACGTCTGAAAAGTCAGCTATTTATGACCCCCAGATCACTTGAAACAACTCTAGAAGATACTGACTGATACTCTGATGCATTAAGTGAAACATACTATTACTGAAATGGCTTGGTTCACACACGAGGCAACCGAGATACACAGCTAGCGACAAATCTTAATTAATAAAACTTAAAGGTGACTGTGACTGACTGACATAGTGTTCTATCACAAACAGCGCAAACCACTGGACGGATTGGGCTGAAATTTGGAATGAAGGTAGATGTAATGATGTAGGCTTCCGCTAAGAAAGGATATTCGGATATGACTCTTTTAAAGGAGTGAAATAGGGGATGCAAGTTTTACTTCTTAATGCGAGCGAAGCCGCGAGCACCCACTAGTTTACATCATAAACAGGCTAGGCTTAATGTAACTATGCTGTTGATATGCATTGCCAGAGTTGTTACTCCATAATGAGACGTCCACTGGAAGCATTATCTGTGCTGACACTAAGCGCATAATAAACGTTGTACCGCTGAAAATCAATGCTGATTTGATGTTGCTACCTTCATTAGGGACCCGGTTCTTCATTTCAATGAGAGCACAAGCCTTAATGATTCCGCGGTAACAACGCTTTAATACCGGCTAATGCCGCATTTAGGTATATCGGGTCTTTTGAAATCGAATCGAAGACATTTACGTTTGTTAAAGTTGCTCTCATTTTACTTTTGTTTTTGTTTTATTTGGTTCCTTTTTGACACATTTGAATGTCACAATGTTAGTCATATTAAAAATAAAAGGCTTCTTTAACTACAAAATAGACTGCATTACTTCGTCGTAGAATAAGAAATATATACGTATGTAAATACGCAAGTTAATGATAGCCTGAAAAAGATTTCTCTTAGTTTAGTTAGCAAAGCCGGCCTTGGCTTTGCTAACTCTAAAATAAGTTAGTTATCTGTTTTTTTTTTGTTTCATGATTTACTTTAAAGAATCTATTTAATTATTATTAAATTCACTTTTGGCTCTTCCTTGCTTCTGCTCTTTACTTCTAATGTTTGGAGATATCGGCCCGATATTTCCCTTTTAGCCAGTAATGTTCTGGTATCAGTGCCGCGGGTAGCGTGCGCGGTTGCCCGCGGCCGGAGATAGCGCCTATCCAGCCAATTAATATGCCTAATGCTAACATCATTATTACTAGGCAGGGCGCACTTAACATACTATATCCGTTTTCATTTTGATTTGTGTAGCGCTGGCTTGCGATTAATCGGCGAGCGGCTGCAGCTGATTTACCGAGAGCGCGCGCCAGCCTTTGAGAAGGTTTATGCATCTCTCATATTTGCGCATCAGCACAATGGTTTTGTTTGATGATTTAGTTTTCGAAGTTGTATCGTTTTAATGATCTTTTATATTTTTTTATGCAAAATAAATATAACGTGCTACATCTGTTTCGAGGAAACATAATACGTAGCATCAGTCACGTGACTTGTTTGTCTTCTTATCATCAAAACAGTCGAAAAACAGTTTTTGTTTTGTTAAGCGTATAGTAGTAGTTTCTTCACTGACTATTAAACATGTAGAGACAGTTCCTAAGAGGTTATATTAGTGCTGATAAAAAATCTAGAATAGTTATAATGTGCGATGCAAAATAATTAAGAAAGTAGTTACCGGTCGTAAAGTGAGGAGGGTCGGCGGAGTAAAGTGTTAAAGCCTGCTTATTAAGTTATTTCTAAGTAAATAGCCCTTTAATCTGCGCGTTGATTGACTCACTCAAGATTCTGCGCATGATGACCAATTTGCCTGATGCGCCTTGAATAATTCCGTGAGGCAACATTGTATGGCAGTAACTGAACTTTGGAGTTAAAATAAATCATAAAATGTTGAGCTAATAGGCACTTTTTGCGATGTTTTACTGCAAATTTATAATTATTATCATTGATACATACGTTAAATTAAAGCTCTTTTGCACTACGATTTTTAAACACATTTAGTAACTAAACGCTAAAGGAGGTAAAATTTAAACATCGTTGTGCAAGCCGCTTTGAGTCCTCAACATTTGGGAGGTTAATCTACAAATCAAGAAACATTTTACGCAAGTATTTATTTTTGGAGACTATTATAATTCACTGTAGTATACTTCGACTATCTATAAAGACTTTATAAATACACATTCATATAAGTGCAGATACAATTTACGATCAAGTTATGATTCTGTCAATAGTTTCTCATTATTATTATAAGGTGCTAGATAAGTGCATGTAACTAAACCACGTGTTAGCTTTTACTCAAGTAATGGCGCCATAATATAAGGGATCTATGCGGCAATTATGTAAATATACTAATAACACATTTTCCATTACATATGAAGTGAATAAACATGTTTTGGAATAAGCAATTTTGTAATTTAATTCTTGTGTTTGTTTTATTTATATCTCGAAGAAAAATAAAAAATTACTTTAGTCCATGATAAAAATAAAAGTTTTTTTTTTAACTTAGGACTTTTTAGGTTAATTATAATACGGGTTTTAAAACTAAGAAATTAAAACGAAAATTTGCAATTACTAATGGTAGCCTAACTAGTTCATGGTTCAAGTAGGTGACAATCAACTCAAATAATGACTGACAATGATAATGTTTTCTATACATCAACTTCTATTTATTTACCAACAAACTAATTACAAGTTTACTGCCCTTCAATATCTAGCGCTAACTTCCAGGCTATAGGACTGGGCGTGGATTTACGAGACCAGTCAAATAGCTCTTAGCCGCTTGATTGATATACTACAGCCCCTTCTGGATTGTAGACATAAAATAATTAATGCTCCCAGCCATCAAACATTTAGCAAGCAAACTAATGATATACAATCTTAGCAGTTTAAATACTGAAAATTGAATATTTCAATATTCAATGCAATATAACAAGGCCGTTCTGTCAGTCGATACAGACAGTATATTTTTTTTTGTTATTTATATAAAATCATTACATACATTCCTTACATACATATGATATATCATAATTTGTAGAGCTTATATTTGTATGTAATTGTACGAACATCATTCACACATAATTAAATTCGAATTGACAGATATGCTATTTAGGATCATAAACAGTTTTTAGGGTATTACGATACATTTATAAGATTAATTACCAATAAAAATTATATCTTATTTTTATCTCGTCATATACAAATATCACCATGGGGAGCCATTATTTACACACATAACTTAAAAGCCAATTTGTACTAAAAATCTGTAATAAATCCATCATGACTCAACAGACCGACCAAACATAGTCCAACCATTTAGTCTATAAAGCATTGCGTCTGCCACTATATCTCAAAGTTTGACGTAAGACAATTCCGTACCCATTCGGTTTTATGGTGCGTACTGCTGGAAGCGACATTAAATCAAGTATCAGATGATCAGAGGTAAACGGTAGCAGTTATTTAGCGAGCTCGCGCCGGTGACGCCCACGCCGTGATTTATCCACCGCGGGGTTTGTGCTCTGAAATATCGGAGCCGTGACGAATATAACGTGTTGAGAGAACGCTGCAGCGCTGATTCGATTCGACATGACGATTGAGGCGTCCGTGCTAACACAATCCTAATCTAGGTTACCAGCGCGCCCTAGAATACTGCTCCGTTAGCTTAGTTGGTAGTGGCTCTGCCTTCTAATCTAGGGGTGCGGGTTCGATTCCCGCAAAACACAAGTAATTATGAATATTTAAAATTTGTAATTACTTGTGTTGAGTCTGGTCGTTTCTATGTATAATAAGTATGTATTTACAAAAGAAAAGTATACATGTATTATATCCGTTATCTAGTCCCCATGATACAAGCGTAAGCTTAGTATGGGGCTAGATGGCGCTGTGTGATATGTCCTGAAATATTTTTTTTTTTATTATTTATTTAATACGTTGTGCTGATGTAGAATAAGTTACTTTTATATAAAATCAGTAAGTAAGTAGTTTTAGGTTCTTTAAGAATACACTTATCATGAAGATAACACCTATCTTTTATTAATATCACGCCCCTCACGCGCCCAACGTCCCACGATTGTTTTTAGGCTTTGTGGAAATGGTTGAACTGATAACTCGTTAGTTTGGATATTTGGGTGATATTTTAATAATTTTCCCCAAAACGTGTATAGTATTGCAAAATATAAATAAAACAGTTTGTTTTAAAGTCTCATTGTGCATA